>LPNX011145602.1:119985-201868 GCA_001517045.1 Pseudotsuga menziesii | reverse complement strand
AGGAAAGAACACAAAGAAGACATTTCCAAGTAGCGAGAGCAAGGCAAAAGGAATCTTGGAAATCATCCACTCCGATGTATGCAGTCCAATGTCATCCAGTTCACTAAGAGGGTATGTATACTATGTTTCTTTTATTGATTATTTTTCTAGGAAGACATGGATCTACTTCATGAAGAACAAAGATGAAGTATTCAGCAAGTTCAAGGAATTCAAATCCTTGATTGAGAATCACACAGAAAAGAATACCAAAACCTTTCGATCAGATAATGGTGGAGAATTAACATCAAATGAATTCAAAGAACTATGTAAAAACTCAGGGATTAAGAGGGAGTTGTCCACTCCATATAATCCACAAAAGAATGGGATTGTAAAAAGGAAGAATAGAACTATCATGGAAGCTACAAGAGCAATGCTTCATGATCAATATCTTCCTATGCATATATGGGCAGAAGCTGCCAAAACAACGATGTATGTACAGAACCATACTCCACACAGAGTACTCGAGAACAAGAATCTTGAAGAAGTATTTTCTGGCAAGAAACTAGAAGTCATCCATCTCAGAATATTTGGTTGTCCTGTGTACATACACATTCCAAAAGAAAACATGACAAAGTTAGATCCTTCAGGAAAGAAGGGTATATTTGTGGGATACTCTGAAAGCTTGAAGGCTTACAGAATATACTTCCCAGGGTTCAAGAATATTGACATTAGCAGAGATGTAACATTTGATGCAGATTGAGCCTACATCAAATCCAGGAAAAGACCAGCTAAAGAACCTGAAGAAACAAGAGAACCGAGAATTCATGATACAATCATGAACGGAGAAATTCAAGAAGAAGATCGAGAATTAGAAGAACCTCAAGAACCTGTAGATCCATCTCTGGAGAAGGATCCTCATAAGAGGAAACCTGCTTGGGTACATGAAATTATACAAGGTGCAGAAAGATATGGAGCTTCAGAAGAAACACCCAGAGGAAGAAAGAGAACCAGATCTTGCTCTAGTTACATAGCCTTACTATGTGACATTATTGATAAAGAACCTTCCAACTATGAAGAAGCGGCAGAACGGAAAGAATGGAAGGATGCTATGATCGAAGAGTATCAATCGATCACGAAGAATGATGTTTGGTATGTTGTCCCAAGACCAGAAGGGAAGTCCATTATAACTTCCAAATGGATCTACAAGATCAAGCATGCTGCAGATGGCAACATCGAGAAATATAAAGCTATATTCGTGGCTCGTGGTTTCTCCCAGAAAGAAGGTGTTATCCCTAAAGTTGGACCTAGACTACAGGATCCAAGCTTAAGGAAATCTTTGTTTGAAGGTGTTCAAACCAAATGAAATCAAATAAAAAATAAAGGCTGGTATCGAACCAGGGAAAATAGAAACTTACAGATACTAAGCTAATATCAATTATTTGTACAGTTTACACAGTTTTAGGACTGAAATCAAAACCATCACACACTTTACAATGAACAGAGTTGGTAAATAATAGATGGATAATTACAGGTATGTATCAGGATATCAAAGAATTTAAAATGAAGGCTGGTATAACTAAGGGCTGCAGGAAAATTCAAACCAACACTGTATAACATGAAAACAATGACAAAGTCCAACACCCAGGTCTTATGATCCTGAATTGTGACGTGAAAGTATTACTCTTTATATAAATGAAAGATAACTGTCAACTTATAATAAGAATTATGTATTGGAATGTGAATGACCAATTACACAAAAGATTTATTAAAGAGACAATTCATGCAGTACAGAAATAAATCAACATCAAATTCATTCAAAACTAAAACCTGTCATTGAAGTTGCAAAGGGTTCATGATATACAGATGTATCTACAAAAGTTCCAACATGTCTCCCAAGACTGCCAACCCCCACAGTCCCCTGCGTTCTCCTGAAAGGAAGAACTCACTTCTACTTCCAAGCCCTTAGCTGGGACCTCTCTCTTATATCGAGCTCGGGCCTCTTCACAATATATATATGCCTCATAGACGAACTGAATTCTCAAAACAATTTTTGAGATCCCCAATTTCAGGCTCGAATCTTTCAACAATAGTTACAAATTATATTGACTTTGCATTTACTTTATCCTTTGATTCATACAAATCGATCTTGAAGATAATTTCCAGCTGCAAATCTTGTAACTGAATCCAAGAAAAGGAATCAATATTTATGTATTTGTTTCTTTAATAAATTCCTCCTACTGCCACATGTTCATGGGATACCCTGTATTCTTGCCAAATTTGACTACTAATCCTGTGTCTTCAGCCTCGATCATGCCCTTGTGGAATCAACTCACTATTTTGGGGAATTTAGTATTTTCCCCACCTCTGTCAACTCCTTAATGCCAAGTAGCAATGGACTGCCACGTTTACATGCAACCGACTCATTAGGATATTGTAGCCAGTGGTTCTAGGAGATCCATGTATGACACTTGTATTGGAGTTGGTTGCATAGCAAATATTTCATTTCGAGCACCCTTAGTGTATCCATAACAAGAATCTGAATCTTTATCTTCCGCAATCTTTCTTCCAATTAAATCAGAAAAAAGTGAGGAAACTTCAATAAAATGTTCAGCCTTTGATTGTATGCGCTGCCTCTATTCAGTGCCAATGCTGTATATCTATCTATCTATTATTGGCAATCGAAATAGGAAGGCTTGATGAATATACCCAATGTAAATATGCCAATTTGGGTATAGAGATCTGCAGGTGCTTCTGCTCCCAGTCCTGTCGTGGGGTCTATGGATTTGGTGGTCAAGATGGAAGGCAGCAACAGAACACCATATCTACACATGGTAATTAAATTTAAAATTTGAACTTATCCCACCGACTATTTGAAATAAATTGGCTGGCGATTCTTTGAATGAAAGCTCTGATCCCGTGGACAGTGCACATGCCCCCACAGCCTGATTAAACCACGAACTCCCAGTTATCATTCTTCTAAAGAAGTCTTGGAGCAATTGGAATCCTTTCCTGGAACTGTTGAGTCATTTGAGGGGTCTAATATTTCTCTGCAAATGCCAGATTTGACTCTTTCAGCAATCCCCGAGATGTGACTCATCCATCATTCCCTTCTAGCAAAAATTACTAGGTCAGAAAGGGGTTGGAGTCCTCCGAATTGTAAACATTTCTCAATAACATTTGAAGCAAACTTCTGTTGAATCATCTGAACTATTTGCCGAGCCAGTTTCTCAGCAGCACGCTCATGTGGTTTACCATGTTCAAGGACGTGCTGTATCACATAGTTTCCATATCGATCTTGGGCCAGAGTGCAGACAGATTGCAAGATCTCATCCATTATAATACTCTATATCTTGTCCTATTTGCAGTGATCCAACATTCTTTGAATACACGACAGCCATATGTCTGGGAGGATGGTGCCACAACTTGCCCAAAAAAGGCCAAAATAATGAAATGTATTTTATCTTGAGAAATACACTCAATACACTTCTGGATAACATGGTTCCCATTTTGATCTAGCACACAACGCATAACATGTCCATCCAATTCTTGGATGAGCTTCAATTGCTGGTCTGTATCAACAACCTCGATAGCCTTCTGGATGACTCTACAGCCATACATTTGTAGACTAACTCCATTTAATTTCTCTTGCAGTTGGGAAAATCTCTCTATTGCTGGGCATTTTATGTAATTTGGTAATTGCATTTGATTTCTCATATTCATTACATCTTTGATGTTTTTACAAAGGCATTCATCATAAACCAGCTATGTATTCATCCTTCATCTGATATTTCTTACAAAACAGCAAGTGAACTTGTTGCTGCCGCAACCTTTTCCCCGATTTTAGTCTTTCACTTAAAATCTGGGACCCCTCCTTATCTTTATTTGCTTGAATCGACTGTTGAAAGCTTGGCGTCTCTGAGATTATCTTTGCGTTTGAAGTTGAACGTCCTTTTTGTTTGCTTGCTTCGTTCAGTTCGATATGAGTCGTGTGGCCTGGTTTTTTTTTAATGCCCATAGAGTGTAAAAGTTTGCCTTAGCGAGATTTTGCTTTTTCGGCCGCAATCGGGCCTTAGCGCTATTAGTTTTCCCTTTGGATCAGGCCTCTTTTGGAAGAAGTGGAGTCCTATCTCACCCACCGTTGTGGCTCCTAGACCAAAGTCTCCGCCCGATTGAAGTGTCACCCGACGCCCGATTCGTGGGTGTGAATCGCTTGCTCCGGAGTTCTGTCTCACCCGCCGTTGCGGCCGGAAGGGGGAAGTTGGCCTCCGATTCGTTTGTCGTCCGACGTCCGACCTACTGCTCCCGTTGCCTGCCTCTGACCTGCATTCCGTCCGCTGTTGCAGGTGGCAGAGTTGTTCAGCTTCCGACCCACTTCCCTCTGCCGCCTGATTTCCTATGGCGCCTACATTCTCACTCCCCCTCTTCTGGTGATCCTCCACCGTTGCGGCTCCTGGAGCCTTCTCCCATCTGGTGCAGAAACCTTGTCTCATCCGATCCAAGTACTGTCCAACCACCGATTCATTTTACCGTGAACTTTTCGCCCGAATGAACCAGGCCAGCTTTTGTGGATTTTTCACCATAGTTAAAAACTTGCGATGTCCAATGTCTCAAGTTAGTGGATAATGCGCTTAAATTGTATGCAGGGAGAATCACATGGATCGCTAGAGCGGCCTACGGCGAGGAAAAGGACAACCCAAGCGGATGACATAGGCTCCAATGAGGCGTTTTCAGCAGTTACTGTCAGAGGGTAAAACGCCTATCGAAATGATTGAAGAAAACGCAACGACCAGAAGAGGAACTGAATGGTCGAGGTCACTGAAGGGTCACGCGCTGAGGGAACCCAGAGGACATCAGTTGTAGTTTAAATAGGGGGAATGAAGACTGGAAAAGGGCTTTTTCCCTTAGAAAATTTTGTAATTGTTGGCTTGTAAGAGGAACTACTTTGTTTTGCAAAGCGAACTGCAATTTTGCCTGCTGGAAAGAGTAAAGAAGTGGAATGTACCAACAAAATTCGATGAATAATGTTGAAGATGAACTATTTTGTTTTCAGCTGTATTTCATTTGCTGTAAGAATATTTGATGTTTGAACCTACGTTCTGGCTAATTATTCTCCAGTAGTTTTCTGGGATGCATTTTCACTAGGAGCAATAAATGTTGTTATAGAATGATCGGCTATCTGGTTATTTGAATATTTGTAAGTTTTCATGTGTTGTGAGAGAAGTAGCCAGCTATCTGTGTTTTTTCTTACCGTATGTGATTTTTTGTATTGCTCAGTCAAGATGATAATCTCGCTCCCTAGGGATAGTTTAGGTAGTTAGTTTATTTCTGTTCGTATCTGGTTTGGTTGCTTGTGAGCACAAGACGAGAGGTAAGAACCTGCGCATCACTTTGTGACCTCTCTCTGCATCTAGATCACCCTGCATTTAGTTAGGCACGTGCATATCATTCATTTAAGTCATAATACAAAAACTCGGTGGGCCGGGCCGCAACCGGTAAAACCTTTGTTTGTTACTTGACCTACGGTAGCCAGACCGTAAACCGGACGGATTCCCTATACCAAACATTCAGCGGGCTAATTGGGAATGTTGATTGGGGAGAATCCCTTACTGTTGCCGCCTGCAAATTTCCAGGCCTCAACAGAACTCTAGTCATATTTTATAAGCAACTGACAACAGATTCCTTTAAACACTCCAGGAAGGTGTACTATTTATGCAAACCCTACATATTTTAAAACATTTCAAAAGCATCTCCACTACTGGCAGCAAGAAAGAACACTTAGCCTCCTCGGTGTCAAGACTTATGATGTTTGTATGTCACCTAAATTCAACCACTTGGAATTTGTATGAGTACTGTATGAAACATGTAATCGAGACTTTGGCACTAAACCCCTATTTTTCAAAATTTTAAAACCATTACAAATAATAATTTTGCTGGAGTAAATCTGGAGATAACAGAAGGAATAGATTATGAAGAAACCTTTGCACTTGTAGCCAGATACACTTCCATCAGATCAGTACTTGCTCTGGCTGCAGTGATGAAATGGAAGATACACCAGATGGATTTCAAGACTGCTTTCTTGAATGGTGTAGTAGAAGAGGAAGTGTATGTGGAGCAGCCACTCGATTTTGAGACACATGACAGGGAATCTCATGTGTGCAGATTGAAGAAATCTCTGTATGGTTTCAAACAGGCACTCAGGACATGGTACGACAGAATTGATGGTTTCCTATCCAGTTTGGGCTTTACCAAAATTAAAGAAGATTCCAACCTTTACTATAAGGTTGAAGATGGAAACCCAGTGATACTCCTACTGTATGTGGATGATCTTTTTGTAATAGGTATGGATGGGTTGATTGCTGATACAAAGAGGAAACTTGCTACCGAGTTTGAAATGAAATACTTGGGTATGATGCACTATTTCTTAGGCATGGAGGTGTGGTAGAATATGTATGGAATATTCCTTGGACAAGGGAAGTATGCAATATATATTCTGAAGAGATTTGGGATGATGGACTGCAAGGCCATAACCACACCTATGGCATCGAACCTGAAGCTATTGAGTGATGCTTCATCAGAAGTGGTTGATGCTACGATGTATCATCAGATGATTGGGTCCTTGATGTACCTGATGAACACGAGACCAGATATTTTCTTTTCTGTGAACACCTTGATCTAGTTCCTGACAGATCTGAGACATGTTCACTTGATTCCTGCAAATCATATTCTGAGGTACCTGAAGGGTACAGTTGACTATGGGCTCAAGTATGAGGAAAATTAGAAGATTAACCTGGAGGTTTATGTTGATTCATATTGGGCGGGTAGTGCCATCGATAGGAAGAGAACTTTAGGGTTTTTCTTTAGTACGGGACCAGGTTCGGATCTCTTGGTTTAGCAAGAAGCAATCCTCTGTGGCACTGAGTACAGCTGAAGCAGAGTATGTTGCAGCTTTTTCAGTTAGTTGTGAGGCAGTATGGCTGAGGAAGCTATTATCTGGTTTATTTCATCTCCAGATGGATGCTACTTGTATATATTGTGACAACTAGAGTTGCGTGAAGTTGTTAGAGAACTCAGTGTTCCATGACAAGTTTAAGCATATCGAGATCAAGTATCACTATATATGGGATATGGTGCAGAGAGGAGCAGTGAAGCTCCAGTATGTTGTGATGGATGAACAGATAGTTGATGTATTGATGAAGCCATTGGCTAGAGTGAAGTTTTGAGTACTTCAGGAAAAATCTTGGTGTTCTCCAGATCGAGGTTCCATCCAAGGGGAAATGTTGAGACCTAGAGCCATTCTGACATGGGAGAGGATTAGGTTCCTTCCATGGTCATATCTAAGGGCCGAGCCATTCTATCATGGTGAGAGGATTTGGTTCCTTCCATGGAAGATGTGAGTGCTGAGCCATTCTGATGTGACTATAGGATTGGTTCCTACATGATCAGATGTAAGGGCTAAATGCCATTCTTGGAATGGAGGCACCTAGTAAGTTACCAGGAATACTCAGTCTGGGACTGAGGGTCATTCTGATATGACTGTAGGATGTAGTCTTACATGATCAGATGTGAGCACATGGCCATTCTGATGTGATTGAGGAATGTGTTCCCACTTGATCATATATAAGGGTTGATATCATTCTCTAGGAGAATGGAGGCACCTGGTTAGTTACCAGGAATCCTCAGTCTAGGACCGAGAGCCCTTTCGATGCAATGTGTTTACACATGGTCGAATGTAAGTGCAAAGCCTTTTTTACAAGATGAGGTCGGATATAAGTGCTGAGCCATTCTGGTGCAATGTGTTTACACATGGTCAGATGTGAGTGTTGTGCCTTTCTGACAAGATGGGGTCAGATGTAAGTGCAGATCCTTTCTGACAAGATGAGGTCGGATGTAAGTGCCGAGCCATTCTAACGCAATGTGTTTACACATGGTCAGATGTGAGTGCTGGGCCTTTCTGACAAAATGAGGTCAGATGTGAGTGCTAGGCATGCTTTTCTGACAAGATGAGGTCAGATGTAAGAGTTGGGCGGGACTTTCTGACTTAGGGTTAGATATAAGTGCTGAAGACCTACATGAAGGGTAGGCCTACAACCAACATGAAAAATGGTTGGCTCTGTAGAACTTCCTATGATGGGAAGAATCGAGATAGCACATTCTGAGATAACACTTGATGATGATCTAGATCAAGTGATGATCCAGATGTGATGATGATCTAGACTTGATGACGATCCAGATCAAGTGATGATCTAGATGTGATGATGATCCA
The DNA here is from genome assembly GCA_001517045.1 of Pseudotsuga menziesii. NCBI lineage: Eukaryota > Viridiplantae > Streptophyta > Pinopsida > Pinales > Pinaceae > Pseudotsuga > Pseudotsuga menziesii. The sequence goes on along the minus strand of LPNX011145602.1, from coordinate 193,626 downwards.
GACTTGATGATGATCCAGATCAAGTGATGATCCAGATATGATGATGATCCAAACTTGATGATGATCCAGATCAAGTGATGATCTAGATTTGATGATGATACAGTGACGATGATCCAACAATCAACGATCCAGTAGTTGTGATGATCCAGATCCCATGATGAAGAAGACTTGAAGGCAAAGAATACTTGAAGATGAATCCAACTTGAAGATGAATATGACGAGATGATCTAGTCGATACAGAGAAGAAGACCAGTGCTGAAAATTGTGTCGAAAGAATACCTTCCTAGTTAAGAGGGAGTGTTAGTGTATTTTTAATTTCGAAATGTATTCACTTATATATATTATGTCTTGTACCTCGATGTTTATTTCAAGATGTGTCTGTAATGCAATTGAGTCATGTCATGCCCCGATGTTCCGATCGGTGGGATCTATAATGTAAACAAGTCATGTCAAGTCATTGTGCGTAACCCTCCTATTGATCAAGGGTTAAAGTCCCCGTAGTTCCAGGGAACTAGGGTTATTAGAATCACTTAGTGAAGTTGGCCCTAGTTCAATTTAGTCAAGTCAGGAATTAGTATAAATAGAGAGCTAGCCTCTCTATTTATCATACACTCACTCACACTCAGTTGTAGCACATAACTGAGGAAGAAGAAGACACTAGGGCTAGGAAGAAAGAGGTTACTGCTATCAAGAGATCATCTTATTGTTTTGCGATTTTCTATTTGGTGTTGATTCTATCTCTGAGGAAGTTGCAGGGTTTTCTCCATTTATGGTTTCCCTGAGGAAAAACACTATGTTCATTATCTCTTGTGTTTGATTGTTGTACTTGTTATTCTCTCAGTTAAATATCCTGATATAATGCTAGCTTAATGTTAAAAATATAACAATTTTATTGTTGGATCTTTCATCGTACAACCTGGTTCATGTGAACTTTCATGGTTTAGTAAGAAGTGGTTGTTCATCGTCAAATTCCATCAGCTGAAGTGTTCTTGTTTTTTAGCTTTGGTTCTTCTAGAAGTTGTCATCAAGGGGGAGTAGTAATAACTCTTTCCTTCCTTAGTGTTAGCGTGGGCACTTCTCCCAGCCATTATTAAGGGGGAGTGTTGGAATATATTCTATTCCTTGGAAGGTAATAATGTCTTTGTATTATGTCAAAAGTTGTCTACAATCTTATGTAAAAGAGTAATACATTTAACCCATAGTTATACGATGGTGCGTTTACTTATGTAGAGTATTTGTCCATGGTATTGTATTAAGAGATGTTATTTTGGGGAATTATATTATCCCACATGCAATATGTTAGAGTAATTCCTTCTCATCTCTTAGTATATAATAGGGTCAAGTGAGTCTCTACATATCATGTATTCTTTATGTAGTGGTGGTACTATTGTGACACTATTGTACATCATCTATATTCTTTGGGGTATTTGTGCTTTTCTCTCTTGTAATATTGGAGAAGACATTTTGGAGATAATATAAGACTACCTTCCCATGGATGTAACCCATTAGGGTGAACCACATATATCGGTGTTCTCTTGTCCTTTTCTTTTCCCGTTCTTATCTTTTATGATATGTTGTTGGTTTCTTAGATAGGTTAACTAGTTTAGCTTGACTCTTCTATTCTAACAACTTCAACGTGCTCTAATCGCTTGTTCTTATTGGCTTTCCTTCTATTAGAGATGATGTGGTGAGGGTCATAGTTAATCGTGGCCTCCATTGCAAACCCTTACTCTTTGAGCAAATTTTCAATCATTGGTAGAGATGATTTGTTTTTAACCATGAAAGTACCAACTACCCATGGAAACTTAATATCTGCAAGCTTCCTAAAGCTTAGGAAATGTTCATCTTCAACTGTTAGCCTCTTCTTGATCAACTCCAGTGCAAACATTCTCAACTTCAGAAACACCAGTAGGACATATGGATGGTGAGTAAACCCATATACCCTAATCACCGTATTGTCCTCGGAGAGAAACCAATCCCCTATTCTCCTTTCAGGGGATAATTGCAACAGACTCTTCATCTCTGGTAGGACCCTTGGAATCCTATTTTGGAAAAAGACTTCATATATTGGTGCCATGAGGATATTCATGAACTTTCAATAATATTTATGCATGTCCTCTATTATAATCATCTCTGGGATTTGCAGGTTGTTATCATTGAAACTAAAAACCATCTTCATAAGGAGAGACTGAAACTTGAAGATTCCCGACTGACAAAAATTACTCAATTGAAAATTTATGTTTTTCGTTGAGAATTCATCAAATCGCAGACATGCGGATGATGAAGACTGACTCCATGTTTCATACACTACTTGTCTCGAACTGAGGTTGAATATTAGACTCAATAAGGGTTCGATGACAAATTGGTTCAAGTCCATACCTAAGAACTGGCTTGCTAGGTTTATCACAGAATGCATATCTTCGTTAAACATGTCGAAATCAATGGGGAAAAGAGGGGTTGAGAACTAGCTCTCTGGCTTCAAACAGGTTTTGAGAAAATATTCCTTTCACTCAAGTGAAGACCCTTGAAAAAACCAGAGTATATCTTCTTCATTGTACTCACTAGACATCTAGGTAAACTTAGAAGGGATTAGCAGAGTGTTTCAGATGGTAAGAAAATTTATAGGAAACAACATCCTAGACTTAGACACGTCCATTGTCACACCTTCAAACAGAGAATAGTTACCTATGCACCAGTCTATGAATTCCAAGAAAATGGGTGTTTTCTCCACAAAGAAGTAAAAGAAAAAGGAACTGAACACTCCATCAGTGTCGATTCCCTGAAACTGAAGAGTTTTCAGTTTACCCTGAGCAGATTCTATACTATCATGCAGTATGATAGTGTTAAAAACCTCAGACTCTTTATCCACTAGGTCTTCTTCAGCTCCATGAAATTCAAGACCTTGAGTCTCTAAATCTTCTGTTTCGGCCATGAGAAAATAGTTTAATAGAGAAAAGATGTACTAGGCTAGTTGACAGTTTGATTTGGAATTTTGTCCAAGGTGGCGCGATCTGCACAGTATGAATGCTCACTTTCTGATGCTCCAGAAGAATAACTGGTATGGATCCACATGCTAGCTTTTATACTATTTTATTCCCTTATCTGACCATGCATCTTTCCACCTGGATGAAATATTAGCCATAGATATGGGACCTAATATCCTTGAGACATGTGATCTTGGTTGTTCGTACTTGTACTAGCATGTTTCCTCTTCATAGCCCCTCACAAACCTTCAACTCGTGGGATTTAACGTCCACCATTGATCTTAAACTCATATACCATCTTGCCATCTAGAGTGGAGAGATTTACCAAATTCTGCAATTTTAAACCAAGATTTTTTTCGTGCAATTACAACTAGAGAAATAGATCCTCATTGTAGATTTACCTCTGCATCAATCCCTACCGTCAAATAGATCCCCTATTTAGCGCATTTTACGAATTTTGAAACACTATTTCCCATGAGCATCTTAGATCAACGAAATTTATTTCTGTCATTGATCTAAGACCTTCACGATCTCAATCATCAAAATTCGCTGATGTTTAACTCATTTGCCAATTCGGAATGTGCCTTTTTGTGGTATATTTAAAACTCATGGAACAACTCTTCATTGTTGATCTACTTCATCTCTTTCTCACAACCATTGAAATTCGCTTCATTCTTTGTCATCTTCCTGACTGGGGTCTTCTCTTTCCTCTTGTATTGACGACATGAGGGGGCTTGTCTATGACTCTGGACCTTGGGATCCCCTTCATTTGATGGACCATGGAAAATGCGGGTCACTCTGTTCTTATCAACTCCTGGACTCCTTCCTTAGAGCCTTTCCTTTCTTTGAGAAACCCATTACAGCCCCCCGACATTTCTTGTCATGAAAATTTTGTAGGCCTTGTTTCTTCCCCTACGGGTTTGAAACCCTTCCATATATTTAGCACAAATCGGGTGCTAACAGAGGTTTTGGAGATGGCTTGTCTAGAAAAAGTCCCAGATTCTATTATGCTGCAACATGTCCCCCTTTTGGAAAAATCTATCATCAAGACAAAAGATGTAAAATACCTAGGCATAGTATCTGAAACCGATAAGGAGAATGAAGGGAAAAAGAAAGGAAAAGGAGAGAAACAAGGAAGAAACAGTAGTATTCATAGAATCTAAGTAGTTGGCAAAAATTTGGTAGCTCAAGCCAATACCCTAATATAGATGTAATGCTCTACTCCTCCCTCAAATAGTTATAAGATGTGGATAACATCTTGGAATATTTGATGCTATAATAGCCTTATTAAGTTAGGACTCCTATGTCACATCCCCTCCCCTCTACTCCCCGAGAGAGAGGACACGACTCACACTATTGATTCTCATCAACTGGGGATCTAGCCCCATGAACATAACATAAAAGAAATGCATTGAAATAAAATATACACAAATGAAAAATACATGTAAATACAGCGGAAGAAAATACTTTCATTCCAACATTCAACATGTTCATAATAGTTCATAAAACAAATGCATTGCAGAGATTAAACACAAGAAAATACTTATCTTTAGAGGAAGATTTTCCGCAACTAGCTATGTCACTGCAAAGTTCCACTCAACCATAGGCCAGTGTGATCATGAATCTCTTAGTACCATTTCCAGCCCCGAGCTGGGCATGATTCCCACAAGGAACTAGGGAACAACAGGTTCACACATAGCCAAATACACATCAAAGTCATCCAAGCCACTCTATAGATGGGTTTTACAGGCTGCTAAGATAGTGGAAGAGTAGCATTGCTAAGCTAGTTAGCTCAACCATTGAGTTATGGACACCTACACAAGATCTGGCTGGGCCTCCACAATACCTGCACACCCAACACAAGGAAGTATCCCCTTCAGGCCATACCTTCTCTTATAGTGATCTTCAGGGTGTACATGGAAATATAACCAACACCTCTATTGATCTATCTGTGAGGTTCCTCTCTTCACTAGGATTATCAAGTCAATTCTAGGGCTCTTCCACTCCTAACTAGTTCATACCAACACAAGTATTTACAGAACAACAACATACAAAAATGCTGGGTATGAACAAAATATTCCTGGGAGCCAAAACCGAAAATGGTAAAATGGGAAAATCACCCTCAAAGGCTAATCCATTTTTAGGAAACGTTCATGGAAACCACAAGAGAAAAAATGACCTCCATTCACACCCAAATCGTATTTCTGAAATCAGAAAATGTCTATGGGCATTACGAGAGGAAAAACGACCTCCACAAACCCCCAATTCATGGACCTCTTCTCCCATTCTTCGTGCAACACAAAAATAGATTTATGGGCATGGAGAAAATGAGGAAATGACATAAAATGTGAATCTCTACTGCACAATCACTCAGCAATACAAAAACAGGTTTTCCCAGTCATGGAAATGAAGGTAATTGCGGAAAACATGAAGGAGAGAACCCAACAAGCTTCAGTTGTGTGAGGAAATGGAGGATGTGGGTGAATAATGGCTTGGGCATGATTTTCTGAGCATTTACTTGCCCCATAATTCAAAAAAAAGATTTCAAAAAATGGCTGGCTTCCTCAATTCGAAATTGACTTCCATACTCTTCCCATCCCAAGGCATTAACTACCTCAAAACATTTCTGGAATAATAAATGATTGGGCACAAAAGAAAAAATGGGTAGTTGACAAATTTATGGGTTTTCCCTTTGAAATTTGCCTCAACACTAGTGGCTCATGGCTTTGAATGTTCCCCCCCTATTCCTTGTGAAATCATGCCCCCATCTCTTTAATGTTGCATTGACATAACTAGTTGTGGGTGTTTTTATTAATTGCATATTTACATGATGTCCAAAATTACTGTTCCATCGGCTAGCATGAATACCATCACCATCGATTTTAATTTCCAAAACATAAAACACTAAATCCATGGCGGGGCCTTTTCCTTGAGTTCGACACCATGATTTAATAATGCTATTTACATCATTTACAATTTAATGCAATTGGGGTCAAAACTGGTGTGTTACATTCTAAGAAAAAAAAATGAGATCGAAATCCAACCATTCTACTACTTCAAGAAATTAAATGCTCTGAAGCGGAGCTCAAAATCATAGGCAAGAAAGTCTGGAAATTTTGCGAGGTAATAGCAAGTGATTATAAGGGCAGAGCTGGGGGGATAGGTATTCTCTAGAATCCCAGGGAGGTCTGCCTCTCGAAATTTATGGCCACTCATTTACTCTTTTGGTCTTTTTTCAAGTGACAGGAGCTAGAACTCGGGTCTGTCTATCTAATGTATATGGGCCCTCAATAGTCAATCAAAAAAATTCCTTCCTTGAGTCACTATCTAACCCAAAGATGGTGGCAAGCCCCTGTCCTTGGATTCTAGGATGGGACTTCAATTTGATTCGCATTTTGGAAGAGAAAAAAGGGGGTATTCGGTAGTTAAACCCCTATAGTGATATAGAGTCCCTTGATATGGTCGACATTATAACATCCAATAGCACCCATAAGCATTGCTTGTAGGTTAGACCAATTTTTTGTTTCAGAGTCAGTAATGATGGGGGGGAGAAGTGCCAGCTATGGTACTTCCCTTAGCAGGCTCTTACCACTGGCCACTCATCTTGGAATGGAAAATAATAAGGGTGAACCTTTGAAGACCCTTTAGTTTTTGAGCAATTCTGGATCCTCCATCCGGAATTCTTGGAGAAACTCTGAAAATGGTGGCAGGAAATGACTCCCATAACGGGAACAATCATGTACCAATTTCAACAGAAACTTAAATTTGTAAGAGGAAAAACTAAGAATTTCAATTTGGAATCCTTAGGGAACATTTTCCAAGAGAATAAATAGCTGGATCAAAAGATCAAAAATGTTCAACAGGTTTCTACGACCCAAGGTTTTCCGAGGAGATGAGGGAATAAGAACAACATCTTCTATAAGAACTCAAACTCAAGAAAAACATGAAGAGATTATTTGGAAGTAGAAATCCATACATTAGTGTTTAAAGGAAGGGGAATGAAATACAAAATTCTTCCACAAATAAACCATTCAGTATCAAAAAGGAATAAGATGGTGCAACTTAAGATAACAGATGGTACCTATGTGGAAATATAAATAGAACTAGAACAAACCTTGAATGAGTACTATGCCAACCTCCTGGAGGAACCAGATGTCAACTGCCAGGAGGCGCATGAACATATGTTGAACCATATCCTGAAGGTGATTTTGGAAGATCACAACATTATGCTAATGAAACCAATTGACATGGATGAATCGGAGATAGTGGTTAAGCAAATGGAAGCAGATGAAGCCCTAGGACCCGACGAGTTTACTACGAATTTCTTCCACTCCTACTGGGAATGGCTGAAAGATGATGTTTTGAAGTTGGTTGACTCAAGGAGAACGAGAAGCATTATGAAATCCTTCAATGCTACCTTCCTTGCTCTCTTTTTGAAAGAAATAGGTACAGATGTTCCTGGAAAATTCAGACCGATTGCACTCTACAATTTCATCTACAAAATTATTACCAAGGTAATAGAAAATCGGTTGTGACCCCTATTACCCATACTAATATCCATAGAGTAAAAGGGATTTGTAGAAGGACGACAAATTATTGATGGCATAATACTGGTTCATGAAACAATTCATTCTCTGAAGACTGACAAGATTTTAGGCCTGCTACTCAAACTAGATTGATCTAAAGCTTACGATAAACTTAATTGTACCTTCTTAGCTGCAATTCTAAGGACCTTTGGATTTAATGAGAAATGGATAGAATGGGTAATGAACCTAGTCTCTTCATCCTTCTTCTTGATCTTAGTTAATGGAACTCTATCTCAACCATTCTCGACATCAAGGGGGATTCAACAGGGGGACCCCTTATCACCTTTCCTATTTATCATTGTTGCAAAAGGACTTAGACGAATGCTAAATTCTATGCAGAGAACCAACCAAATTTGGTATCTTACCCTCACTTATGGGATGAACCCTCAAACCCATCAACAATTTTTCAATGATAACATGCTAATGGGCCCATATTTGGTCCAGGAAGACAAAGTTATCAAGAAAGGATTAGATATCTTTCTGGAGGGTAGTGGGCTAGACATCAACAAAGACAAATCCCAGGTCTATTTTTTTAATACTCCAAAAGGCACTCGTATAAATATTCTTAGTATTCTGGATATCAAGGAAAGTCACCTCCCATCAAAATATCATGGCGCTCCTTTGGATGAATCATCTATTCGCCAAATCTCATGGAAGGATCTTCTAGACAAAATCAAGAGAAAGCTCGAGCAATGGGAATTTAGAGCTCTTAATTTCCCAAGTCGTATCATTATGGTAAAGTTGTTGTTGCAAACCATGCCCCTCTATCTCTTTTCTGTTTTGGTTGCTCCAAAATCAGTCCTCAAGCAAATCCAAAACATACAGAAGAACTTTCTTTGGGGAGGTTCTCAAGGGCACCAGAAATGGGCCTTGGTGGAATGGGATACATTATGTATGCCAACGGAAGTAGGGGGTTTTGGTTTGCATGAACCGGTAAGAATAGACAGGGTTATGGGGGCCACAATTTGGTGGTAGTATATCACCCACACCCAGGAGCCTTCGACAGTGTTATAGCACCACAAGTATACCACATATTGGCCTAAGCAGAATCTCATCAGATTCATGGACGACATTATGGGATCTCATATTTGGAAAGTGGCGCAACTAAACAAAGGTTTAATTCAAAGGCACAGTTTCTAGGAGGTACAAGATGGCCAGTCAGGCTCTTTCTTGAGATATGCATGGAAACAATTACCCCGCTTTGTTGACATAGAATATATACAAGAATTAACTAGTAATATCTAGAGCTAACCTCTGAAAAGGGTGCAAAAATTTTGGGAGCCCACATAGGATGAAATGCAAATCCAGAAATGGAAGCCCAATATCTAGTGGCAATAATATGCAACCAAAGAGAATATGGATAAATTTTACGATGGATTATGTGTTCATAGGATTCCCAAGGCAGATGGTTCGAACAAAGTTTGATGGGGATACTCCAATACAAGTAACTTTAGTATAGTAGAGGTGGTCAATTTGATTACAGAAACCCATAGAATGCCAAAGGAGGAAAATGGGACAAGATATGGAAGGGGAACCTTTGGCCCAAAATTGAAACTTTCAGCTGGTTTTTACTTCGTAGGTGTATCCTAACGTGGTAAAATATTATGAAAAAAGGAATGACAGGGCCCTCCTACTGCTATTTGTGTTATAAGGATGCCGAAACCATTGACCACGTACTAGACAAATGAACAACAGTATCCTTCCTATGAGAAATGGGAGAGGATAAGTTGGAGGATGTCTAGATCTTACCCTGGCATCGTGGCCATCCAAATCCTTTAGAAACAAGCTTCTCAACAGAATTTGAGAATTATTCCTAGGGTTCGTGGTTTTGGAAGTATGGAAAGAGATAAACCGATGAATTTTTTAGGAGAAGAACATGAAAATGGAGGAAGTTTGGCAGCTAATTGAACTTCACATTAAATAAACACTCACTCTCAATCAATGGTAGTTATAATATTTCAAAGAGAACATTACAAAAAGACAAATACTTAATGAGTGGGATGTTTACGTGATGGTTAACGGTTACCTGCGAGCATGGGTAGAACCCGCAACCTGGTCGGTCTTCCACAGAGTCCTAACTCATGGTCTGTCCTTCGTTGGGAACCTTCAAATACAACTTCTATGGAGCGACGAAATTTAATCATGGCTCAATTGGGTACGGTGGGGTTATTCTCAATATAGAAGGAAAGGTGCTCATTGTTTTCTGGGGAGATCTTGGAGAAACCATGAACAATTATGTCGAATTGGAAGGACTGATTAACGTCTGGAGGTGTGATCTGCGACAGTATTTGACAGCACTAATGGTAGAGGTGGATTCCATGATCATAATCACCATGGAGGGATGAATCCAAAAAGGACCGACATTTCCAAAATTTCTCAAAACTAGAGGTGGGAAAGAAAGATGCATAAGATTCAATATTTGATGTCCACCACTATGGCCATCCAACTCCTGCACATTCATAGACCTGGAAATAAGGTGGAAGATGTTCTTGTGAACAAAGCGATGGGTGTGCGGTTCCCCTTCGATGGAGGCCCATTGGAGGAAACTTGTGACCCAATTTTATGACAACGCTACATGACATTAGCAACTGCTGACATAGGCCATCTCGAAAGGGACCCGATCGATGGAGTGGAAAATACAACCGGTATGGATGACATGAGGCACTGTATTGGGAAGGTGGCTCTTATCGCTCGTGATCCGTCATCCCTCAACAATGTACATATGGGGAGAATCATGGCCACAAATGGAGGCGGGGAGGATAGGACGGAGGGAAACTTCGACACGAGGCAATTCGATGGCTTGGGAGCTCAAGTGATCCGCTCACCTTAAATGTTGGTTCATCAGTCTCATCATGGATTATTTTAATCACAAGGGATTAATTCCCGAAAAAGGAAGGATGGTAGAATTAATGAAGGAAATGATGGTTTTGTAAGATACAGAGTATGGGAAAGGTCGAAACTGAAGAAGTTCTAGGATTTATGCAGGGATGAAGCATGTGGCACGTGGGCTGAGGAGGATCCGATTATGGTCGGCGAGTACGAAGGAATTATTTCCTGTACCATGGAAAACATGGAGAATAGGTTCAAGCATTTAATTATAGGGATGTCTAGACATCCATTGTCAGCCCAAAACTGTATAAGTGCTCATCTTCCCAGACTGGTAACTATGTGGTTTTTATTTCATTATCACAATTGTTGGTTCCAATTAGTGGGTGGTATTTATCTTACCTTGAGAACCCTTATTCTGTGTTTAATGGCACCAAGATGGCACATACACAGTAGGATATGTTCCCATTGTAGCACGGAGGAATGGGCTCTTTCAAAGGAGGAAAGGACTATGGAGCAAGGGATGGGGGTGAGGGAGGAACCACTAGGTTAGGGCCTTTAACCGGGGGGCTCAGTAACTCACGAATACCCTGAAAAATATGGATTCTAGAATTGTAAATATGGAGGTTTCCCTCATAAGGGAAATTGAGTCTTACTAGGGTTGTGTGATATTTTCTAGTTCATTCTAGATAGTTAAAATCCTTCTGGATAGAGAGATTCAAGCTCGATACCAACTGATTAAGGCTATCATATAAGCCACTATGAGTATTAAATGAATCCAACAGATCATCTTGGAGGGATTATTATCGTTGGAGGATGTGTTGAACGGATATCTCTCTCAGGACACTACAAATATGGGAGAAGGAGCATCTAGACCCACCAATGTTCCATCTGCTCCTTGAGCCGAAGGAGAATTGTTTCTTTGGGTAGCCGTAGTTATTACTTCTTTTTATGTTTTTAGTGATGCCAGTTGCTTTTATAGATCAAACTTAGTATTTTGTGTGGACATATCCCATCTTGGATGAACCACGTTATATTGGTGTCTCTTTTGTAATATGTTTAAATATTTGAATATTGTTTATTGTTATTGCTATGCGATCATGTTTTCTAACAATTGGTATCAGAGCCAAAAGGTCTACTTGGTTGGTAAAGTCATAGGAAAGAAGGGTTCCTAGTTTGAGTGGGAGAAATGGTGGAAGAAGGCAAGTTTAGGGTCGATAAATTTAATGACCAAACTATTAGTTATGGAATATGAAAATGGAGGACTATATTTAATAGAAGTATTCGTTCCCACCGTTGGGAGAAAAAGAAAAACAACCGACGACTATGAAGGACAAAGAATGGGAGGTTCTTGGAAAAAAGACACTGGGAACAATATGGTTCTGTCTAGCTTTGTCGATGGATTTCAATATTTCAAAATAAAAGACAACAGAGGGTGTGATGATTGCATTGGATAAGCTCTATGAAAAACCCTTGCCTTCCAACAAGGTATTTTTAATGAATCATTTATTTAATATGAAGATATCAGAAGGTGGATCTGTTGCTGACCATTTAAATGAATTTAATATGATTACTTGTCAGCTAAGCTCTATAAAAGTTAACTTTGATGACGAGGTTAGATATCTTCTAATATTGTTCTGATTGCTAGAAATATGGAATGGATTGGTCATGGCTGTAAGTAATTATGTCCCTAATTCAGGAACATTGAAATTTGATGATGTTGTTGGAGTTATTCTTAGCAAGGAAATGCAAAGAAGAAGTACAGGTGAAACATTAGGTAATGCGTTGGCCATGGAGAGTAGGGGAAGACAAAGGGAGAGAGGAAGGATCCCAAGTAATCCCAGCAAGTCTAGAAAGGGAAAAACCAAGTCGATACTGGGAAAGATAGAGTGTTGGAACTGTGGTAAGAGAGGACATATGAAGAAAGACTACAAAGATCCAAAGAAGAAAGGAGATGGGAATATGGAGACTACTTAGGAAGCTAATGTAGCAGGTGATGTGTTACAATATGCTTTGATTTTTTCTTTAGATAATGCTAGTGATTACCGGGTAGTAGATTCAGGGACTCCATGTCATACTACACCCTATAGGAAATTATTTCATGATTATGTTCTAGGTGATTTTGGACATGTTTTAATGGGGGATGACGAGCCATATAAAATTGCTGGAGTAGTTAAGTGCATTTTAATTTAAGTAATAGAAATTAATGGCCGCTAAACTATGTAAGGAATATTCCTGTTATGAAAAGAAATCCGATCTCAACAGGGAAGTTGGGAGATAGCGGTTGTTTGTCTATGTTTGGAAAAACATGGTGGAAGATCACTAAAGGAGCACTAGTAATAGAAAATGGATATAGGGTAGGTAAGATGTATTTATGTCCTCATAATATTGATTATTCTATCTCATCAAATTCCACAGAAATAGGTGGAATGTTGTGGCATCATAATCTTGGCCACATGAGTGAGAAGGGGATGCAGGTTCTTCATTCAAGGAAATTGCTTCTAGATTTGATGCATGTAAGTTTGGAATTATTTGAGAACTATGTTTATGGAAAATAGAAGAGAGTTATATTTCTCAGTGTTCTGGAACAAAAGAAGAGTGAAAAGTTAGAGATTGTGCATACAGATGTATGGGGACCGAATCAGGTACAATTTCTTGGTGGCTCTTGTTATTATGTTACTTTTATTGATGATGCAACTAGAAAATATTGGGTTTATTTAATTGGACAAAAAAATGATGTGTTTTCTACTTTTAAGAAGTGGAAATCTTTGGTTGAGATGTCTCATATTTGATAATGGAGGTGAATATTGCAATAAGGAGTTCGATAGTTACTATTGATACCATGGGATTCGTAGAGAGAAGACAGTCCCAAGAACACCACAAGAAAATGGTGTGTCAGAAAGGATGAATATGGCGATCATGGAGCATGAAAGGTGTATGAGATTGCATGCAGGGTTGTTACTGCAGTTTTGGGATAATTCTATAGATACTGATGTTTATTTAATAAACAGAGGGATTTCAAGCGCTTTGGATGGTGGTATTTTAGATGAGGCATGGATAGGTAAAAAGGTAAACTAATTATTTATGAGAAATTTTTGTTGTGAAGCATTTTTCCATATTGATAAATAAAATAGTACAAAGCTTGAGGATAAATCCAAGAAATGTAAGCTTGAGGGAAAACAACAGTAAGTTGGGTTTCGAAACTGTAAAAGGTTGTTGCACTTTCAACAATGGAAACATAGTATGTTGTTGCCACAAAGGATAGTAAAGAGATGATTTAGTTGCATAGGTTCATGGAGGAATTGGGTAAGAAGCAAGAGAATATTAGGTTGTACATTGAAAACAAGAGTGGCATTCATCTTGCAAAGAAATCAACCTTTCATTCAAATACTAAACATAAATAGCTCAAGTACCATTTTATAAGATCTTGTTTGGAAGATGAACTGTTGAAGTTGGAAAAGATACATACTAGCCATAGTCCTGTAGACATGTTGACAAAGGTAGTAACCAAAGAGGAATTGATTTCATGCTTGGCTTTACTTGGCCTTCAAGCATGAAGGTGAAGAAGAAAATTTTTCTAAGTCTAAGATTCAGAGCATACTTGATCCGAAAACAAGATCTTTGCTACTCTACAATGTTAACATGAATTGCATAAAGAGCATGAATGAAGCTCACAAATCCATAAGAAGAGAACCAAACAGCATAGCCAATACGCACATAAAGACAACAAGTTGATAACGGAGTTCGTCCAAGATGGACTACGTCTTCGGGCCTGCTTCTCAATAGGAGGGTCAATCTATAATCTCAGCATAAGGCAAAATACAGGGCAATGATACAATGATACCTTGGTGACAATGGCCAGGAAGAGAACCGCTTCCCAAAGCACAACAAGACTGCTTCCAGCAACTCCAACGTCTAAAGACGGTGTAAAACGAGTATACACACTCGTAGCTTCCTCCTGCAGAGCTACGCAATCTCCCTTATCTCCTTTAGCTACAAAGTCTCCACTCCAAAGCATGAGTGGGAAATGGAAAATGAATGGGTTTATATAGGTTGGCTTGCCCTTCTTCACATGACTCTCATGGATTCCTTTGGTTGCAACTAATTTGCCTATCTTGGCCTTGGTTACAACTTCCCCAAGTTGGTTTTCATATGGTTGGGCTTTTTATTAAATAATAAACCAACATATTTAACAATACCCCTTTAAAATGGCATTGGATTTTAATATGGTTAAAACCATATTATAATAACCATACAAAACCATTTTAAAATCCATAACCAAGTCGAACCCATTTTAAAAGCCATAACCAAAGTTTGTAAAAAGCACGTGGTAAGGAGTGGGCGCCTCCCACGTGGTGGCTCCTCCATGTGAAATACATGTGTTAAGTTTTAAAACCCACTTTAACACCATAAAAAAGTTTGTTTAATGTGGTGGCACTCCAACATATATTGGTGGTATAACCAAGGTTTTTAAAAGGCGTGCCCCACGTGACTTTCGTGGGTTGTAACAACCTTATCACCTTGAAAACCATGGGTCGGGGCTTGCCCCGGCCCCTTTTTGCACCCTTATAAATTTATTTTCAAGTTTAAATAAAAGATAGTTACCACACATACAAAGAACCACCTTGTGGCCCAACGGTAAGGCGGAGCGCTTATGCATGAGAGGTCACAGGGTCGAACCCCGTGGAGGCCATAATATTTTTGCATTAGACATATTGGCCAATCCCATGCTGCCATGTGGTGGCCTAGGATTGGTCCATCTCATGCCCAGTCAGCATCCAGTCAACCACCCAGTCACTGTGACATCACCGTTTGTACACCTAGTCAGCAGTATGCCAGCTCAGATATGTACTGCCACATGTCACCTTGTGATTGGTCCATACACCTTCCATGTCACCTTGTCCGTACCATACGGATGCCATGTGTCACCCTGCTAGTGGTTCCATGTCATCATGTTTTTACAGTACGGATGCCATGTGTCACCCTGTCAGTGGTGCCACGTGGCACCTCTTTTTGCCAAATTTGCCTGTTGACCTTATAGAACAGAACGCGATAACTTTCTCATACCGAGTCCGTTTGAGGTGAAACGAACGCCGTTGGAATCATCTCGATGAGCCCTTCGATCTGGTACTAGTTTTGATAAGATTGGAGGACTTCAAAAAAAAATTCCTTCTTCAATCCTCTTGGATCATTCCTCCCCACTGAGAAGCTTTTGGCCTCCAAAAGCCTTTACTAATCAACGGATAGGTGAGGGAATTTCTCCCTCACTTTCTCCTTCTCGATCCATTTGGATTTACTTGGATGAGTGCCTCTGATGCCCACTTGAAGATAATCAGCATCACCTCTGCGAGAAGTCCTTGTCCTTCTATCCAAGATGACATCTTCCTTTAGCTCATCCATGTACTCAGGAGCAAATTCATCAACAGATGGAAATGAGACATTCTCCCTTTCATCCATGATCATGGGAGGCTCATAGAGTTTCAAGTTCTCCAAATTCACCACTGAGTATATCTGCATGTATGGCGATTTCTTTAAGCGAAAAGCATTCGTCCCAATCTTCTCCAAGATGGTGAAGGGACCATATCTAATAGGCTTGAGCTTCTTTCCTTCTCCTTTCATCCTCTCCTTACTGATGTGAAGCCACACTTGATATCCCACCTAAAACTGATGATCAACTCTATGCTTGTCATGGCGAGCCTTGTACTGGGCTTGACTCTTCTCCAACTGCTCTTGCACTGCTTGATGTACCTGTTGAACTCTCTGAATGAACCTGCGGGCTTTGTCTTCATCCTTTGAAGTGCTTGAACCAACCTCTCTCCCATAAGTCAATTCCAATGGATTCTTTGGCAAGTACCCAAAGCATGTCTCAAATGGCGAGCTCTAAGTGGAAGAATACATAGCCCTGTTGTAGGCATGCTGCACATACTGGATCTGCTCATCCCATAACTTAGGATGCTTGTTGCAATAACCTCGAAGCAAATGAAAAATTGTCCTATTGACTACCTTTGTCTGTCTGTTGGTCTGTGGATGGAAAGCGGTGCTTCTCTTCAGCTTGGTGTCCATCATACACCATAATTTTTTCCAAAACTCTCCAACGAATCGGGAGTCCCGATCCGAGATAATGGACGTAGGGAGTCCAAAGTGAACCCATACATGCTGAAAGAAGAGAGAAGCAACATGCTCTGCAGTGACCTACTTTTTACATGGCATAAGAATACACATCTTGATAAACCTATCCATGACCACATACAATTAGTCATGACCCCTCCTAGACATAGGCAAACCCCCCACAAAATCCATGGAAATGCTTTCCCAAGGATGGGAAGGAACAGGAAGTGGTGAGTACAGCCCCAATTTTCTATTAGTGGGCTTACAAGTAGAGCACATCACACACCCCTTTACATATTTTGTTACAATGTCTTTCATGCAAGGCCAATACACAAGTCTTTGCAAATGAGCCAAAGTATTACCTACCCCAAAATGCCATGATACAAGAGAAGTATGAGCTTCTCGTATTACATGGACTCTTTCACTGATAGGAACACATAGCTTGACCAAATGCTAGAGCAACTTTCCCTCCAAATAGTAGTCTTCCACCTGTGTGCCATTGGTTAGCTTCTCATAAATCTCCTTGAAATCATCATCAGTAGCATACTGCTCAATATAAATTTCATGGGACAAAGAAGTATTTTTGAAAACAATATATTCAACAATAGGAGGTCTAGAGAGCATATCTACCACTTTGTTACTAGTACCCTTCTTTTACTTGATCACTAGATGGAATTGTTGAAGGAATCCCATCCACCTAAAATGACGACCTTGCTGGAGCTTAGTCTGGGACTGGAGATACTACAAGGGCTGATGATCGGTATGGATGATTGTCTCCTTACCCATCAAGTAGTGTTTCCACTTCTTGACACTATGAACCAAAGCATACAACTCCTTGTCATAGGTGGGGTAGTTGATCATTGTTTGAGTAAAAGTCTCTGAATGGTAGCAAATAGGCTTGCAGTGCTGCATCAATACTGCCCCCATGGAATATCCACTAGCATCTGTCTCTATCTCAAATGGCTATTGCAAATCGGGCAAGGATAGGACTGGGGCGGTGCTGATCTTTCCCTTCAATGTGTCGAAGGATTTCTGCTGCTTACCTCCCCACTGGAAGGCTTTCTTCACACTTGTTAAGGCATGCAAAGGAGATGCTATGTATGATAATTTCTGAATGAACCTCCTCTAATATTGAACAGCTCCTAAAAATCTTCTCACTTCAGTAGCGTTAGTAGGCTTAGGCCAATTGACAATTACATCAAATTTTGAAGGATAAATTTTTAAATTTCCACCTCCTACAATATGACCCAAGTAAACTAATGAAGTTTTTCCAAATTCACACTTTGGAAAATTGACATACAATTTCTCCTTTTTCAAAGTATCTAATACTTGCTTTACATGCCCCACATGTGCTTCCCAAGTTTCGCTAAAGACCAAGATATCATCTAGATAAACAATGACAAAATCATCTAAAAATGGCCGGAAAACATCATTCATTACCCGCATGAAGGTTGCAGGTGCGTTGCAAATCCCAAAGGGCATCACCAACCACTCAAATAGACCTTGCTTGGTCTTAAAGGCCATCTTCCACACATCACTTTCTGCAATTCGGATCTGGTGGTAGCCACTGCGCAAATCCAACTTGGTAAAGAACACAACATCTTTCAACTGGTCGAGCAAGTCATCTATGTGAGGAAGCGGGTATCGATTCTTGATCGTGATATTGTTGAGAGCCCGATAGTCAACGCACATCCTCCATGTGCCATCTTTCTTCATCACCAAAACAATCGAAAAACCACATGGAGAGGAGCTGGGTCTGATCACTCCTTGGTCCAACAAGTCTTGAACCTGCTTCTTAATCTCTTCCATTTCAACTGCAGACAACCTATACATGCCCACATTAGGAAGAGGGACATCCTGCTGGAGATGAATCTCATGTTGAATCTCCCTTTTGGGAGGCAAACCTGTAGGTTCCTAAAATATTTCATCATAGTTAGCCACAATATCAATCATAGCCTTTTTATGAGAAGGATCACAACCTTTGAAAGCATCGGATGCCTCAGCATCTTTTTCTCTCACAACCATGAGCATGTATCTCTTATTAGTGTTGATGAGCCGTTTCATCTGTCTTGCACTAACAAGAGTGGTGTTAGCCTTCATACTATGAGCTCTCACAATGTACTCCACCCAATTTTTGGTGAGATGGTACTTGTTCTCATGACGGAAGAATACTGCTTTTCGATCATACAAGTATGGGCTTCCCAATACGATACTGCAGATGTCAAGAGGAACAACATCTAAGCCCACCTCATTGATCAACTTTGAAGCAATTTCAAACCTTAACCTACATTGCTTAGTCACCTGTAGCTTAGCATTATCACATACCCATCCAAGAGGATAAGGCTTGGGGTGAGGTTTAGTCTGTATGCCCAACTTCTTAACAACTGATTCTGAGATCAAATTTACTTGAGAACCCGGATCAAATAATGTTTCAATCTTTGTATGTTTAGACACAACTCTAATGTGAAACAACTCACTTCTTATTTTATCATTTTCTTTAGAAACATGAGTATAACTTGAACCAGTATGAGGAGTTTTGTTACCTTGCATTCCCACGGCTGTAATCATGGTTTCGTCACCTGAGTTGGAACCCAAATCTCGTTGCACTGTTGCAACGGTATTTTTCTTCTTTTTGCTTCCATAATGCTTTGGCCTCTATTCAGGATGCAACTTCCAACAACTTTCTTCATCATGCCCATCAGTGTCACAATGTTTGCAATAGAGCTTTCCTCCTTCCTGCTTGGCAGTAGCTGTCTTCTTGCTCTTGTCCTTCTTTTTGGACTTGTGGTTGTTGTTGGGCTTGCAAGGCTTCTTCGGATGGTCTTCCTGCAAATGCTTCCCCCTACTCTCAAGATGAGTAGCCTGAACACTTTCTTCCTCCACACTATTAGGATTCAACAACAGCAAAGTATGGCATAGATAATGATGAAGAGCACCAATGTACTTCAAAAGAGTGTCAAGAGAATCTAAAGAAATATTCAACTCTAGAGCTTTCTTTCTAAATTCTTCAGTACAATTCTGAACACTCTGACCCTTGCCTTGTCTAAAACTTTGCCAATCCATCATAGCCTTTTGAACATAACCCAATGGATAAAATTGCTTGCGTAAAGCAGAAATGAAAGCAGACCACGATGAGAGAAGATTACCCATTTGTTTGCTACCTTGTTGAAGCTTGCTTTCCCACCATACAAGTGCAGTTCCTGTCAGCCGAAGTGAATCCAAATGAATCTTCACATCTTCTTCTTTGATCTGCTGGACTCAGCAATAGACCTCAATTTTCCTTATCCAATTGTTCAACTTCTCTGCATTCGCTTCCCCATTGAACATGGGCAAATCAAGCTTCACATCGAGCTTCAATAAGGGTTTCTTTTGAGGCTCTTTGTGAGGAACCTTGGAATGCTGAGAATGAGCTGAGGAAGAAGCACTTGAACTTGTGCTTGAAGCTGAAGGTGAAGAGGAGGCTCAGGAGGGTCTTCGCCACCTCCTCCTTGGTTAACTGAAGCATTGCCTTCGTCCTTCACTTCTTTGTCTTCCTTCTTTACTTCACTGCCTTTTCTTTCTTTTGCCATGCGTTCTTCATAGTCTGCAAACAACTTGTCTACCTTGTCGACCATCATGTAGAAGACCTTGTGAAAGTTTTCCTCCATCTCGGTGCGGGCATCATTAGCATCCATCTTCCTCCTTCGGTGTGCACATTTGATCTTCGAATTGTAAGGCTCTAATGTACCCTCACCAGCTTGCAGTTTATCCTTTGTGAGCATCCACACTCACAATCCAATGTAAAATAGTCCTACTCTGATACCACATGATCCGAAAGCAAGATCTTTGCTACTCTACGACGTTAACATGAATTGCATAAAGAGCATGAATGAATCTCACAAATCCATAAGAAGAGAACCAAACAGCATAGACAATATGCACATAAAGACAACAAGTTGATAACGGAGTTCGTCCAGGATGGACTACGTCTCCGGGCCTGCTTCTCAATAGGAGGGCCGATCTATAATCTCGGCATAAGGAAAAATACAGGGCAATGATACAATGATACCTTGGCGACAATGGCCAGGAAGAGAACCACTTCCCAAAGCACAACAAGACTACTTCTAGCAACTCCGATGCCTGAAGACGGTGTAAAACGAGTATACACACTCGTACCTTCCTCCTGCAGATCTACGCAATCTCCCTTCTCTCCTTTAGCTACAAAGTCTCCACTCCAAAGCATGAGTGGGAAATGGCAAATGAATGGGTTTATATAGGTTGGCTTGCCCTTCTTCACATGACTCTCATGGATTCCTTTGGTTGCAACTAATTTGCCTATCTTGGCTTTGGTTACAACTTCCCCAAGTTGGTTTTCATATGGTTGGGCTTTTTATTAAATAATAAACCAACATATTTAACAATACCCCTTTAAAATTGCATTGGCTTTTAATATGGTTAAAACCATATTATAATAACCATACAAAACCATTTTAAAATCCATAACCAAGTCGAACCCATTTTAAAAGCCATAACCAAAGTTTGTAAAAAGAACGTGGTAAGGAGTGGGCGCCTCCCACGTGGTGGCTCCTCCATGTGAAATACATGTGTTAAGTTTTAAAACCCACTTTAACACCATAACAAAGTTTGTTTAAAGTGGTGGCGCTCCAACATATATTTGTGGTATAACCAAGGTTTTTAAAAGGCACACCCCACGTGACTTTTGTGGGTTGTAACAACCTTATCACCTTGAAAACCATGGGTCGGGTCTTGCCCCAGCCCCTTTTTGTGCCCTTATAAATTTCTTTTCAAGTTTAAATAAAATATCATTACCACACATACAAAGAACCACCTTGTGGCCCAACGGTAAGGCGGAGCGCTTATGCATGAGAGGTCATAGGGTCGAACCCCATGGAGGCCATAATATTTTTGCATTAGACATATTGGCCAATCTTGTGCTACCACATGGCGGCCTAGGATTGGTCCATCTAATGCCCAGTACACGCGGTCAACAGTATGACAGCTCAAATCCGTACTTCCACGTGTCACCTTGTGATTGGTCCGTACACCTGCCATGTAACCTTGTCTATACCATACAGATGCCATGTGTCACCCTACCAGTGGTGTCACATCATCATGTTTGTACAGTATGGATGCCACGTGTCACCCTGTCAGTGGTGCCATGTGGCACCTCTTTTTGCCAAATTTGCCTGTTGACCTTATAGAACAGAACGCGATAACTTTCTCATACGGAGTCCGTTTGAGGTGAAATGAATGCCATTGGAATCGTCTCGATGAGTCCTTTGATCTGGTGGTGGTTTTGCTGATATTGGAGGACTTCAAAAAAATTTCCTTCTTGGATCCTCTTGGATCAATACTCCAGTAAGTGCAACAGTGGTGGAGTTTTTTTGATCAATCTCCAAGTGAGATATTTTTGGTTGTGGAGCCTATATGAAAATTGAGTCATAGTAATATGAGGATGAAGGAACAACTTACGGAATATTCAAGGATCAATTACACAGAAAAATGACATGAAAACACTGCAATTGGGATTTGCAATTGTATAATTGTTATCATTAATAAATAACAATGATATAATGTGATAAACTGGCATGAATAGCCAAAAAATTTGAATCCCAATCAGCTCATTCAAATTTCATACATGAGAGTGGATTAGCTATCAGTTAGCCACACTAGACACATCAGTTAACCACTAATCAGAACCATAATTGACTCTAGCTGAATCGAAGGCAGTTTAGACTGAGTCTAACTAAATAGAACTCAATTGCATGTCAATCAGTTGGTGAGGGTGCATGTCTGACTTCAGTTAGGTGAGATCAAGTGAACTGAGTCACCAAATGTTTTTGGAGGCGCCTTAAATCACTCCAGTTAACTGAAAATTACCAAAAATGGGAAAAATAATGATGGAGGCACCTTTACAGCTACATTTTAACTGAAAGTAGGTGGAATAACCATCAATTAACTGATTTGGGGTGCTTAGGTCATGTAGATAAACCCATATTTTCTCCTTTATTGAAGGAGGAAGCTTAGTTAGTCTCCTCGATTGGAGTAGAAGACTCAGTTTGCCTCCCTAATTGAAGGAGGATGATCTCGTTGATGATGTAGTCACATATTCGAGCCAATAACTTAGGATAAGTGGTAAATTAGGCCAATTAGTCCAAATAATGATGTGTGGGTTGGATAATGACTCCAACAACCTGACCTTCCTAATTAAGATATTGTATCATTCATTCATGTTTGTTCTCCAATTTTACTGTACATTCATCGCAATAGGGTGGAGCGGGGGCCAGTGGAACTCCGGGGGAAGCACCCATAAAAGATTTTTTTGGGATGTTTTGTTGGCCAATAGTTTGCAGGGCCCATGTTATTGGGTGACCCGTGGTATTTTCCCATGGTAATTCCCCTATAAAAGGAAATCATTGTAATACAACTGTGTATTGTATTGTAGCATTGTAAAACAATATATGTGATTGTGTGAGAGAGACTGTGAGAGAGTGAAGAGGAAGTGCAACGAGTTTCATTACAGGTTGTATCCCTTCATTTTTTCTATATGGTATGATAATAAAGGATTGGAAATATTTGTGTGGATGTATCCCATATTGGGTGAACCACGTTATATTGGTGTCTCTCTTGTAATATGTTTTAATATTTTCATCTTGTTTATTGTTTATTTTTATTGCTTCGTGATCCTTTATTCTAACAGGAAAATGATCTTGTATGACATGGGAATGTTTCAAAACTAAGCATGTGTTCTAAGGGATTCTAATAATGGCATATGAGATGGGACCTTAGCTAGATATTCAACCATGTTGTAAGATAATGGAATTAGGAAACATGGAGAAGGAGATTGACTTGATATTTTTACCTTATAAATGATATCCATCACTCATGGAAAAAATGTTTTTATTGTTATCACTAGGAATGAATTTTTCCTCATCCACCCCTTGTGGAGTTGGTTTGGAGGTTTGATCCCTAGTCTCTACATCAAAGCTTTTGAAACAGGAATATTTATCATTGTAAAGTGAAACCCCTTGCATTTAAACTTGATCATTCTTAGAAGTGGAGGAAATTTTGACAAAAAGTGGTGGTAAAGGTGTATTGCTTACCTTGGACAATTCCATGTGACATTTATATGTTTAATGGTACTTGGGATCATGAAAGTGTTGGAAAAATTGACACCAATCCACTTTAGTAGTAGTATGTCTTAGAGGTGGAGGAGGAAGAAGAGGTCTTGACCTTGTAGGTGGATAAAATTGTAAGTCACATACTTTCTTATTCAGGGAAATAATATGATTATTCTTGTTCATTAATAGTTCCAAGGTTTTATAACTTTCCCTTTATTCCATCCTTGAATATTGGAAAAATCAAGGCTCATATCAAGGGTCCTCATTCTGAATCATTTGATTCGTAGGTCACCTATTAAAATGGGGTTGTAATATGGATGTCAAAACCATGCATGATTCCCCCATGTTCTTATTTCTAGGGAACGTGTCTTGGATATATATAAAGGGTTTACTAATTTGTCTTTTAATGTGTAATTCACATTTGGATTCATTGAGCTCATGTAGTAATGAAAATATTGTTTCCATATGGCTGTGAAGTAGTTGGGATTCTACCCAAAGTAGAGGTAAATCATTGAATGAATTGACAAATTGGTTCCGCATCATGAGTGGAGATGGTAGTGAAGCCCCTGAGTAGGGATGTTGCATTGTCTTTTCCTTGAAAATGTTTCTTGAATTCTTGGATCATAGTGTTCCAGTATGAAATACTATTATTAGGAAGTAAGTGATATGATTCTCCTTCGAAATTTCTTACAAACAATAAATTGATGGTGTATGAGGTAGTTATATCCATGGGTGCTAATGCATCATAAACATTTTGTAAACGTTCCTTAGTGTTCAGTGGATCGATACTGCAGAAATTAGGAATCTGTTTTGGCACATTTGAATATATTTCATGTAAAGAAAATTTCCAAAGGGTCCTTATCATGAGAATCCATTTCCATTGAAAATAGGTTTGGGAACAAATAATACTTATTGCAATAGTTGTAGGAATAACCTAAGGATTTGCAGTTATGGATGGATTTAACAATACTTACATTAGTATGGGATTTGTATTTTATAAAATGGAGAATGTGAATTAGCTTGTACAACATATGTAATGAGTGTTTTTGGTTTCCCATATGTATTTGAATCGTTAATTGTTTCTTTTAATCAGCTATGAATTCTTGTGATCCTAGGGGACACATTTTCCTAGTCTTAGTATGTTTCAACTTGTGAAGGGATTAGGGAATGTAATATTGATTACAAAAAAGATATCACTAAATCCTATTTTTAAACAATGTGTGATAGGATCCCAAATAGATTTCTTATTGTTTAAGGGGAATTACAAAAAACCAGAAAAAACCAGGTTCTTTCCTTAAAAATCAAACTCACCCTAACTCTCTTTTTAAGATTCATAAGCTCATAATTTCTTTGTTATGTCAATGAGCTTGTAGCAATTTGTTCATTGGATAGTTGCACTAGAAAGTTGAAGATTCATAACCATCCACTTAACAAATTTGGTTTAATCAAAGGTGCCTAAACATAATCAACAAATTAATCCTATATTACATAAATGAATAAAAAATTGTTGGCATATTCCAACAAGCTCCACCTTGAAAACAATTTAATCTTATTTATCATGCCAATATTTGTTCATCACCTTTATTGCAAGCCTAGAGAAGCCACATACAATTTCATATTCTCTGCCAGAACTAGTTTAGTGAACATGTCTGTACAATTGTCATTATATGGATCTTTTCAAGAGCTACCACTCTACCTTGATCAATACCATGTCTTACAAAAATGGTATTTTATATATATGTGTTTATTATTGTTGTGATGAGCTAGAGTTTTAGGAAAGTGTATGGAAATTTTACTATCAAAGAATAATGTCACCTTATCTTTTAAATTTCCGAACTCACCTAGAAAACCTTACAACCAGACCGCCCCTTTGCAAGCATGTGAGGTAGTGATGCATTTTGCCTTTGTAGTGGATAAAGTAACTGTGTTTTGTAGTTTTGACGTCCAACTAATAGATTCATCTACCAGAGTAAAGACATCCAGAAGTGGATATTCTCTTATCCAAGTCCCCTACAAAATCTGAATCTACATAACCACAAGCTAAATCATTTGTTGGAAAGGGGTTAGAGTGTGCAAAGTGCGCTTCCACCACTGACAAGAGGGATGTTTATAGAAAGAAGAGTCAACTGTGGTGAAGTAAGAAACTGACAAGTGAGGTCATTTTGGTCAAGTTAGTTTGGATATTTGTCAAGTGGAACATTTTGTAATGGCTTAGTAAGCCTATAAGTTGAGTTAGAAGTGTAGTCATGAGATAACATTATCGGAGGAAGGTATTTCTAGTCTGAGGCTAATCGACCAAGGGATATTTCTGTCTTTTGTGGTGTATTTTTGGTATTAATGATATCACAATTCTGTTGATGACACAATTATGCCTATTGTCTGTGTTTCTGTGAGATGTGTTGCCTTTTGAATATAGTTTAATAATGAATTGTGTGAAGTCTATAATGACGTGATCTATTTTTTTACATGTTTAAATCAGAATGATGTGAAGCCTTGCAGAGTTTATTGGTTTAATATATGTTGATCTATTTTTTAATCTGAATCTAAATTTGAATAATGTGTTAGATTATCTTTGTCTATCTAAATATGAGTAACTATGAGTGTTACCCATAATGATAAGTATATTTGGTTAATGGTATGATTGCAACCTTGGATTTTTGGGTGATGTTATGGTAGAGTAACATATAATGCAAAATTCCTCTTCCCTCTGTGGAAAATTAGTTCTTTGTAGCGCTCCCTTAGACATCTCAGGTGAGACTACACCTGCTTCGTAGGTGTTTCTGGATAGGGTAAAATATGTATGGGCTGACGTTTAGAGAGTTTGTGCCGATGGGTGTCGATAGATATGCGAGGTGAACCCCTATAAATAGGATTGTGTCAACAAATGGTTATGTTTCTAAGACCTGTTGGCCTGATTTTCTGACCTTGGCCAACTAAGGAGATTAAGCCCACACAAGTTGCTTAAAGCAGCTCTTGGTGTGTTTGAGATAGCAAAATCTTGCAGGTTATGGTCCTGCTACCAACTGAATTTTTCTCTTAAGGAGAAAATAAAATTCAGTAAAAATTTATCCTAATCTTATTTCTATTTAAATAAACCCTAAAATTAGTTTTCTAAGACTTAAGTTATCCTAAAATTGCTTTCTTACTGAAAGTCTTTGATTTTGAGGATTTTGTATCGAATATTCTAAATTTTAAAAGACTATTATAATTATTCTAAAATTAACCTAATTCTATTTAACAACTGTTAAATGTAAACTATACTTAAAATAACACTAACTAAATTATTCTATCTCATTTGAGAGCAATTTGAATATTATATTAATTATCAATTAATGTTTCAAGTAAACAGGGGGATAAATGAGTAAGATTTAAATGAAAATATCTAAATCATCCACACATAATCATTCTGCTATATATTTACTATGACAGAAAATTTAAAATAAATAATTACTTTAAACTTTTTTTCTGTAATATTTTATTAATTAACAATTAATAAACAATAGTGAATATTTGAATGGCAGATAATGTTTATAATGAAAACATTGCAAAAATACAAATGAAATCAAAACAAACATAAATATGTATATTATTATGTATCGAATTTTTTAATAAAAATACTGATTAATTCAATTATAATAACATACTAATTCAAATAGCAATATTGTGTTGACAGAGTGTAATATCAGATAATGAATACAAGCATAACCAAGTATAACTGCATCAATAGTATAACTAGAAGATGATATATTGAAATATATTATAAAAGTATCCAAAAATAATACCGATCAGTGATACCAGTCTGAGAATTTCCAGTCGCATTCCACCTCCGAAGATAAAACCTCAGTAAGGGATAAAACTAGTACTGAAATAATATTTCAATGATGTTTTTCTTCCACCACTCCATCCCCTTTGCATTAAAATTACTAGTTTATATAACCCCACTAGTCTTTCAATTCAGTTTCTTCATGAATGTTGTATTCAATACCATAGGAGTCCTATCCCTATTAAAGTGCATCGAATCTCTTCAAAAGACACCTGTCACAAATAGTACTATAAAAAAAACAATAAAAAAAATGAAGAGCCTGTATCATCTCCTGATTTAAGGGAATTGGCATATTCGTGGCTATTTTGAAATTCTAATCTTCAAGAAGCATCAACGTCTACCAACTGTGATCCAAAACATCCTGTATTTGCTGAGGATAGTGATACCATGTACACCTATTTAAACAAACATAATAATCTTATTAAAACCAACTTCAACATAAATAACAAAAAAACAACAAATTATATGCATGCCTACAAAATCTACGATTTTGTAGACATGCACTTAAAAATCTTTTATTACCTGTTGACAGAGAGATAAACCATGTAACCAAAAATAGAAACAGTCATCAGGTTCTACTTTGTAAATTGATCACTCTTCTAGCTTCAGAAAGTTTAGCTTTAAGCTTGATGATTACTAGCTTCTGTCGATCTACTTGCTCAAGCAAGTGCTGGCTTGTGTCTATCATTGATTTTTTGGCTTTCTTGTATCGATTCTTCTTGATGTTCATGTCCTTCCATCTATTAACCCAATTTAGTAATTCTTCCCTGAATCTTTTATTTTCTTCATCTTTCAAGGCTGCGTTTGCTTAACATTCTTTTAGTTCGTTTTTCAATTTTGCGATTTTGGTTTCATATACTCTGTCAAGGACCTATTGGAGGGTTTCTTCTTCCTTATCATGACATGAATCATCTGAATGAGAATAATCAATATTATTTACATCTTGATCCGGTGATGGAATGCTCATAAACGATGGCTCAGGGCCAGAACCACAAGCATCCATACATGATGGGGTAGTTTCAAACTTACCTCACTCCGTAATGTCTTTGGCCACTGATTTTTCATGATTATTCTCCATGAGAATAGGTTCATCTATATGCATGGTTTTGGGAACCAAATATGGAACATCATCCTCAATATGGACAATCACTGGCCAAGCATTCTGTTGAGTGGTTGCAGGAACAGAGGCTGTAGGTGTGTTATTCATACTTCTAGTGATTCTTCTTATATGAACAAACACAAGACCTTTTGGCTCAAAACCCCCTTTGTCACAACAAACCTGTGCTAACTATTCAAGTTTTCACATGGATTCATCACCATGTTTTCGAGGAGTACATAACTCAGAGGGGTTTTCATAATTAACAGCATCAACATCTTCATTTTTGGTCAATCTACCCTTCATCTATGTAGGTGTACTGAAGTGCTTGTCACATAGGGATTGGCCCATGTTTGTCTTAGCATAATAGGGAGCTTCCTTCACAATTCCATCATTACTAATACAAGTACCTATAGGTGTATTTGCTTCCTATAGGTCTTTATCCCTTAACTCAGTCTTGTGAACATCATCAACTTCAGATTTTACTAGAGTTGTACGCTTCCTATGAGTTTTAGGGGGAGGATTTGGCCAATACTATGTTGGCCCTACTTTACTTTCAACCAAAAACTCATCCCAAGATTTACAATTAAGAGATAGTTGATCCTGGATTAAAATTTTAATTAGGCCGTGGTGGAACAAACTCCTATCGAGATTACCTATGGTATTTTGCACTGAATGTGCCATTTTATTCATACTTTGCAATAAGTAAAATGGAAGATTGAGCTTAGAACCTTTCAATGCTAACAGTAGTCGCAGATAATAATAATGCAGATGAGAAAATCGGCCATCACAAGATACATACCTGACTAAGATTTCATAAAATGCTTGCCATTCTGGTTTTAAAAATTTAACCGAAACCCCAATCTTCAACTTTGCATTGGCAGGTAAGGGAAACAGTAAGGATCGACATCTCTTCTTATCAAACTTTCCCCCTTTAAACCATCGCTCTCCAGTTTGAGGAAGCTTCGTAGCTTCTACAATCTTATCTTCGTCAATTATAAACTTGAAATC
The DNA here is from genome assembly GCA_001517045.1 of Pseudotsuga menziesii. Taxonomy (NCBI): domain Eukaryota; kingdom Viridiplantae; phylum Streptophyta; class Pinopsida; order Pinales; family Pinaceae; genus Pseudotsuga; species Pseudotsuga menziesii. The sequence goes on along the minus strand of LPNX011145602.1, from coordinate 164,071 downwards.
CCCAAATTGAGCTACATTTTCCTTAAAACTCATAGCAAATTGTTTGGTAACCTCCATGTTATGGCCACTAAAACATCTAAAGAACTAACCCCATCCAATCTTTTCGAATAACAGAGCATCTTTCTCGTCAGCTTCAACCAGCTCAGGTCCTGAAATTTCAAATCGGTTGAGAGGAGCCATTGTTTCCTCACTACAACTCTGGTTATGGGTTGAAACGAATGAAGTCGTGAAAATTGAAGGAATAGGCACCCAAGTATAAGGCATTACGTGAAATGTCAATTCCTCAATTGATTCATATGTGACAGAGATGAGAACCCCAATTTTGGTTATGTTAACCAAATTTGGAGATGATGAGAACAACAGCCAGTGTTTTCGCTACGATAAATGGATAGACTAGCCACGACTATCTGAAATTCTTCATAAAGCAGTATGTAAAAGAAAATTTCAAACTCTAACTAATCCTTCATATCAGAAATTATTCGATTCAGGGATTATAAATCAAAATATTAATGACGCCCAGTCTGGAATGATGGGATCATACAACATCATGAATGGGAATGGCTATCAGTCATATATGAATTTGAATTCTACTGATACGATTTGATCATTAAACCCACAGCTGTCAATTAATTTGATAGGTGTTAACTAAATCCTCATATCAACACGAATTCAATCTTTATGTAGCGATCCTTGTAACAGATGTTGTCCATTTGGCCATACGAATCTTGTATCTTAATTATAACTGTCAATTGAAAATCACCCCAGATTACACATGGAATGCAATCATGTTTATTAACAGGATGATGTGGAGTTACCATAATAATCTGTAATGTTCTTAAGATTTCTGAAATGCTACTAACTAACGATCACTATTCACACTCAAACCATATATATATATATATATATGTAGTTTTATTTCGAAATATAGTTTTAAATACTTTATGAAATCCTAATCACTTATGACCCAAAACTAGATGTGATAGGATATAAATCCCATAAAACTATTATGGTTATATTTATGTGACACATGAAAATTTCGAAATAATATACATTTATTTGCACTCTCACTATTTCGTGTTATATATGTACAATTTTTACAAAGCAATGATATGATATTAAAGATTAAGTTATATGTGAAATCTGAACCTTAGGTTTAATGAAAATATTTTTAATTAATAAATCACCTTTAGTTATAAGGATTTCAAGAACTTTTAATAAAAAAACCAAGTTCCAAACAAATTCAAAATGTATCTTCATTAAAAAACTAATTAGCATACTATACTTTTAAATCTCTTAAATCAATATATATAATCAAATGAATTAATTAATGATAAAATTGATCATATATAAAATTTACAAGACTGACAGCTGCTAATTTGTCAAATTTCTAAAAGTGTTTTCATAAATTTCTAATATGACTCTTAACTTTTCTATAATTGAGAGTACCTTCAGAATTGAAGATTCTGAAGGCACTCTTTTATAATATTTAAAAAGTAAATCATAGAAGAGAGCTGATCATTTTCATCTCAACAGAAAAAATGAAGGGGTTGTTGCTGACTGCCAACAAGACCAAAGAACGAAGGATAAGAAGAGGACATTTTGTGGCATCCAACGAATCCATTAGAGGAAATTTGAGGTCTAAAATGGGCCTCCTAAGGAAAATAATAAAATAATAGTTATTAATTTTGGAGGAAGAATAAAAAAACTACTTTTTTTGTTCGTATTTTCAACATATCTCCGTGTGTTTTTACTCAAATTATGAGCAGAAGAGCTCATTCGATGAGGAATTTAATTCTACATCCAATGATTACCCACACTGCATACTTTTGAGGGACCTCGCTACCCCAAAAACAAGAAATACTAGAAAAATGTGATGATGATGTCATCATCATGTTTTTTCAAGTATATCTTGTTTTTGGCATAGCGAGGTCTATCAAAACTATACATTGTGGGTACTCGTTGGATGCAGAATTAAATTCCGCATCCAATGAGCTCTCTCACTTGAAATTTGAGTAAAAACACTTGGAGATATGTCAAAAATACGAACAAAAAAATAGTTTTCTTTTATGACAAATATGTCAATTCAACCATTATGGTTGACTCATTTTATTGAAATTCTATTGGTTCTTGAATTCCAACTCACAAAATTTATTATTGGCACGTTTTCTTATAAGACCCATTTTAGACCCCAAATTTCCTCTAATGCCAAATATCCAGGACTGGTTTGATACGAAAGGCGTGGAATTTTGTGGAAGAAGAGAACCAGGACACGTCGTTGAAAACCGAATATTGGTTGGGAAGATATATCTATTCTGATATTCAAAAGATAATCTTCATTGTATTTGTATGAATGGTTGGCACAACTTACTCTCTAGAAAAAGAATTTCCGGGGAGGTGAGCCTGATCAGTGGACTCCGGAACTAATTTAGCAGAACTGTTGTGAAAACAAAGCTTCAAGGGTTGTCGATGTGTGGATAGAAAACATTTTGGAAGGGTACATTACGGGGTTCATTGTAGACACAGTTAAATCCTAAAACAACACAAAAAATTAATTCTTTAAGGGACCAAGGGGGGTATTTCTATTGTCATTTCAACTCTGGATTAATATGCTCATCTAGGAAAAAGGAGTACTACAAATGAATTTCGACGAGTAAACCCTAGTGTGCATAGGTTTTGGGTACTGTGAAGGTGAGGGTTTGGATGTAATGATATGGGGTAGATGGATGGAATATACGAAGAGACTATGAGGTAAGTCGTGTAATAGTGTGGTCTTCTACGAAGTAGGGTGGGGTTCCAACAAGTGTTGACATGGGTCCATCGATAGGGGTTCACTCTCTATCGACACCATTAACACAATGATATCCCTGAGAACCAGACCAGATAGATTTTACCCTTTCTAAAAACACCTTTGGAGAAAATGAGGTCTCACTTGAGATGTTCAAGGGAGAATTGTTGGAACCAATTTTCCACAGTAAGAAGGAGGATTGCGCATATACTGTCCAACTATAGCATCATTACTTCATAGATCCAAGCATTGTTTTGACATTCATATCAACATCATTAGATCACATCAATATAGAAATACCGCAATAGGAGAACCGATACATAAACATATCTATCGACATAACATTATTCAAAATATGGAAGCATCGCATCATTCAAAAAGAAGCATCATAGTGTAGTATTCATCCATTCATATCACATCGCAGAAAGAAGGAAAGTAGAAAGAAGTGAAAAGACACAGTGTTTCCATCAAATCTCCGTCATGTCATATTAACTTTGCATCAAAACTACATGTTCTCAAAACAACTCCATAATTCAAATCTCAAAATGATTCACAAAATATATCCAAGGATTCAAAGATAATATACAAGATCGATCCAAGGTTTTTTTAACATTTACAATCCTAGATTTATTTATAGGATTGAGCCTTTACATCAGTGGTCCACTTAGATCAACTTCCTAACTACTTGGACCAAAAACTACAAAATAATGACCAAAATCTACAAAATATGACCAAATCCTCACAACATGACTAATCCTCCTTGCATGACATCTTCGACCGTGTGCAACATCTTTTGATGCTTCGAAAATAACTATCCTCAAAACTTCCTGCCAACAGGCTCCCAACACAATCTTGTGGCTCACCCTCAAGCCACATCAACTGGAAATCATGTATCCGCTGATATTCACCTTGATGTCCTCATACTGTTGGGTGACATATTTGACCTTCTCCTTTTCCTTATCGTTGATTTCCTTGCATTCTGTCACTTCACGCTCCAGTGGTTCATCATCAATCTTTGTAGAGACATCCCTTTGGCCATTCTGAACTACTTGTAGCACCAAAACTGCTTTCATTGAGATTTATGCACCAATGTCCTAGAATTATTCAAGCTGCATTGTCCTTTTTTGTTGACGCTCCTTTGACTTTGTGACATGTTGTTGAAATTCCTCTAGCTCTACCACTTTTGTTATTTGCACAACTGGAGGCATCGCTTTGAGTGATGTCCTCAATGTAGCTAGTTTTCCCTCTGCTTCCTGCAACTGCATGTTGAGTTTCTCTAATTTCTTATCTTGGAATACACTTTTCCAAAACTGTGTAGTCACATATTTAACCTGTTTTTCCTCTTTCTCCATTTCTTCCAATTGCATCGCCAAGTCTTTAGTAGCTCTTTTTTTGTATTGCAGCCTGCTCCGGTGGTGTGCCTGGGTTCACCAGCACATGCAGATCTTTAGTGTCACGATTGAATTGTGTAATCACTTCTCTAAACCTCTTCACTTTTTCCCCAATATCCATGTCTACAGTGATTTATGGCACTTCTTGGCAGGAAACAAAAATTTCCTTTTATAGTCATGCCCCATCGTCCCATAGTTGTGCTTTTTCCACTTTCAACCTATCTTTCTCCTTCTTTACTTCTTTGATCTAATTCCTTGTTTCTGCTTCTTTTTCCTATGACTACAATAGGTTTTCACCAATGATTTTATCTCTATCAACCAAATCTTGCGCAACCTATCCTTGTAGTCTCACCAATGCATGCATCAACAATTCATTAACATCCAGTGCAATGATTTCAAATTGATGTAGGGATGGATATACATATTCACTCTATGTCTCGACTTATTTTGGAGGAATACGAACTATTTTTCCTTGTTTCCCTATACTAATCTCAGTTACCCTCTGTGCCAGATTGGATTCTAAAATTCTTTCCAAAATCGGGTTAACTAAAGAATTCAACTGAGTTGTTACCTCATTAAAGCCTTCGGTAGCTTGTTGCTTGAGTTGTGCTCCACTTTCCCTTATTGCTATTGTAACTTCTGCCACAATGTGATCTACTTGTGCATCTTCCATTGGTGTTGTGCCGCTAGCTTCTCCCTGCTCGTTCCTTTTCTTCGTTTTGTTCTCGTGATAAATTCTCTCTACCTCTGAATCCCTCAAGGTTCTTGAAGATTCCATTCTTGACTCCTAGTCACTGTCATGCACCACTGCCTAATCCATTGGCGCATCCATTGTAGGAGTCATCTTGTCATCTAATATATATTCTAGACTTACCAGTGCTTTCCAGTCCACAAGCCACTCGATGACTATAACATCAAGCTCATCCTCCGTTAGCTTAAATTGTGTCGCTAACCATTGTTTTTTAGGGTCTCGTCATGCTTGCACATGGATCATATGCGTTCCAATAGTGAATCAAATGAATCGTCGATAATTCACCACTAACTCCTCTATCAGGCACAGAACCTTCACGGCTGCAACCTGTAATGTTTCCCAATATAACCAAAATTGTATGGCATAGTCCTTCACCTTGTCTTCTTGACTCAGGTTCCAGAGGTTCTGGTACCTTGCACCATTACAAACTTGGGATACTGCGACATCCATTCCTTGGTAGTCCTCTTGCTCCATCCATGTTACTAATGAAATCAATATGAGAAACCAACTATAGGTAAATTCTCGCTTTCCCTCCTGCGCAATCATATCAACCTCTGTCAACTTGTTCAACATAAAGAGCGACCAGTTCATTTGCACATCAGTACGCACTGCTCAACGCATGCCACCACCCCGAAGTTCCACTGGTTTGGATGATTATTTTGCACTACCTTGTTGGAAAGAATCCTGGCTACAACATGCACAACCTACTCATTGATGTTTTCTACCATGTATGCATGCCCGTCGCGCTTAAGTCATACTTCTTCTTCATTTTTGCTGCTAATATTTTGTCATTGTCCTTTATTTGTAAGTATTGAGATGGGTTGGGAACCTACTTGGGTATCCCTGTGATTTATGAGATCAAATCAATGATGAATAGTACTAGTCGATCCACCCACAGTTATCCTCCATGGAAGCATGCCAAGAATTTCTTGGTGCATGCATTTTCCTCCATTAATTGACCAAAGTGGGGCATGTGAATCAGGATTAATAGCCTCGACTTTCCCAATCCCAACACCCACTTCTGCGGAGTGCACACTGTTGGATCCCCTTCTTGTCCCTTCTTCTATTCACATGGATCCATAGTATAGTCTATGAATTCCAATAGCTCGCGGTCCTCATATTTCATATTTACCAAGCAAGGCACCATATCAAATATACATTTCATCGCCCTTGGGATCATTGGTATCTTGTGGGGGTACTTTTGGTTCTTCATGCGCTTTCATAGCTTTGTACCAGGTCTGCATGGTGGCACAAAGCCTGGAATATCTGTCACGGTCACTCTCACCCTCACTGTGGAGGATTCTTCTATGTCGGTGTCCACTCTAGTCTAACTCCTTGTACGTCTCTTCCTTTTTGTCGATGACTTTTGCCGATTATCTCCCCTCCTCTTCCTTGTGACAGATGATGATCCTACTGGCATATTTGCTACTTCTTCCTCAATTCAGACACCTATAACTGGTGAATCACTTGAAATCTCTTGTGGTGCTACTCGCTGCATTATACACAAGAACTATAGAACTTACTCAAACTCACCCTGCTATTCAATCACAACTCTGCACTCACTCACAACTCTCCAACTTCAAGATTCAACACTGGAGACTTCCAACTAGAGCCCACCAATTTTTATAGCATAGGTTCGATTGTGTGAAAGATCTACCAATCATTTCGACAAAATCCACCATCATCCAAATCCATCGGCAATCCTCCTGATCTAACGATTGGATCCACCATTAATGTGTGTCACATCTAAGAGCGTCACTAGATAACTAGTTTAACTACTTCATTTAATCATGATTTGACTCTATTTCATCCCTGCGGAAGTCACAGAATGGTTCCGTAATTAAGACTATGACAGCTCTACTTGTGCAACCCCTTACTCCTAGCGCACCATCCTCCTAATTACCATTTCATGCAAAAACAAAGATTTTTTTTTTGTTCATGCGCAATGCCTCAAGCATCGCGTAGCACTAGGCCAATCCTGTAGGGATTCATCCTGTTGCCATTCACCAACTTAGGAAACATCATACCATATAACTATTGCAGTTGTATTGCACCTCCCAAACTAATGAAATTGATAGCATACAGACCCATGCATCTACAACTTAGCTGGATGTTTGGAGAACTTACTCTCATGTAGCAGCACTAAGTCTCCTCGCTGAAAGTGTTTGTTATTGATGTGTTGGTCATGCCAATATTTCTATCAATCCTTCACCACACGCTGATGAAATCCTGTGACAAAGCGGCCTTCCTCTAGTTGCAACAACTGAGCTAGGCGTTCTTCTAACGCTCCTTCGTCATCCATCCATGTCACTTCCAAAATGCGCAAAGTTGAAATGATGTACTCCATTGGAATGACGACCTCATTCCCATACACTAACTTAAATGGTGTCTTCCCTATCAACCTTTTTCAAGTGGTGCAATATGCCCATAGTACTACTGCAATATTCAAATTCTAGTCATCGTGGTTTGCATTGCACACCTTTGTGAGCACATTCTCCAACACCTTATTGAACTATTCAACTATCCTATCCCATTCACTTTTGGATGATAAGTGGTACTCTTCTTATCCTATATCTGAAGTTCCTCTGTCAACACAGTGATGCTGTGATTGATGTAGTGACTCCCCTGATCACTCATCAATATCGTGGATTTAGATGATATAGACGTTGTCGCACTGACTTCATGTCTGGATTCAAAGGGATCTTCATGTCTTCCAAATATCCTAATATCCCCTTCATTTCAGAAAAATTTGTCGAAAACATATCCTTAAACTCATGTAACAGATCAATGATCTTTGCCATTGTTTCTTCATCCCAATAGTCTCCAATAGTCGAAAAATTTGGTTACTCTACTGTCCCAATGTTGACTTTCTAAATCTTCACTGGATTATTGACTTTGTCTCTCCGTATCTCAAGAGCTACGATATCTCGACTTCCTTCTGTCTTTGGAATTTTGATGTTCCTTGGATCATCACCATCATCAGGCCCTCTTGTTACATTGTAACAATCCATCATTGATTGCATCATTGGTGCTACATGCGGGTCCACTAGATATGCGACTGGAACAACCTTTAGAACAATATCATGGATATGTTGTAGAAAAACTTGGGTTTATTGCATTAGACAGAAATATGATGTGTTTTCTACTTTTAAGAAGTGGAAAACTTTGATTGAGAATGAGACAGGAAAAATGTTGAAATGTCTCATATCTGATAATGGAGGTGAATATTGCAGCAAGGAGTTTTACAGTTACTGTTGATACCATGGGATTTGTAGAGAGAATATAGTCCCGTGAACACCACAAGAAAATGGTGTGTCAAAAAGGACGAATAGGATATCATGGAGCGTGAACGGTCTATGAGATTGCATGCATGGTTTCTATTACATTTTTAGCATGATGTTGTAGATACTGTTGTTTATTTAATAAATAGAGGGCCTTCAAGCATTTTGGATGGTGGGATTTCAGAGGAGGGATGGACAAGTAAAAAGGTAAACTACTCATTTATGAGAAATTTTGGTTGTGAAACATTTGTCCAAGAAATGTTTCACAACCAAAATATTGAGGCTAAATCCAAGAAATGTAATATTGAGGTAGAACATCAGTAAGTTGGGTTTCGAAACTACAAAAGGTTGTTTCACTTTCAACCATAGAACCTGAGTATGTTTTTGATACAAAGGCTAGTAAAGAGATGATTTAGTTTCATAGGTCCATGTAGGAATTGGGTAAGAAGAGGGAAACTATTAGGTTTTAGAGTGAAAACAAGAGTGTCATTCATCTTGCAAAGAAATAAACCATTCATTCAAATACTAAACATATATAGCTCAAGTACAATTTCATAAGATATTTTCTAGACGGTGAACTATTAAAGTTGGAAAAGATACATACCAGCCAGAATCCTGTAAACATGTTGACAAAGGTAGTAACCAAAGAGAAATTTATTTCATGCTCGGTTTTAGTTGGATTTCAAGCATGAAGGTGAAGAAAACAAATTTGCTAAGTCTAAGGTTCATAGCATAGTCCATTAAGTGCAACAATGGTGGAGTTGTTTTGATTAGTCTCCAATTGGGATATTGTTGGTTGTGGAGCCTGACCTTCCTGATTCAGATATCTTATTCTTAATCCATGTTTGTTCCCCAGTTTTAATGTACATTTGTCCCAACAGGGTAGTGTGGGGGAAAGTGGACCTCCAAAGGAAGCACCCCTATTTTTTTGGGGGATATTTTGTTGGCCAACAGTTTACGAGCCCATGGTATCAGGTGATCCGAGGTATTTTCCCATGGTAATTCCTCTATAAAAATAAATTATTGTAATACGACTATGTATTGTATTGAAGCATTCTAAAACAAACTCTTTGATTTTGTGAGAGAGACTATGAGAGAGTGAAGAGGAAGTGCAGTGAGGTCTATTGCAGGTTGCATCCCTTCATTTATGCTAGATGGTATAATTTGAAAGGATTCAAAAATTTTGTGTAGATGTATCCTATCTTGTGTGAACCGCATTATATTGGTTTCTCTCTTGTAATATGTTTTAATATTTGCATCTTGTTTACTGTTAATTGGTATTTCTCCGCGATACTTTTTTCTAACAAGAATATGATCTTATATGACATGGGAATGTTTCAAAACTAAGCATGTGTTCTAAGGGAAGATAATAATGACATATGAGCTGGGACCTTAGCTAGACATTCAACCACGTTGTAAGATAATGGCATTAGGAAACATGTAGAAGGAGATTGACTTGATATTTTTATCTTGTAAACGATATCCACCACTCATGGAAAAAACGTTTTTATTGTTATTAGTAGGAATAAATTTTGCTTCATCCAACCCTTGTGGAGTTGGTTTGGAGGTTTGATTCCTAGTATCTACATCAAATATTTTAAAAGAGGAATATTTATCATTGTAAAGTTCAACCCCTTGCATATTAACTTGATAATTATTAGAAGTGGAGAAAATTTTGACAAAAAGTGGTGGTAAAGGTGTCTTTCTTACTTTGGACAATTCCATGTGACATTTATATGTGTAATGGTACTTTGGATCATGAAAGTATTGGAAAAAGTGACACCAATCCACTTTAGCAGTAGTATGTCTTAGATATGGAGGAGGAGGAAGAAGAGGTATTGACCTTGTAGGTGGATAAAATTGTAAGTCACTTACTTTCTTATTTAGGGAAAGAATATGATTATTCTTGGTCATTAATAGTTTCAAGGTTTTATAACTTTCCCTTTATTCCATCCTTGAATATTGGAAAAATCAAGGCTCATATCAAGGATCCTCATTCTGAATCATTTGATTCCTAGGTCACCTATTAAAATGGGCTTGTATATGGATATGAAAACCATTACTGATTCCCCCATGTTCTTCTTTATTTCTAGGGAAATTGTCTTGGATATATATATATAGTGTTTACTAATTTGTCTTTTAATGTGTAATTAACATTCAGATTCATTGAGGTCATGTATCAATGAAAATATTGTTTCAATATGCCTGTGAAGTAGTTGGGATTACCCAAAGTAGAGGTAAACCATTGAATGGATTGAAAAATTGGTTCACCATCATGAGTGGAGATGGTAGCGAAAACCTTGAGTAGGGTTGTTGCATTGTATTTTCCTTGGAAATGTTTCTTGAATTCTTGGATCATAGTGTTCTAGTATGAAATACTATTATTAGGAAGTAAGTGATACAATCTCACAGATTCTCCTTCGAAATTTCTTACAAACAATAAATTGATTGTGTATGGGTTTGTTATATCCATGAGTGCTAATGCATCATAAAATTTTTGTAATCGTTCCTTAGTGTTCAATGGATCAATACCAATGAACTTAGGAATCTGATTTGGCAGATTTGAATGTATGTCATGTAAAGAAGATTTCCAAAGGCTCCTTACTATGAGAAGGAATTTCCATTGAAAATAGGTTTGAGGACAAACAAAACTTATTGCAATAGTTTTAGGAATAACCTAAGGATTTGCAATTGTGGATGGATTTAATTGTACTTACTTTAGTATGGGATTTGTTTTTTATAACAATGAGAATGTGACTTAGCTTGTACAACATTTAATGAGTGTTTTTGGTTTCCCATATGTATTTGACTTGTTAATTGTTTCTTTTCACGAGCGATGACATATTGTGATCCTAGCGAACACATTTTCCCTAGTCTTAGGATGTTTCAACTTGTGAAGGGATTAGGGAATGTAATATTTATTACAAAAAAGATGTCACTAAATCCTATTTTTAAACAATGTGTTATAGGATCCCAAATAAACAGGAAACTTATTTTTGGTATTTTATACTAGTCAATGAGTAAAGTATGATAGTGTAATGATTTCTTCATACAAGGTGAAAAATCAGAAACAAGAAATACAAGGTATAAGAAAATAAATTGATGGTATTTTTGGCTCCGTAATTAAATAGGAATGAAAATGGGAATTGAACTCTAACACCCACCAAATAAATTAAATGAATAACTATTTTTATTTTTCTATTTGAAATATGGAGGAAATAATTTGGATAAGTGGATTGAAGAGCGTAAATCAAAGATTATAAGTTTGAGAGTTTGATCTTCAATACATGGGTTGGGATAGATGCAAAGAAAACAAGATTTGCAAGGGTCCCCAATGGAGTCACCGGACAGTGATAATGTTGTAAGAAATATCTATCCATTGAGATGGATCCCACCTATCTGATGGTTAATTTGGTCACAACCTCTTTGGTATCTAGACATAGGGAATATGCTACCTGCATCATGAATTATCCTTTATTTGAGGCAACAAAAAAGGGAAATAATAAGTGTCATAATTGGGTGCAAGTCACTTGAGGACCTCCTGGTTCAAGTACTTTCATTCTTTAGATCCCCAGGGAAAATAAAAAGTCTAGGAAAAGTGTGAATCTTGGTGCTAACTATGAAAGGTAAGCTCATTTATTTTTGGACCAAAAATATTATAACAACAAGTTGTTTTCTCAGTTTTAAGCTTGGAAATTGTAATAGACTGGTTATTGTGTTCCACCAGAACCTAGAACAACTCCCTTCAATACTTTATTGCACAATTGTTTTATCAAAATTGAGTTAAAAGTGCACCCAACAACTACAAGCATGTTCTTAATGTGTTTGAAAATATGGGTGCCGAATAAAAGGTATGACCAAAAATTTGTTTGGGACCACAATCAAGATGAAAAAGAGTCCATACTTGCCTAGGAAGTGCACTAGATAAGTTATGAAAGAGGTTGTCTGATTTTACTTGGTCCTAGAAATATAACCAAACTACTATTGAGTTTTTGCAATGTTATTAAGCATGTTAATAAGGATGGAAATTAAACCAGATTTGAAAATTTTGGATTTTCTAGTTATCCAGAGAAGCACTAGTATAAAATGGGTGATAAGTAACTAAAAAGGGTGATAAATGACTAAATTTGGTCACATGACCATTGTTCATAAATTAGATGTCACTTATTATCCAACCAAAATGACCATTTATCACTTAGTCATAAATTGTTTGAATTGCTTCATGAGTTTGTCATATATTTAGTCATTTGTTTGGTCATTAATTTTCACAATTTGGTTGTGTATTTGGTCATTACTTATCATTGTTTTATCATTTATTTGGTCATTAATTATCGTTGTTTGCCAGCACATTTAGTCATTTATTTAGTCATTGAACTCGTCATTCATTTGATCATTGATTGTTGGTAACTAGTAATTTATTTGTTCATTGGTTGTTGTTAACTGGTCATTTATTTAGTCATTGATTGTTGTTAACTGGTCATTTATTCAGCCATTCATGATTGTTAACTAGTCATTTAATTAGTCATTGATTTATGTAGATAGGGCACACATGAATCAAACCACCAACCTATTTCCTGTAAGGAAGGTTCTCTTCCATTGAGATAGCACCCTTAAATAAAATCAAAGTTCACACTAAAAATACATCACAAACTATTAAAAACATTAACACACTACAATTCCAATTGTAGCATACAACATGTCACAAACTTTTACAAACCTTAACATATAGTCATACAAGGTATCAATATTAAGGTAAGTAAGATTGATTATGGCTTAATATGATGACATATTAAACCATTAGTGTGCTCATACCATTCAACTTATAGGGTATAGTCTTAAATCCATATAAAAAATTTAGATAGTAACAACCATGTATCAACTTAAACCATGATTATACTATAAATTAATGATGTTGACATTATGTAAGCATCTTGTATTATAGGTACTTGTTATGGGCCATTAACCCATATCTTACAACTGGTATTATAAGGGTATCTTGTATCTATTGTGTTTCTATATTTCATGCTTATATCAATATTCATAGTGGAAAGTAAGAATCATACGGATGGTTATCAAAGTCTCTGCATGTTTTGAGATAGATATAAACTTTATGTTCATTACAGTTAATTAAACAAAAACGAATACATAAATATTAGAACATATCCTTTTTTATTCTATCATTTTGTTTTGACAACATTGTACTCAACATTCCCATTGATCTATCTTTGTTGTCATTTGTTCCTTATCTTATCTTTATCCTATATTCTTCCTTAAGAATAATCAACCAAGAAACTCCCAAAATATAACATACAAATACAAGAAATAAAAGAGGTCAAATCAAGATGGATGCACTATGATCCCAGTGTCTATCATTTATTAGTCTCCAAGAATCTCCCATTAAAAAAGTAAGGGTTCCATTCCTTTAGACACAAACAAATTAAAAAGAGCAACAGTTCAAAAATACCATTCTAATTTGTAATGAGCATAAAAGAGCCATGAGCAATAAAGTCTTAAATTGATTAATGGAATTCTCATTTTCCCAAGTGATACTAAGAATGTAGACATCATTGGATTGTTGACAATTAGATTATTATGTTCTTTAATGAGAATGCAATGATGTCCAAGTAAAAATTGATCTTATCTTATTCTTCATGAATGCATATGGACATGTCCACTTTAGTTACAAGCAACATGAGAAGCTGGAGAGATTATCTTGTTAGAATCTATGTTCTCCTTGTACATCCATATGAAAGGTAATTTTGATCCAATTTTAATGACTTCCTTATTCCCACCCCACACCACCCCATCTTGTCCTCCAAACCTATTTGCATTTATCTATTCTACAATATGTTTCCGACACCTATAATCTAGGATGTTCATCTCAGTAATGAGTCCTAGTTACATGATATTTTAGTTTTTAAATAATATGCAAAAGGTTGTATTGGGTGTCTAGAATTTGTAGCAAACATTATTATGTGCAAGTTGCAGTACACCTTAGAATTGTGTTACTCAACTTTGAATTTTTTTGTATAGCGGATTCTAAAAATTCTACTCTCCATGGGAATTTTATGAGTGGTCCAAAATCTTACAATGTCAATTGTATAAGTTGGTTATATTCTACACTATATTGGTTGCAAATAAATAGCATTTTTTTTCATAGTGATAATATCATAAAGTAAATACTTGTTGACATATAATTTCTACCATGGAATAAGCAAGAAATTAATACTCCAATGGAAGTTTAGGTACCTAATTAGATTATACCAACTTCATACTTTCAACAATGCATTTTCACTAATTAGGTACCTAATTATATTATACCATGTAGCTTTATATGAAGGTATATATGAGGGATTTGAATTTATTTTTCAAATAAAAATAATATATTACCTGGTAAATTAAAATTATATAGATATAAACGGTTCAAAATGAGAGAGGATTGGACTGAATAGATAATAAACTAGTTTGTACCCTTTAAAATCCACAACAATGTATTTGTTTTCTTCATATTGTGATTCATAAAACCATCTTCACAGCATGGGAATGTCTCACATATATAACAATTTATGAAATTACTTGAATTATTATGCAACTTAGACATATCTCTCAACTATGCCATATCAACCTACCGAATCGACGATTTTAAGCTAAATTTCACCATGGCATATCAACCTACTAAATTCAGGATTTTGAACAAAATTTCACTATGCCATATCAACCTATTGAATCGAGGATTTTGAGAAAAATTTCATTAGAAATTGAAGACTTGATCAAGACATAAAAAAAACTACCTAGTGAAAGGGCTCTATAATAAATCTTTGTTATGCATAAATAAATAGATAACTATATGAATTTGTACCTATACCTTCTAGAAATAATTTTATCCCACCCACAAAGGAGTTGATGTAGATAGTTATACATTAATGACTAAAAAATGAACATATATTATACTAGACTCTTTGCATAATTACTCCTTTAGAAAAGAGAAGATGAGGCATAATTTGGGTAATTTGTACCCTTTTCTCCTCAATAGGTTGTTACTGCAAGCTAATAATTCCCTATCATGACATGCTACTTGCAATAGAAATATAGAAAGGAAACTATATGTTGACTAAGAGGAATTATAATAGGAACATGCACAACTTATTAAAATATGGCGTGAAAATTTTAAATAAGAGAAATTGAATTAGCTTCCAAAATATATATTTTATTTATGGAAAATTGGAATAACGAAAAATATTCATGTTCATATAAAATTAGTATGTTACTTTTCCTCTAAAATATAATGTAGGGACAATTATAAGAACACCCAAACTTTGAATGAGAGGGAGAGCTTCGTCAAACTGGTTAAAATCATGGTTGACACTTTCAAAGAGGATGTTAAAAGAGACCTAGTTCACATGAAGAGCCTGCTACAGTTGGTTGACCCTCCTTTTCAGCGTGGTCAAAGGAAAAACGGGGATGAGGTAGCTAGCAATGCATTCGGTGGTGCCATCAATGTTGATATGGGGGAGGTATAATCCAATATGAGGCGCCAACCTCTACCTTGCTCTGGGACCTTTTCTTGTTTATCTGTGCTTATCTCCCTTGGGTTTTTTTATGTATGTATTTACCTTAATGTTTTTTGCTAGTATAAGAATGAGTCTTCCACAGTTCAGACGTTGGGCAGCCCTCACCCTCTTGAGACATACCATATGGTCAGTTTTGTTTGTTTTCCTTTTTTGGCTGCAAGACTATTTCCTAACTCCATGTTTCAGGAGTCATTAGTATGCAAATATTCGACTATGGTTTAAGAAGTAATAGAAAAGGATCCCTCTTATTAACAAGAAAAAAGAACACCCAAAACTTTATATGTATAATGAATCGGTGAATCTCCCTAATATATAGGAAAAATTGAAGGCTATTTTATCAATAATATAATATGTATATATATATGCTAATATTTCATTCTATTATAGAATCTTGTAAAATATTGGTGAATATTTCACTAAATTATAAGATACTGTAAAATCTTGGCGAATATTTCATTGAATTATAAAATATTGTAAAAACTTGTCAATCTTTCATCAAATTATAAAACCTTGTAATGTCTTGGTAAATATTTTTCTAGGAAGACTCAAATTATGATTATGCAGATTACTAAGGTAGTGTAATAGAAGAGAATATACCAAAGCTTAACTCTCTCGAATCCTAGACCCTCAAATGAGCAAATGCATAAAGGAGGAGAGGAGGGATTTATTTATACATTTCACAAGTAGTATTGGGTCACTCACTACTCTAGGTGTTGATGAAACACAACTACACTAACTAGATTTAGGGAACATGGGGACTCCACTTTTTATCTCATCCCTTAATGGTCCAACAGACATGTGGGGACCCAAATCTTGACATATCGACAAACTGATAGAATTGAACACTTTACATTGTAGAGTGATTATGGCACCCATGAACCATTATTACAGCATGGATTATTATTGATACCCAAAACCTTAATTTATTGTATGAATTCCCAATTACCTTATTTTCCAAATATCTCATTTTTAATCTACCCTCTAAGAAAAAAATAACTTGCTTATATATTTATGGATACAAATGCCACATTTTCCTTTATTTTGTTGACAATCAAAATATGAATGATGTCATTTGATTTTGAATTTTTAGAGTTAGTTAGAAACTTGCAATGGTTATTATAAATAAGAACATAAACTAACAAGAATAGAAATCACATTAATGCATCATCACGCATATCATTAGAACTAATTTGTTAAAGAATACTTTTTCTCAGATATACTGAGGAGGTATTTGTATCCATGTCCTTGAAATTTTTGAAAGCATGCAAATTGTGGTAAAATTGTTTTAGAACCCTCATTGAATCCAAAAGACTAGATATCAAATACAATAATGTATACATATTAGGTTAAACATGCCCTGCACATTATATACAATCATGATGGAAATGAAATATCGTGTTCCAACTAAATAATATATTTATCATACATAACTAGATCCATTTCTAGATGATGATAGACATTACCCATCAAAACAAATCACCAAAAAACATTTTACTTTTGAATGACCTTTAAAAAAAACAAAATATCGTAAAACATGTACCAAACTAAACAAATTTAGGTCACAATTAAAATTGATGAACTTGGCAGTACAAGTAAAAAAATATACCAGTCATGAAATTTGTAATGTACCAAGTCTAGTTTTCAAACCTGAACACTATCTAATTCCTTAATTAACATTAAAAATTTTGAACTTTGAATTAAACCACTCAGAGCCTCTTTGGATTGGGAAAATTAGGGGTTTTTGCTGGGAATTTTTGCAGGAAATATGAGTGAGAAGGCGGAAGAAACCAAAGATATTTCAAACATATAATTTCCTCTTCCATAAAACATTTATATCTGGTGCCATTTAGGTTTCAGAATCCACTATGCGGAATCCTACTTCCAAGCTTCTAGGTAGCCAAACCGTGAAACTAGGAAGAGTAGTTCATCCCGTTTCAACCAGGGGATTTGGGAAACTTGAAGAGGGTTGTTCCAGACTTATTATAACATCTAAAATTGTTTTGGATATTTTTCATCAATTATGGAAAGTTTTGAAGAGTTTTGGAGGAATTTGGGGTTTTTCAATAGTTTTGTCCTAGTTAAACCCTACGTAGTGGAGGATCCCAAAAGGAAGTATGGACCCCCAAAAAAAATGGTTCTAGAGATAGGTTTGGTAATCTGGTTCTGTAAGTGACCCACAGGAACTTACAGGGCTCATTTTGAGTTAACATAATTCATTTTACATCTAGAATTGCAAGACTACTCATTTAAAGCTTGCAATCTAGGTAGGGTCTATAATAAAGCAGTTAATTTGTGGTAAATTGATTTATGAACTAAATATGAAGTATAAAATAGATAAATAAAATATCAATGAACATATAATATCTCTCCAATCACTCCCATAACCTTTTCTATTTCTTATTGCACTCAGATTCATCAATTTCCCCCCATACAGTGATAAAATAAGATTTTTTGGTGAAACTAAAGACATAATTTTTATGGACAGAGATATATCAACCTGATAAAGATAAATTACATATTTATATGTTGCTATAGATCATAAATCATATAATAAACTTACCATTACAAGGGAGACTCCAAAATAATGGGCAAGAGGCTCGGAACATGGCCGGCAAAAAAGGCTGAGAGCATAGGTGAAGCATGGGCTTCACTGGATCTTGAATTGAACATGATGGAGGATTCAAATATCTCTGATAATACTTCAATGGCTGAAATATAGTGCTCCATAACTGCAATAGAAGAGAAGAGGATGGAAGGAGAGGGGAAGGGAAGGTTGAGGTTCATCTCCCAATAGTCTGAGGCACATCACTCAGAAGGAATGCTCACATAAGCATAGCTAAACATACACAACAACCAAACTGAATAAATGGGCTTGAATTCTCCTTTAATAGCAATATGGATGACCTGTTTATAAAGTGGATGCTAATGGTGACCTGTGAGATAATTTCAACCCAATGGGTGCCCTAACCCTAGCCACAGAAGAGCCCTCCTTGGGTAATTTGGAATGTAGGACCATGTAGAATTTTTTCCATGTCCCATTCATCCGTCACATTTAGAAACTGTGCCCTCCCTTAGTCAAAAGATGTTGCTTTTTTTATGACATCTTTCTGCTTTTCCTGGCTCATAAGGAAACTGTGCTTTCCTTCCAAAAACTGTCATGTTTTTGTCCTTACATATTTTTTGAGTTCTCTAAGAGGAAAGTTCACCCTCCCTTTGTAAAAATTTCCTACTTTTACCTATGTCTTCTTTTTGTTGCTTTTAGGTAATTTCCCTTTATTTCCTTAACTTCTTTTGTCATGGAGTTTCTTATTTTTCACCAAGGCAAGTTGACTAGTTCCACCAATGCGCACTCCTGACATGGCAGCCTTATTTCCACATCCTTAATTTGCATAATAAATAAATAAAGATGAAATAAAAGTAAATACATGTCTCAAAATGATTATTAGAAAAATTGGTCCTATGAATAATAATTAATGTCAATTTGATCCCCTAGGAACTTAGCATGGTCAACACTTTTAATGGTCAAATTGAAGGGACATGACAATCCTCCCCTCCCAAATATGCTTGTCCTCAAGCAGAAGCAAGGTTGGGTACTGCAAGATCTGCTCACCCTCCCATGTGGCATCCTCAATAAGAAATCCTTTTCACTGTATCAAGTATTCCTTGATTTTTCTGTTTCTTAATTTCCTTTCTCTTCCCATCAGCACTTTCTTTGGTACTAAGACCAAATAGCCTTCATCATCCAGAGGTGGTAGTTCTTCAGAAACCACTATATGTTTCCCCACTTCCTTCTTCAAACAAGAAATATAAAAAACATTATGGATTTTTTTGTTTGCTGGCAAATCCAACTGATAGGCTACTTCATCAACTTTTCTGCTAATCTTGTAGGGTCCGTAAAATCTGGGTTGAATTTTTTTTGCCCCTTTCTTCTTCAAGGAAGACTGTCTATAAGGTTGTAGCATTAAATACACCAAGTCTCCCACTTTGAACACTCTGTATGTTTTGTGATTATCTGCAAAATTCTTTCATTGATTATGTGCCATCTGCAGATTGTCTTTCAGTTCCCTTAAAATGTCCTAGTTTTCATGCAACCAATATTTAGCTTCTTGTGCCTTACAGTCTCCAGATAGTAAGTCTACAAAATTTGGAGCTTCATACCAATATAAGGCCATAAAGGGATTCATTCTGATAGAAATATGAAATGTGTTGTTGTAATAGAACTCACCCAAGTGGAGCCAACTTTCCCAAGCTCCTTGTTGTCCCATAACATAGTTATGGAGGTACCCTTAAAGCCATTGGTTCACCCTCTCAGTTTTCCCATGTGTCTGGCGGTGATAGCTTGTACTCTGTTTAGATTTGTTTCAAATAGTCCAAACAATGTCTGCCAAAAAAGAACTAGTGAATTTACTATCTCTGTCACAAATTATAATCTTGGTTAGTCCATGCAGGCTGAAAATATCCTTAAAGAATAGGGCAGCAACCTCACTAGATGAAATAGCAGATAATACTACAAAGAAATGTGCATATTTTGTCAACCTGTCAACCACCACAAAAATATTGTCTTTTCCTTGTGACTTTGGCATCCCCGTGATAAATTCCTTGGATACACTTTCCCATTTTTAATCTAGAATAGGAAGAGGCTGAAGGAGTCTAGCAGGGTATGAGTGCTCAACTTTGTTCTTCTGACATGCAGAACAATCCTTCACATACATGAGAACATCATATTTAATACCTTTCAAAGTAAATCTCTCCCTTACCTTACGGTAAGTATTCAGAAAACTAGGGTGACCAGCCATTTGTGCATCATGTGCAACTCCTAAAATATTCCTGTTTAGTGCAGATCCTGACACAAAGAAAATTCTATTTTTGTAATTGATGAGGTCATCATGAACTTTGTAGTCTTCATTCTGGTTCACCCCATCCAAAACTGATCTTTAGAGTATTCAGCAGCCAAATGGATCTTCAATTCATTACATATTTGTAGAAAAGAGAATGTGGGCTTACAGGAGAGTGAATAAGTGACAACATTCATTTTTCCCTTTTTATACTCAATGTCAAAATCAAAATATTGAACTTTACTCACCCATTTTTGTTGCATGTCATTTAGTTCCTTTTGGGTAAGGAAGTTTCTAAGACTATTGTGATTAGTCTTCACAATGAATTTACCTCCCACCAAGTACTGTTTGAATTTGTCCAAGGCATGCATGATGGCCAACATCTCCTTATCATATATGGAATACAGCCTTTCATGTGGCTGCAATTTTCTGCTCTAAAATGCAATACGATGCCTATATTGCATTAGGAAAGCTCCAATTCCTACCCCAGAGGCATCACATTCCAGCAGAAAAGGTTTAGAAAAATAAGGCAAGGAAAGTACTAGACAGTTGCTCATTATCTCTTTCATTTTCTGAAAATATTTTACAGCCTCTTCACTCCAACTAAATGCACCCCTTTTAGTCAAATCTGTCAAGGGTGCAGTGGATCAGGAGTATCCTTTGACAAATCTGTGGTAGTAGTTACAAAGGACAATGAAGCCTCTCAGCTCAGCAAGGTTCCTTAGGATGGCCCATTCCAATCTATCCTTTATTTTTTCTAGATCTACCTTAAACCCTTCTTGGCAGATCACATGGCCAAGACACAACAATTCTGTCAGTCCAAACTTACACTTAGAAATCTTGGCATAAAATGACACATCTGCAAGCATAGTAAGTACCTCCTCCAAGTGGTGCAAATTATCCTCCCATGTCATACTATATATCAGAATATCATCAAAAAACAAAAGAACATACTTACAAAGTTGTTTGTTGAACACCTTGTTCATGCATGATTGGAAGGTTGTTGGTGCATTAGTCAAGACAAATTGCATGCCCATAAACTTGAAGTGGCCAAAGTGACAAGGGGAGGATGTCTTTTGTATGTATTCCTCCCTCATCCTGATTTGATAGTACCCCGACCGTAGATCTATTTTGGAGAAAAATTTGGCTCCATGCAGCTCATCAATTAGAAGGATTGAGTACCTATTCTTTATTGTCTTCTTGTTCAAAGCTTAGTAATCTATGCACATCCTGAGTGTCCCATCCTTCTTCTTCACCAGAACCACCAAAGAAGAAAAAGGACTGGAACTTGGTCTGATGAATCCCAACTCAAGGAGCTCCTTGATCGCCTTCTCAATTTCATCCTTGAATCTCTTTGGATGCATGCAGGGGTGTATTTTGATTGGAATTGTACCAGATTCCAACTCAATCCTGTGTTCAATGCCATGGTCTGGTATCCTGTCATGTGGAAGGTCTTTAAAAACCCTCTTATGCTTTTGCAACAATTTTTTAATATATTTGGGCCATGAGGAAACTTTGGAAGTTGTTACCTTAGTTTTGATTTGGCATTTAACAACCCATTCAATGTCTCCATGCCTCATAACAGATCTCATACGTTTTGCAGAAATTACTTGGCTGGGATAAGTATTTATACATTTCAATACCACTGGTTTTCCTTCAGCATCCTTGAAACTTATTTGTCATATCTGGTAGTTCATGGAGTTATATCCAATAGAGTGCAGCCATTGTACCCCTAACACCATGTTGGTGTCTACCACATTGAAAAAATAAAATCTATCCTTCAAAGTATAGTCATCAATGTTTACTTGCAAATATGGGATCCATCAGTTGCACTCCATGGTATGGTTACCAAGAATGACCATAGTGAGTCCTTCAAAGGGATCAGTAGGTAGTTTTCTCCTCTCCACCGGGGATGAATGAATGAAGTTATGTGTGGCACCCCCATCAACAAGAATTGTAATTTTCTACCCTTGCAGAACTCCTTTCATCCTTAAAGTATGGAACCAGGGCACTCCATTGAGTACAACAATTTTTTTGTTCGTTTGATGGGGCTGCTCCTCCTATTCAGCTATATCATACTCTTCATCAGCCATTTCAGCTTCTTCTACCACCACTTCATCAGCCATTTCAGCTTCTTCTACCACCTCTTCATCAGCCATTTCAGCTTCTTCTACCACCTCTTCATCACTCTCAAAAAATACTTCAATATAGTGTGCTTTTCCCTTCACACATTTGTGACCGGGAGCCCACGGTTCTTGGGAGGAAAAACACAACTTCTTCCTTCTCAATTCATCTCGATCCTTATAGGAGTAATATTTCTTTCCAAGGGAAGAAAATTTTCTCGTAGGAGGTTTTTTATTCTGAAATTTATGAGGCATGGTAGGTCTAGGAGGATACTTGATCCTCAAAATTGCATCCTCCAAGTCTCTAGTCCTGCTCACAGCTTCCTACAAAGTGGTAGGTCGGTACGCATTCACCAACCCCTTCAATGGTTCAGCTTGTCCTTCTGTAAAAAAAAGGATCAGCCTTGATTCTGATATGTCAGTGACCATTATAGACACCTTTTGGAATTCTAATATGTATGCTTCTAGAGTTCCAACTTGTCTTATGTGTGCCAAATCCCGGAAATAGATATCAGGGTCTCTCCGGTCAAATATTTCTGACAATTTTCTGGTGAACTCCTCGTATGTGACTACTTGATCATGGCCTAATGTTTTCATGCCATGAAACCACCAGTAAATGGCCTCCCCATCAATATTTAGGGATTCCAACTTGATGGAATCCCTTTCTGCCATAGGATTCAGCTGAAAATATGTATGCATTTTCTGAATCCAAGAGCTCACTGAGCAATTGGAAGTGCCATCAAAATATGGCAAAGTGATTTTCCCAATGATATTCTTTAATTCATAATTCTGATATGGATTCCTTGCATCACCTCCTGGATTCCCCCTAAATTGTGTTTCAAAGAAATCTTCGAATGGCAGATCTCTTTTGCACTCCTCCGTCAATGATTGGTAAACAGAAAACTTCTCCTCCCATGTAGCAATAGTTTCCACCTGTGCTTCATGGTCTTCTTTAGGTGTTTCTACAAATTTGGGCATGGTAGGCTGTGGCTACAATTTTTGTTCATACCTATACTCAAGTGGCCTATTTTGAGGTTCAGTATTGGAAAAAATAGCCCCACCCATGACCTTTATTTCTTCACATTGGGAGCCAATGCTACTCCCTTCACCATCTTTCAATCCCAGTTGTTTAGCTAAGAATTCTCTGGTCTCTTGACCATACTATATGATGTTAGTTGAAATGCATTGTATACCTTTAAAAATGTTCTTAACAAAATTTATGAACTCATCTTTCTCATCCCTTTCTTCATGGAATCTCCCATCCACAAATTCTACTGCCTCCTCTTGAGGAATCTTTCTTTTGGTATCGGAATTGTATTTTGGACCCATTGAATAATATCAAGAGCAGGTATGGAGGACCATGCTCTGATAACAATGCAATTTTCCAAGTCTTGTTTGCATATATGAACACTATCCAATTCTGTAATTTAAATTAAAATTTTTGAACTTTGAATTAAACCACTCAGAGCCTCTTTGGACTGGGCAAATCAAGGGTATTTTCTAGGAAATTTTGCAGGCAAGATGAGTCAGCAGGGGAAGAAACCAAAAAAATTTTAGACATAGAATTTATTCTTCCCTAAGACATTTATATCTGGTTCCATTTAGGTTTCAGAATCCTCTATGCAGAAACCTACTTCCATGTTTCTGGGAAGCCAAACCGTGAAACTAGGAAGAGTAGTTCAGCCTATTTCAACCAGGGGATTTTGGAAACTTGCAGAGGATTGTTCCAATATTATTATAAAGTAAGAAATTTTTTTGGATATTTTTCAGAAGTTATGGAAATTTCTGAGTATTTTTGGAGGAATTTGGGTTTTTTTCAGCAGTTTTGGCCTAGTGAAACCCTACGCAGTGGAAGATCCCAATAGGAAGTATGGACCCAAATAAAAAGGGATCTGGATATATATTTGGAATTTGGTTCTTTCAATGACCCACAGGAACTTACAGGGATCATTTTGAGTTAACAGAACTCATTTTACATCCAGAATTGCAACACTAGTCATTTAAAGCTAGCAATCTAGCTAGGGTCTAAAATAAAGCAGTTAATTGTTGCTAAATTGATTTATGAAATAAATGTGAAGTATAAAATAGATGAATAAAATATCAATGAACATATAAACCCTCTCCAATCACTCCCATAACATTTCCTATTTCTTATTGCACTCAAATTCATTAATTTTCCCTCATATAGTGATGAAATAGGCTTTTTTGGTGAAACTGAAGACATAATTTTTATGGAAAGAGATATCTCGACCTGATAAAAATAAATTACAGATTTATATGCTGATACATATCATAAATCATATAATAAACTGAAAATTACAAGGGAGACTCCAAAATAATGGGCAGGATGCCCAGAACATGACCAACAAAAAGGGTTGAGAGCATCGGTGAAGCATGGGATTCACTGGATATTGAATTGAAGTGATGGAGGCTTAAAATATCTATAATAATACTTCAATGTCTGAAATATATAGATCCATACTTGCAGTAGAAGATAAGAGGATGGAAGGAGAGGGGAAGGGAAGGTTGGGGTTCATCTCCCAATAGTATGAAGCACATCACTTAGAAAGAATGCTCACATAAGCATAGATCAACATACACAACAACCAAACTAAAGAATCGGGCTTGAATTCTCCTTCAATATAAATCTGGATGACCTGTTTAGCAAGTGGAGGTGAATGGTGACCTATGAGAGCAAGTCAACCACATGGGTTCCCTAACCCTAGCCACAAAAGCACCCTCCTTGGGTAATTTGGAATGTAGGACCATTTGGAGTTGTTTCCATGTCCCACTCATCCCTCACATTTAGAAATTGCACCTTCCCTTAGTCAAAATATGCTACTTTTGTTTTATGACAGCTTTCTGCTTTTCCTAGCTCATAAGGAAACTGTGCACTCCTTCCAAAAACTTTCTTTTTTTGTCCTTGCATCTTTTCTGAGTTCTCTAAGAGGAAAATCCGGGCTCCCTTTGCAAAAATTTCCTGCTTTTACCCCTGTCTGCTTTTAGGCATTTTCCCTTTATTTCCTTAACTTCTTTTTTCATGGAGTTTCTTATGTTTCACCAAGGCAAGTTGACTAGTTCCACCAATTTTCCCTCCTGACATGGAATCCTTATTTCCACATCATTAATTTGCATAATAAATAAAAATGATGACATAAAATTAAATACATGCCTCAAAATGATTATTAGAAAAATTTGTCCTAGGAAGAATAATTAATGTCAATTTGAGCCCCTAGGAACTTAGCATGGTCAACACTTTTAATGGTCAAATTTAGGGGACATGACAGTCCTCCCCTCCCAAATATGCTTGTCCTCAAGTAGAAGAAGAGCAGGTTGCTTCAATATCTGCTCACCCTCCTAAGTGGCATCCTCACTGGGAAATCCTTTCCACTGTATCAAGTATTCCTTGATTGTTTTGTTTCTTAATTTCCTTTCTCTGCCCATCAACACTTTTTCTGGTACCAAGACCAAATGGCCTTCATCATCCAGAGGTGGTAGTTCTTCAGAAACCACTATATGTTTCCCCACTTCCTTCTTTAGACAAGAAACATGAAAACAATTATGGATTTTGTTTTTTGCTGGAAAATACAACTCATAGGCTACTTCACCAACTTTTCTGCTAATCTTGTAGGGTCCATAAAATATGGGTTGAAGTTTTTATTCACCTTTCTTCTTCGAGGAAGACTTTCTATAAGGATTCAGCCTTAAATACACTAATTTTCCCACTTGGAACACTCTTCCTGTTCTATGCTTATATATAAATTATTTTATTGATTCTGTGTCATCTACAGATTGTCTTTCAGTTCCCTTAAAATGTCTTGGTTTTCCTACAACCAATCTTTATCTTTTTGTGCCTTACAGTCTCCAAATATTAAGTCTGCAAAACTTGGATCTTCATACCCATATAAGGGCATAAAGGGAGTCATTATGATAGAAGGATGAAATGTGTTTTTGTAACAGAACTCACCCAAGTGGAGCAAACTTTCCCAAGCTCCTTGCTATCCCATAATATAGTTACGGAGGTACCCCTCAAGCCATTGGTTCACCCTCTCGGTTCGCCCATTTGTTTGGGGGTGATAGCTTATACTCATGTTTAGATTTGTTTCAACTAGACCAAACAATGTCTAGAAAAAAATCACTAGTGAATTTACTATCTTTGTCATTAATTATAATCTTGGGAAGTCCATGCAGTCTGAAAATATCCTTAAAGAAGAGGGCAGCAACCTCACTATCTGAAATAGTGGACAATACCGCAAATAAATGTGCATATTTTTTCAACCTGTCAACCACCACAAAAATAATGTCCTTCCCTTGTGACTTTGGCATCCCCATGATAAATTCCATGGATACACTTTCCCATTTTTTATCTAGAATAGGAAGAGGCTGGAGAAGTCCAGCAGAGTGTGAGTGCTCAAATTTGTTCTGCTGACATGCAGAACATTCCTTCACATACATGAGAACATCATCTTTAATAAATTTCCAAGTAAATGCAACCCTTACCTTACGGTAAGTATTTAGAAAACCAGGGTGACCAGCCACTGGTGCATCATGTGCAACTCCTAAAATATTCCTCTTTAGTGCAGATCTTGACACTAAGAAAATTTTGTTTTTGTAATAGATGAGGTCATCATGAACTTTGTACTCTTATTTTTGGTTCACCCCATCCAAAAATTCACAAGCAAACTGGTCTTTAGAGTATTCAGTAGCCAACGGGATCTTCCATTCATTACATATTTTCAGCAAAGAGAATGTGGAATTACGGGAGAGTGCATCAACCACAACATTCATTTTTCCCTTTTTATACTCAATGTCAAAATTAAAAGATTAAACTATACTCACCCAGTTTTGCTACCTGTAATTGAGTTCCTTTTGTGTAAGGAAGTGTTTAAGACTGTTGTGATCAGTCTTCATAACGAATTTACCTCCCATCAAGTACTATCTAAATTTGGATAAGGCATGCATGATGACCAACATCTCCTTATCATATATGGAATACATCCTTTCATGTGGCTGTAATTTTATGCTCTCAAATGCAATTGGATTCCTATCTTGCATTAGGACAACTCCAATGCCTACCCCAGAGGCATCACATTCCAGCACAAAAGGTTTAGAAAAATCAGGAAAGGAAATTACTAGAATACTGCTCATTATCTCTTTCATTTTCTGAAAATATTTTTCAGCCTCTTCACTCCAACTAAATGTACCCCTTTTAGTCAAATCTCTAAAGGGTGTAGTTTATCGGGAGTATCCTTTGACAAATCTGCGGTAGTAGTTACAAAGGCCAATGAATCCTCTCAGATCAATGAGGTTCCTTGGGCTGGCCCATTCAAATATGGCCTTTATTTTTCTTGGATCTACCTTAAGCCCTTGTTGGAAGATCACATGGCTAAGATACAATAATTCTAACATGCCAAACTCACACTTAGACATCTTGGAAAAAAATGACAGATCTGTAAGCATAGTAAGTACCTCCTCCAAGTGGTGCAAATGCTCCTCCCATGTCATATTATAGATCAGAATATCATCAAAAAACACAAGAACATACTTACAGAGCTGTTTGTTGAATACCTTGTTCATGCATGATTGGAATGTTGTTGGTGCATTAGTCAAGCCAAATGGCATGACCAGAAACTCAAAGTACCCAAAGTGACAACAGAAGGTTGTCTTTTGTTTGTCTTCCTCCCTCATCCTGATTTGATGGTACCCCATCCAGAGATCTATTTTGGAGAAACATTTGGCTCCATGCAGCTCATCAATTCAGGGGATTGGGTACCTATTCTTTATTTTCTTCTTGATCAAATCTTGGTAATATATGCACATCCCGAGTGTTCCGTCCTTCTTCTTCACCAAAACCATCGAAGAAGCAATAGGATTGGAACTTGGTTTGATGAGGCCCAACTCAAGGAGCTCCTTGATGGCCTTCTCAATTTCATCCTTGAATCACTTTGGATGCTTGTAGGGGTGTATTTTTATTGTAGGTGTACCAGCTTCCAACACAATCATGTGTCCAATGCCATGGTCTGGTGGCCTGCCATGTGGAAGGTCTTCAAAATTTCTCTTATGCTTTTGCAACAATTTTTTAATATCTTTGGGTCGGGAGGAAACTTTGGAAGTTGTTCCCTCATTTGTAAATTTTCATTCAACATCCCATTCAATGTCTCCATGCCTCATAAAAAATCTCATACTTTTTGCAGAAATTACTTGCCTGGGATAAGTATTTATACCTTTCAAGACCACTGGTTTTCCTTCAGCATCGTTGAAATTTATTTGTGGTATCTAGTAGTTCATAGAGTGTTCTCCAATAGAGTACATCCATTGTACCCCCAACACCATGTTGGTGTCTGCCACATTGACAACATAAAATTTGTCCTTCACAGTATAGTCATCGATGTTTACTTGTAGATTTGGGATCCATCGATTGCACTGCATGGTATGGTTACCAGGAATGACCATAGTGAATCCTTCAAATGGTTCAGTAGGTAGTTTTCTCCTCTCCACCAGGGCTGAATCAATGAAGTTATGTGTGGCACCCCCATCAGCAAGAACTATAATTTTATGCCCCTTGCATAACTCCTTTCATCATTAAAGTATGGATTCAGGGCACTCCACTGAGTACATCAATTTTGTTTCTGGTTTGATGGGGCTGCTCCTCCTCTTCAATTTTTTCATACTATCCATCAGCCATTTCAGCTTCTTCTACCGCCTCTTCATCACTCTCAAAAAATACTTCAATATAGTGTGTTTTTCCCTTCACAAATTTGTGACCAGGATCCCATGATTCTTGGTAGGAAAAACAAAGCTTCTTTCTTCTCAATTCATCTCGATCCTTATAGGAGTAATATTTCTTGTCAGGGGCAAGAAATTTTCTCACAGAAGGATTTTTATTCTAAAATTTATGAGGCATGGTAGGTCTGGGAGGATACTTGGTCCTCGGAATTGCATCCTATAGGTCTCTAGTCCTCCTCATAGCCTCCTACAAAGTGGCAGGTCGGTAGGCCTTCACCAACCCCTTCAATGGTTCAGCCAGTCCTTCTATAAACAAAATGGATATGTAAACAAATGGATATGTTATGCAAATATTAAAGTGTCGAGAAAACTAAGAATGAAAAGTGGAATTGCATCAACCAGAACCTTCACCCTGCATACACAATCCAATGTGGGTGAACCATGAATCATTGTAGCCTTTATATAGAACAAAATAGTCCCTAATTTTCCCTCCAATAATGGAAATCAAGGGTTCAAAGAAGGTATTACATGCAATTGACTAAAAATACAGGTGAATGTAACCATATTCCTTAATTACATGGAAACTGAAGGGATAAATAGCCCTTGAGAGTGTCCATTACTGAAAATTGGGGGTGAAGGAGTGATTTCACTAGATTTTCTCTAGAACTAGTGGTGAAAGATAGATTGGAGGGGAATTTTTCTAGGGAGAAAATAGTTTTTTTTTTTCATTTTCCTCATTGATATACAAGAGGCTATTCTTTTTAGATTGATTTTTATTCTAATAAATATTGGGTGAATATATTTTAGCTGAAAAAACCATTTCCATATAGGAAAATAGCCCACTAAATTTTCATAACCCTCTTAATATAGCCCATGGGCTATATATAGCCCCTAAAATTATCCATGATACATATGTCCATATTAAGACATCATATTAGTATCTTAATGACTATATTTATTGAAAGGAATTTGCACTAACTGAATAATAGTTGGTTCTTGTGCACAATATTGTTCCATAATTTATAGTGTCTATTTTATATTTGTTAAAAATTAATAATGTCTATGAATCCTTGAACTTACGAGGTCAAATGTTAAGACCATGTTTAAGGTCTTAAAATAATCAATCAATTTTTTTTAGAGTGCATGTTTCTATTTGTATTTGTGCACCATATGATTTATTTTCCAAATGGATCACACAATACAAAGTAATGCCAAATTTAAAAGTCTTATGTGTTGGAAAGATAATCCTACATGATTATGGTTCCATTTGTAAATTTTGTAAATAGTGTAACTAAATAAGGAGATGAATAGTCTCTAAAGGAATTTGAAGAGGTGTTGGAAGGTGAATAGAAATAGTCACCTTCGACTCATGTATTAAATAAATCATCCATGCTTAGCATGTAGACTGAGATGAGGGGTAGTACATGAAACAAAAGGCCCAAGTGGGAATAATGAGGTATGTTAAGGCAGGTATGAAAACCTTTACAAGCACAATGTCCAGAAGAATAATTTCCAGGGAGGCGAACCTGATCAATGGGCTCCGGAGCTAATTCAACAGTTCTAAAGGGTGAACAACAAAGCTTCAAGGGTTGTCGATGTGTTGATAGACAAAATTTTGGAAGGGCACATTATGTAGTTTTTTGTCGACATAGTTAAATCCTACAACGACACAGAAAGAAAATTATTTAAGGGACTGTTATGCTACACTTTTACCCAGCGCACCTTCAGGTGTACCCCATGGAGACAGGGACAATTTTTTCAACCAGGAGGGGTGTTATTGAGAGATGGCAGTCATGGATGGACACTTTGGTCCTTCCTTAATGGTACTATAGATTAATGGCATTGTGGACTACCCTTTTAAAGATTTTTTTAACCTAAGGGTTGTTGTCTCAGGCCCCTAAAGGTTGACTACTACATATAATGGATGCATTCCCTTCTTGCAAGCTCTGGTGGCCTCTGTTTTAGCCATGAGACACTAGTCTTCATTCAAAAAAACTTCATACACCCTCTTTTCTCTTCAGTTAGTTGGTCCTTTCTCTCGCTGGCCTTCTTTCCTCAGAGGAAGGCACCTCCATGCTAGGTCATTTCTGTGCTTTGAGGAGGGAGTTGTGGGATTTTATTGTATTCTAGGGGTTAGATGGGGTATAACGCCATCCCTCCAGCCTGATACGACCTTTCGTTTGGAGAAATTCACTTATTTGAGCATGTTTTGGAACCTGGGGATGAAAATAGCCTAGGTAGCCTACCTTAGTCTATATTTTATTATTATTTCTTTTAATTTCTAGTTGACATTTTTATAAGTGCAAATTAACTTGTTTTAAGGCATGCCGGCTTGGATTTTAGTTGTAAAAGTGAGTGTGAGGTCATGTGAATAGATCTCCTCACTTTCACTTGTATATAAAAACTTATGGGTAAATCACTATGCACTTGTTTTACCCTTCTTAGGGTTTCTATTGTTAAATGTGCTCCTTTTGAGGAAGTTTTCTGGTTAATGCAAGCTATTTTTCTGGCAAGTTATTTGGCGAACATATGCTTTTGGTGATGCTTCGATTTGTTGGATGAACACAAGCATAAGGAGGTCAGGATTCTTACCTTTTTTTTTTGGATGTTGGTGGATGTGCATGTTTGAGTCTTAGTGGTAACATTAGAGCTGCACTTTTACCTAGGATAGGCCATTACCTTCCTTCTTGTTTCCATAGAAAACAACGACACATCTCCTTGTGAGGTTTCCCTATTGTTTCTCCTTAGTTTTTCCAGGCTAGTTTCTTAACCTAGGAACCTTCCTAACTAGGTTAGTTATTCTCCTTAGAAGCCCTAGGTTGGGTAGGGCTTGTGGTAGGGTATGGTTTCCATAGACTCTCACACACTTTTTCTCAAAACCTAGTTTCTAAAGCTAGTTCTAGGTTAGTTTTATGTCTACAAAATTTATAAAGAACTCTTAAAAATCAAATATTTAGCCAATTTAGGGCCTCTTGAAATTGTCAACTCCTAAAATTCCCGGCCCTAAAATTTTGGCCCCTAAAATCTCAGGCCCTGAAATTTCGCTCCTGATCCCTAAAATTCCATGAACTAAAAACTCAGGCCCTAAAATTCCACACCCTAAAATATCGGGCCCTCCCTAAAATTTTGCTCACTAAAATTTCGGGCCCTCCCTAAAATTTCATGCCCTAAATTTCCTCGTCCTAAAATTTTGGGCCCTCCCTAAAATCTCGGGCCCTAAAATTTCAAGCCCTCCTTAAAATCTTGAGCATCCTCATAATTGATTTGTCTACTTGTATTGTTGCTTTATATTATTGTGATAAATCACTTTTGGTTAATATCTGCATATCACTATTACTACTTGTACAAGTGGGCTTTAATTACTTAGTAATGTTCTAATACATGTATTTTTGCTAATTCCTAGATATTGCACTTGTTATTGGCTTATTGTAACAAAATAGCTATGCAATTGGTTTATCCTTGGATGAGTGAACTCATATTATTCATATCCTCTTCTAGACTCCATTAGTCACTGATTACTAACCTTGCACACACACAATATATTATTTGGTGTTGAATTGTCTTCTGTAGAGTTCCATAGGGCTCTCCCCTATGAGGTTTCAACTTCTGAAGAAGTTAGGAGAACTGACTAAGGTGGAAGTGGTCACGTTCTCCGCATATGGTTTCCAATGGTTTAGACTTCCATTTCAATCGGTAACAATTTGGTACTATTGTCAGGGACCTCAAACTTGTTGAGGTGATTTACCCTAGAAAGAACGACATTCAGTAAGAAAATTGAGGTAAGTTTCCTTAGTATTCTGGAAATATTATTCAAGACTAATCTTCAAGTTCTTACCTAGCGAATCCATAAAGAAGAAGTATGGAAAGGATTAACACTTTGGTAAGTCTTGAAGTCCTAATTATATATCATTGCTTGCGTTTTTTAAAGGACTAACCTATAGGCTTACTTGGCGACTCCACAAAGAGCTCATCCCCTCCCATCTATCAGGTATGCCCTTGTTTTATTTAGTACTTAGCGAGATTTTCTTAACTAACCTAGCAGGTTTCTCCTAGAGACTCCTATCAAAGAAAAAATTAAAGAAGTACTCTATATAGACAAGGAAGCTTAACAAGATGGAATCCAATCATGAATTGTCAATGGACACATTGGACTTTTCATTCATTCCAGGTTTCCCACACAAGTATGCTATTCGAGATGGTGGGAAGGAATGTTTCCCATTTTTCTAGTAGTATAAGTACCACGCAACATCCCATGTCCAAGCATTCATGCAATTCATCCGAGCAAGTAACATCATGCATGAAGACATCACGATGAGACTATTTTTGTTATCTATTCACCTATAGGACAATTTGTCAGTCAGAAGTTGGTATGAGGGTTTTCCTTGAAATTTTTTTATTCACTCACGGAGTTCATTAATGCATTTAGCATGGAAAGGGATTATGATGTCGATGAATAAGAAAGAAAGGTCATGATCGACAGAATATGGGAAGAAACCCTAGGAAAATAAAGACTAAAGATGATGCAAGAGAAGGAGCCAAAGATTATTTTTTTTCGATTTTGAAGATCTTGATAGTCCGCCTACTATAGAAATGGAAATCCTTTTTCTCCTCTTGATTTATCATCTTTCCCAGGATATTCAGATGAGTTACCCGATGTATTATGGCATGAATTTAATGGTGACCATGATAATGATGCGCATCATGTGGAATGGTTTATGACTATGGATTCAGAGTATGGTATGAAAGTAGAAGAAGATGTTTACATGAGATCATTTTTCCTTCACCTAGGAGGAAAGGCTCTTTCTTGGTTTGTGGCCCTAGATAAAGGAATGATATCATCATTTGAAGAATTGGTGGAAAAATTTTGTAATCATCGGGATTCAGGGCATTGTGACGAATGGATACCTCATTTCAAGCATGCGAAGGACTTGATCAGTAAGGAAGCCCAAAGCAAATATCAAGTCCAATCAACCATTGTTCAAGGTCTAGTTAACTAATGATATCTTAAGCACGATAGATGAAGCTTCCCAAGCAGATGAATATGTTGATGGTTCGATATATGAAGATCTATAAGTCCTAGTTGAAGAACATGAAGATAGGATGAGTTCTCTCTTCCAACATACAGAAACTCGTGATGACATACTAGATCTCTGGGAATATAATGATGAAAATTCTGAGGATGATGGTTACTAGATATTTATGGGCCCACATCTCTATGATTCCTTGAGACCAGGTAGTGTTGTCTCAATATGTTGCAGCGAGAAAGAGTAGCTCGATGAAGTTACTCAGGAAGATCCAGAACTTGACCCTATTTTGGAAGAGGAACTCTCAGTCACCTCCAAAAGGGATGTTGAAGACATAATTTATGAAGACCTTGTTGAAAGAGATATGATCAGTCCTTCCCCTTATGAGGCTAATGGCGAAGAATGGATAAACCCTCTCACTACCATAATTAAATATGGAACAACAAGAGACTTTGCAGATAGTTTTTATATGCATATGAACCATTATGATGAAAATTTCAAAAATTTGGAACCCCGTATCTCTGGTGAGTCTTCCATGATGTCACCATCATACGCATCCTACATCGGGGAAGCATGTCACACAGAGCATTCTTTTTAAGATATTCAGTATATGATGAGCTTATATTATCACTTTCAATTGTGCCCCTCAAGAAGCATAGAATAATTTGTTCATCTCTCTCTACCCTACATCGCCAAGCCCTTAATGATACATCTCAACAAGACCGAGGAAGGTAGGTGGATAGGAATGATCTTAATCCCTCAGTTTCATAATATTTATTGTTTATCTTTTCATTTGGAGCATGAAGGTATGGATTATATGGTTGAAAATTTCAAGAGTTCAAGGATTATTAGGGTTACTAACATGATTGTGGAAAAGAGAAGTGATATACATGTATGTACAAAGAAAATCTTGAGTAAATGTAGAGATAGGTTGCGGCCCACATATGAGGATTTGCGATGTCCAACTCCACGGATAACCTCCCAAGTTTAGTATTTATGGGTGAGCTTCACGAATAATATTTTATTATAAGATATGTATGATGGAGGTGTCCCATACATAAGTTTACTAGAAGAATGCCTCAACAAATCCTGTCAAAGTGGTGCTTCTCCATGGCATTAGTTTCAAGTTTTCCAAGTTCTTAAGAAGGTTCGATTTCTTGCACTCATCAAGGAAAAGATATTGGTACAAACTCAACATATCATCAATGAGGTATTGTCTTGGATTATGCTAAAAAATAAAGGTAATATGACAGGTATAAATTGCTTACTTAATGGTTATGTTGGTGGTATGATTTCACTTAACCTATTTTGGATACTGGGTTAAGGTTAGGCTAGTTTCATTAGGCATATTTTTTGCATTGCATTTGATGTCTTCTCATTATCTATTTATTTTTCATTTTTCTTATTTTGTTTCCCTCATTTTACGAACAAGGAAGGACAAAAGTGTCTAACTCTAGATGCTTTTAATCTCTTGGTCATTTGATATGTGTTTAGGTCTATAAGTACCAGCAGATTCACAAGTTCTCGAGCACTCCCGTGAAGAGCATTCATCCCACAGTTGGAGCTAGTGTTACGCTGCACTTGTACCCAGCGCACCTTCATGTATACCCCGGGGAGAGAAGGATGATTTTTTTGACCAGGAGAAGTGTTATTGAGTGATGGTGGTCATGGTTGGACCCTTTGGTCCTGTTTTAAGGGTACTGTGGCTTAATGGCATTTTTGAATACCCTTTTAAAGATGTTTTTAACCTCAGGGTTGGTGATGGCAGATGAAAGCTAGCAGACCTAAGGTTCTCTAAATCAACCTGAATACTGATCAAAATCCCATTCTGCAATCTTTATTCCGCAATTATTCCCTTCTGCAACTAAGTCTTTCTGCGAGACTCTTTTCACTAGCTTTGTTCTGCAAGCTTCTTTCCACCAGGTTCGTTCTGAAATATTTCACCTGCTTCATTCTGCAAGTTCTTTTCCACAATTTTGCGGATAGCTGAATGTTGTTTTTCCCACTTTCAAAATAAAATTTATGCAAATTTATGGACAACAACTTCGTTTCTGTATGAGGATAGTGGAATGTGGCTCCTCCTTCCAAATTTTCCAAATTTGGATTTTGTAGTTCGATATTTCTAGTGAACTGTCGATTGTTTGTGATCTCACTCCCAGCCGTCGATCTATTGCATTTTGTAGATCTTTCCTTCACACTTGCAAATCTCCACTTCTCTTTTGTGGAAGTTAACCACAATCGTTGATCTTCTCAATTTCATAGATTTTGGGATTTTACTGTGATAGTTGAATTAATCCATGGAATGATTAATTCATGATGCAGAAACAACTCTACGCTATTTAGGTATTCTTCAATGGTTATTCGAATCATCAAATCGCGCACGCACATAGATATAGAGAGTTTAAAATCATGTTTCTCTGGTTATTGAAGAAGACATTAAATATATAAGAGCACGTGCAGAGATTCAAACCTCTGTTCTTCCTACAATAAACCAACACACTTACAGACTCTCTATTATCCTTTCGTATGTGTCCTTCACTTATACATTATATCAACTACATTTAGATAGAGCCTCATCAACATGTCAGATTCAAATAGGTAGGATCTGAACTCCTAATAAAATAATTTCTATAGAAATCCTATCCTTGAATAATTCCTCACAGAGTTCAAGGACACTAATGGAAAATTTCCAATTATTACAAAATTAAACTAATCCTATCCATCGAACAACAAACCCTATCCTTCTAGAAGCTATTACATGAAATGAATTGCTTGTGTATCAAATACAAAGGTTCTAGTTCGATGCTCCTGCATTATACTCCGAGGGAAGAAAATAGTTCTTCAATAAGTATTCAGGGTGTACATCATCCTTGGAAATATCTAGTTCTTTCATCCATGCTTCATCTTCAGAAGGTCGATTCTTCCACTTGGCCAAATATTGAAAATAATTCTTGTCTCTGGTCTTCCTTGAAATTATTTTTTCAAGAATAGCTTCAATCTGAGTTTGTTTTTTCTATGGTAATTGTCCTTTCCAATCTATAGAAGAACCATATCCATTTGAAGTTATTTCATCTATCTAAACACCTGAATCTTTAAAAGGATATATATCTGACACATTAAAAATTGGATAAATTTAAAGATTAGAAGGAAGTTCTATTTCATATGCATTAGTAGAAAACTTCCTTAAAATTTTAAACTGTCCAATATTTTTGAGCTTAAACTTATTGTAGGTTCCCTTAGGAAACCTTTATTTCCTAAAATAGACCATTACTAAATATCCAACCTGAAAATGAATCTCTCTTCTTCTCAAATCTTCTCTCTGTTTGTATTTTCCTGCACTTTCCCGTAATTTCTTATTAGCATTCTCTTGTAGCTCATGCATACTAGATGAAAAATATTCACCATGTGCACTTCTTCTCTCTTGTCCTCCCACATTTCTAAGTTCCCCTCGGGTGCATTCCATATACAATGTGAAAAGGACTCATACCTATACTTCTGTTAGATTAATCATTATAAGCAAACTCGACTTGAGGAAGAGCTAAGTCCCATTGCTTCGGATTCGCATACACAAGGCTGTTCAATATGTTTCCTAAGATCCTATTTACCACTTAATTCTATCCATCAGTATGAGGATGATAAGCAGAGCTAAAACTGAGATTGGTACCCAACTTTTTTCATAGAGTTCTCCAAAAATGACCAACAAATTTAGTATCCCTGTCAGACACAATGTTTAAAGGTAAACCATGCAACTTCAAAAAAAATTAAAAGAACAATTTAGCAATGTTTGTTGCATCATTGGTCTTCATACAAGCAATAAAATGAGCCATTTTTTAAAACCTATCCACTACAGCATAAATATAATCATTTCCCCTCTAATTTCTAGGAAATCCCAGAACAAAATCAATACTAATGTAATCCAAAGGTCTAGTTGGAATATGTAGGGGTTGATACAATCCAATATTTTGTCTCCTTCCTTTGGCATGCTGACATATTCTACATTTTTCAACAAATTTCTTCTCATCATGCTGCATTCCTAGCCAAAAATAGAAATTCATCACTTGAGAAAATGTTTTATCTTGTCTAAAATGTCCTCAAAAACCTCCATTGTGTTTCTCCTGTATCAAATTTTCGCTCATAGAACACTTTTGAATGCATAACTTACTATTTTTTTAAAATCAATCCTTCCTGTAACATGTAGTCTTGCCATTTTCTTCTATTATGGGTAACTGGATTCTCACAGGTTGCATATATATCCTTGAAATACACATCTTCCTTATACATATCAAACTTTCAAACCCTAAAGTACTGAACTTAATCTCCTGCAAGAGAAAACTTACTCTGCATAAAGCATCAACAACTTTATTAGATTTCCCACTTGTATGTTTGATCACAAAGTTAAAGTTTTGCAAAAATTCCACCCACTTAGCATGCTTTTGATTTAATTTAGGCTGACTATTTATAAACTGTAAAGCATGATTATCGAAATATAACACAAATTCTTTAGGGATCAAGTAATGTGTCCATTTATTGAGATCTTGCACAACATCATATAGCTCTTTGTCATACGGAGAATACTTCTATTTTACATCATTTAACTTCTCATTGAAGTATGCTACCGGTCTCTATTCTTGACTCAAAACAACCCCTACTGTTGTCCCACTAGCATCTGTCTCTACCTGAAAAACCTTATCAAAACTTGGCAAATCTAGAATAGGATTTTCAGTGAGCCATTGAATTTGGTACTATATGTTGATGACTTGTTTCTTACCAGAAATGAGAAACTTATGTTATTGTGTAATAAGAAGCTCACCTCGAGTTCGAAATGGAGGATCTTGGATTAATGCATTTCTTCTTGGGATTAGAAGTATGGCAAAGCCAAAAAGAGATTTCCCTAGGACAAGGAAAATACACCATAGATATACTCAAGAGATTCGGAATGTTGGACTACAAGCTCATAGCTACTCTGATGGATGCAAGTTTAAATAATCTAAGGGATTCTGCTTCATATTCAAATTTGATTGATCCCACCATGAATCGCCAGTTGATTGGGTCCTTGATGTATTTGATGAACACCATACTGGAAATTTGTTTTGCTACGAATGCTCTTAGTCAATTCATGTGCGAACCGAGTCAGATTCACTAGATTGTTGCAAAACATGTACTCATATACTTTCGTGGAACTGTGGGATATGGTCTACGATATGATTCAGAATTTGACTTGAAATTGCAAGGGTCTACAAAATCAGATTGAACCAGATGCACTATAGATCGGAAGAGCGCTTCAAGATGTTGTTTTAGTTTGGGATTTGGAATAATTTCCTGGTGGAGTAGGAAGCAGAACTCAGTAGCTCCCAGTACTACAGAGGTCGAGTATATGGGTGCTAGTTCAGCAACCTGAGAAGTAGTTTGGATTTGTAAACTCCTTGCAAGTTTATTTTTCTAGATTATAGAGCCAACCATGATTCAATGTGATAACCAGAGTTGTGTGTAGATGCCAGTGAATCCTGTATTTCATGAAAATTCAAAGCACATAGAGATTCGACATCACTTCATACGTGATGTGATGCAAAAAGGTGCATTCGAGCTACAATATGTTCCAACCGATGAATAGACTATAGATGTTCTCACCAAGCCTCTTCCCAGGGTGAAATTTGAATACTTTCATGGAAGACTTGGAGTATAAAAGAATATATCCCTCCTTGAGAGGAAGAGATGACTGAGACACTCATTATAATCTTTCTCAGGTACCTCTGCTTGTCCAGGTTATCAACCAGGTATGAGAGAAATCCCATCGATAGATGAGACGAACAGGTAGTAGATGGTCGGGTTCACATAGGTGCCTCTGCTCTTCCAGGTGATCAGCCAGGTATGGGAGTAATCCCATCAGCAAATGAGTCAGACAAGTAGTAGATGGTCATGTAATTGCATAGGTACCTCTACTCATTCAGGTTCTCAGCCAGGTATGGGAGTACGCCATCGACAGATGAGACAAACAGGTAGTAGACGGTCGTGCATGTATGCTCATCCAAGATCTCTAGACAAGCATGGAATTATTCCATTGGTGGTAGAGACGAATACGTAGCAAAACATTCTCTCTTAGACATCTATAGAGAAAAATTTCATAAAATACAACCTTCAATACATTTAGAGACGATGGAGACAATATAGATGTACATATGAAACCTAGATGAACATGATGCTGATGAATACCGAAGGATACCTTCCTTGTTGAGAGGGAGTTTTGGAGTTTGTTCAACTTCAGAAGCTATTCTTATTGTCCTCCTTCGAGAGTTGAACTTGTTGTAATCCTTCATCTAAGACCTATAAATAACAATGTAATCCTTGGTGTGAAAAGCCAGCAATAAAAGAATAAAATAAAAATTATTAAATATAAAATTATTATTGCTCCCCCAAGTGAAGTTGGCCCCAGTTAATTTTTGGATGGGAAAACAATATAAATAGAAGGTTCCCCTCATTAAAATACATCACAGCAGCGTAGCATCACAATTGAGGTGCACAATTTCTGGAATAAGTGAAACTACACAACAACTTATAAGAAGACTTGTTTTCATGGTTTTATCTTTGGAAAGCATTTCCATATTTTTCTTTTCTTTCTTCATTGTACTCTGATCTCAGAATTAATATCTCTAGACGAAGGTTGCTGGGTTTTCTCCCTATTGGGTTTCCTAGGTGAAAAATACTTGTGTTATTTTTCTATGATTTGTCTATCTTCTAGTGATCCTATTGATAAATGCAATTGAGATATACTATTAAATATTTAATAAAATTTAACAATATACCCATGTTTCATTATGTGGAACTACATTTTTTCTAGTTCGTCCTGAATCACCTTTTTGTCTTGGAAGATGTTGCCAAAGGTGGTTTGGTTCCACTGTTGGAGGTTGGCTCTAAGTTGCTTCAACTTTTGATTCCTAATGGACATTTTTTATTTTCCCTCGACTTGCATGTTGGTCCACCACCTACTGACTGTATCCTGGAAGGAGGGGTGTGTGTGCCAGAATTTTTCAAATATGAAAGGATCATGAAGAAGGGTGCCTATGTTGTGCAAAGGAAGGGAGATGGTCCAATGGTCTAATCCTACAGTGGGGAGAACAGAGGCCTCAAGGATCTCACCCAAAGTGAGGATGAATTCCATGTCTAGGAAGTAGTCTAGGCGCTCGAAAATCTGGTGAGCCCCTCCCCTTTTATTATTCTAGGTGAAGAACCAAGAGGAAGTTTGAAGATCCATAAGGGAACTATTCACTATGGTTCTTTTGAAGCCTTCATCTTCATTGGAGAGAATTTTCAGTCCTCCTTCCCCCCCCCCCCCCCCCCCCCCCCAAGATTAGTGATCATGTTGAATTCTCCTCCAATGATAATGGGGGAGTTGGGATGCTACACAATGAACCATTTAAGGAAGTTTAGAAGCTGCATTTTATGAATGGATGATTGGGGTCTATAAACATTAAGAAGATGGACCCTTATGTTGGTTCCTACAAGGTAAAAAAATAGCAGATATGGAATGAGGTGAGGAAGCTAGGTTTCTAAGAGAGATGAGAAGAGGGTTCCAACAGATGGAAATACCTCCTGAGGCTCCTCTACTGTCATTGTCTATACTCTAGCTTCTCTTCCACATCCTGGTCATTAGCTTGAGAGTGGCTTCGATGGTGCATTTAGTTTCCTGGATGAAGATAACAACTCGCTCTTCCTTTTGGATCTTCCTCTTTAACATTATTTGTTTTGAGGGTCTGTTGAGACCTCTTACATTCCATGGGATGATCTTCATGGGATAACCAGTGCAGAGGTGGAGAAAATATCCATGAGATGAGCATATTGCGTTGATTCCACAAGAGTGGTTCCCAGTCGATTTAGCCGATGTAGATCCATTTTGCACCCATGCTTTTTCTTATCACACTAGTTTTTTGTTATCCCTTCTAGGGAGGGTTGTAAACTCGCAACTTATTTTGGGCTCTAACTTTTTCTAAAGATTCTTGCAAAAGATGGATTTTTCGAGATGGGATGGAGTCGTATGCTTTCCTGGTACATGCATCCTCCATTCAAAGCAGATCAAGTTTGCTCAGATCTATTTCTTGCATCTTTTTATCCATCACAAGATTTGGACCGTGGTCATCCATAATTTCCTGAGGATCTATGGTGCTTAAGGTTGTGGTTTGCTACATAAAATTTTTACCCTTTGTGATGTTGGATGGGTGACGTATATATTCAAATTTATTATTGATCTATTGTCAAGATTGCTTCTTTTGAGGCTCCGAATGGTTGATATTTTTGTTGGAATCCTCCAGGCCTCGATCTGAGTCTAGGTTTTTTGGTTGTCCTTTTAGGACTGCGAAGTTGTTTCTTGTGGTTGGTCCTTCCTCTTTGGTTTTTTCTGAAGCCGATTTGTGAGGGTTTCTTCTTTTTTCCCCAAATTTCTGGAAGCCTTCAACGTCTTTTTCCTCCTCATGATTTTTAGAGCGCACTTTTTTGAGTGGGAAGTCCCTATATAGATGGCCATGTTCATGGCATTTTC
Organism: Pseudotsuga menziesii; assembly: GCA_001517045.1. Classification (NCBI taxonomy): domain Eukaryota; kingdom Viridiplantae; phylum Streptophyta; class Pinopsida; order Pinales; family Pinaceae; genus Pseudotsuga; species Pseudotsuga menziesii. The sequence continues at coordinate 121,054 of LPNX011145602.1, read as the reverse complement.
GACATATGAAAGGTACATGTTCATAATCTAAGGGATGAATCCACTCTGAATCTTCATGACTTAGGAATATGGAATCTGGAAGGGATTTGGAAATTTACATTTAGATGCATATATTGGCATACGAATTATACTTCTTCATTTTTGTTTGATCGGTAGTACGAACAAAGCTCCCCAACGTGTTACCTATTTCTTTAAGGGTTTCCTCGTCCCATTATTGTTGCAGGAGTGAGTACATTCATATCCAGACATGATCCCATGAAAAGTATTCTTTCTCTGGGATGAATCTTTCTACCTAGTTCCTTAAGTATAAACCCACGACATTGAAGAAGTACGAACCTCCATCTTTAACCTTTGTTTTGTCAACCAGATGGTGGAATATTATCATAAATAAGCCCTTCGAACTGAGTTGAAGGTCATAATGGGCCTTGGGTTTCCATTTTGCAGCTATCCATGCTTTAAGGGCTTATTCAGTGGACCAGAAAGTAATGAACTTTCCTATGAGAACGTGGTCCTTCATTTTTGCACCTTAGCATTTATTCTTTCTGTTGGGAGATTGAGGTAGCGTCGATCCTTTGTACGGACAATGCAAGTATTTTTTTCCAGGGTAGACACCATCAGACTCAGGGGTTCCCTGAGCGCGATTTTCATTTTTTGTTGAGTCTCCCATAGGGATGGGAATTTCCTCAAATTCGATTTTTAGGGAGGAAATGGATCCCGTTATTGGATTTACATTGGTATCTTGTGCTTCAGGGTTTAACTGGGAGGGGCCTTCAGCCCCTCCCTTAGTAGCCACCATTGATTTTCCTCAGGGTTTCTAGACAACCGACGAACATCAAGGTGATCCTATGATATTGAGAAAGGACTGAGTAACGACCAAAGAAAACCCTAGTAGCGAACCCTAGCATCTCTTTCGTTCCATTCAGTCTGCCTTCGTTTAGTTTTCCCTCTTCATGTATGGATTCATTACACTCGGTGTGCAACACTGAATTACTATTTGCTTAATATAATAATATATAATATATAAGATTTCATTGAAAAAATAAATAACTAAGACATATTTTATACGATG
>LPNX011145602.1:27722-119896 GCA_001517045.1 Pseudotsuga menziesii | reverse complement strand
TACTCTGATTTTGCGTTAATTATATAAAGCAAAGCAATAAGGTTAATGGAGGTGTATATATTTTACGTTTTTCTGTACTTTAACGAGTAATTTTTAAAAAATAAACACATATTCTTACATTACTCCATAAACAAATTCATCAGGAATATAAATATTCAATTATATCAAACAATTAGGTTAATTTGTTTTGATATCGTATTACAGTTGGATAGGTTTAATAGTTGAAAACATGTGTATTATTTTAAGATACTACAAGTTCAAATCTGGAGGTGTAGAGCCTTCACTAAAATTTAGGAGTCAAACTCTATGAGCCCAAGCGATTTCTTATCCCACAAACTTGTCCCATAAAAAAGAAAAACTCATATACTAATTTGGTATTTAACTTGACCCTAACCTTAAAATTTTGATTATTATTATTATAATAAAATATCCACTAACTACAATAACAATAAGCTATTATTGTTTTAATATTAAAAACAAAGAAAGAATAACAACCAAACAAATCTACCCTATACTCTTCAACATTGAAGACAAAGGAGGAATAACAACAATATATGAAGGACGATGAATGTCTTGTAAGGATGACGTGGAAAGCCCAAGAAGTGATTCAGGACAGAATTAAAGCAGAGCGTTGGATTTTCCAATGGATGTTTGCAGACTTTGTGATGCAAAAGCAAGCGAAAACAAATTTGGGAATCTTTGAAAATGACTTGCTTGGTTTAGTCTTTAATTCTCAAGTAAAAACAGATGCATCTCATCTCAACTCAACTCTGGTTGTCAATGTTTCTCATACGAATATTTACGTGGAGCGTGGAGAGTATGGAGCCACTTGTTCATCCTCGATTTTGGATTGAACTATTAGACTATATCAGCTGGCAGGGCAATAATTCTAACAAGTTGAAACATATCACGTTTCCTTTTCGAGACCGGAAGACATTAAAATGTTACAAGCATCATTTTGTTCTTTTCTTTTTTGGTATCACAAGGTCATAGTTTAGTTTTGTTTTGTTGAGAGGATCTTGAAATAGAGATGTTTAGATTTCATTTTTTTTAAGAATTTGATGTTTTTTTATTTTATTTCATAAAATCTGAATAATTGTATTTTAATTTTAATTTTAATATAGAAATCATTTCAACATTTACAAAAACTTTGAAGACGTCCAAAATTTTAAAACTTATTAATTGCAATCTAAAATTTTAAAAAATTCCTATAAAATTTTACTAAAATAGTAAAAAAAATCACAAACCAAATTATAGAATTTTTAGACTATCCTTTTAAAATTATACAGTAGAATTGTAATTTATCATAGTTAAAAGATTTCAGATGGATTGGTCCACTTTAACGATTTTAGATGGGCTTAGATTAACTGGATAAAGACTGTAGGAATAATATTTTGTAAATTTATTTTATATTTAAATTTATAAATCACCCGAAGAAAATTATGTAAATGTTGCTTAAGTTTTATTCAAAAAGTTTTTGGTTGAGGAAAAGATTATAAATTCCGAACCAATAAATTCCGAACCAATCAATGACTTTATTTCTCTTATTTGGTCTAATAACAAGATGTGACCTTGGAGTATAATATGGTGGAGTGAACTTCTTGATGAGTACTTTACAGAACGTACTTCTTGGAGGTAAGCGAGATCAACACTGATCGTACCTCCTGCCATCTGGTGATTGTTGCGGACGACACATGGAGGCCTGTTTTTTGGACTTGGGGGGATTCATCCCTTTCGTACCTGAAATATCTGCTTAATCAGCTTACATCTTGAATCTCTTGATTTTGGAGAGTACCGTTTGTACTTTCTGACATCAGGCGTAGCTGTGGAGACGCTTAGCAAACTGGTTTTTGGATGCTTGGCTGGGAAGATCATTTGTTTGTATTTGCATTTACGTTGTTTTTATGTGAATATATCGGAGCGTCCTATTCTAGGTGTGATTAGGTGCTTCATTATTGTCATTTGTCAGGCCATTGATTGATATTTTGTTTTCATCAACTTTGTGTCGACATGTTGGATTGGAGTGACTAGGATGTCGCTTCGTGCGACAAAGGGTCTAGCCCACACACCACCGGGATCATTGAAGATCATAAATACTGATAAAGGAGAGATATCGAGGGTTTCCGCGATTCATTCTATTGATTGTACGTTGGGGGTCTTGGATGCTTCTCTGGTGAGGGTCAAGGCTGATGGGTTTAACCCTGGATTTTCTCGCTTGAATGGTGATGCTGCGAATGAGTGGAGTATCTGTTGCCATCCACTGGTGATCGCGAGCACATCTAGTGTAGTAGATCCAGAAGGAGGTATGGGTGGTCCTCTGCTTTGTGTAGATTCTGTGGAAAATTCTAGGGTTCTTGGTATACCCATGTCGAGATCTTTGAAGTTTATTAATTCTGGTAAAGGTGAGATACCAAGGGTTTTCGCGATTCATTCTGGTGATTGTGCGTTGGGGGTCTTGGATGATTCATTGGTGAGTGCCAAGGCTGATGGATCTATCTGGTTTTTTTTGTTTGAACAGTGAAGTTGTAGATGACTGGTGTATTAGTTGTTGTCCACCGGTGACTGCGAGCACACCTAGTGCATTAGTTCTAGAAGGAGATATGGGTTGCCCTTTGCTCTATGTGGATTTTGGCGAATTTTCTAGGGTTCTTGGTATACCCAAGCCAGTCTCAGACCATGTAATTGGTGATGGTAATGGTAATAATACCGGTCTTTCTCTGAAGTCTTCGAATCTCGCATCTGATGGTTATGTCGGGAATGGACTTAGGGCTTATGCTCCCGGGTTTCATCTTGGTAAAGATTCGGGATTAACTCATGAGGTGGGGTTTACACCGCTGGTTGGTAATAAGGAAGGTATTGATATTATTGAGGTTGAAGGAGTTGTTGGTTCGGGGAATCGTTGTAAGACAGAACCCTATGGGGAATCTATTCTGAATGGGGGTTTTTTTGGTGGGTCGTGCAGCTACCATTGATAAAAGTCTTGTCTCTGTGGGGAAATCCCATCGGGATCATGGTTTGGATGCTCAACCTGTTAATGATCCGGAGTTGATAGGCTCTGCAGTGAAAATGAAGCGTGCTCACAAGCCTATTAAGAAACTTATAAATCCTGTTTTGATGACAGTGGGCGAAGATGTGGCCTTAAATGATATTGTCCTTATGAATGAGCTGACTCTGGTTGGACGGTTCAGAGGTCGAAAGTTCAACTCTGATAGTTTAAATGGATGGGCTGCAGGAGTGTGGAAATATGTTATCACTGTTCTACCTGCGATTTTTCTCCTTCCGAGAGGCTAAATAGCTTTCAAATTCCTATATGTGGAAGATGATGATCTGGTCTTGGCTGGGGTTTGGTGATGGGACAAAGCTGGGCTACTGATCAAAAGGTGGACGCCACTTTTCGACCCCCGTATAGAAAGGTACGATCAAATCCCGATCTGGGTAAAACTCCCTAATTTACCCCTCGAGTATTGATCTATTGATTTTTTCAAATTGGTGGGTAATACTCTGGGCACTCATTTGGAAACTGATTTTTCTTATCTGCAAACTGGGGTCTATTGTATGGGGTGGGTATTAGTCTTTATTGATCATCGAAATGGTCTGCCTGTTGATTTGGTCATTCAAAATGGAAACTATGTATTCAGCCAGCCTTTGGATTATTTGGGTACCCCCTTTAGGTGTTATATATGTCATGCATATGGTCATTTAATGAATGATTGTTCGCTTCCTTTCAATAAGAAAGCCTCTTCTGGTTCTTTCCATAAGGTTTGGAGGGTTAAGAACTGTGGGTCTACTTTGGAAGTTAAGGAGGATTTGGCTATTACAGATAATTCAGAGGATTTGAACCTTTTTCACCACTCGTTAGAAGATAAGGTTATAGACTCTCTATCTTCCTTATATGTCCTTAAACCTTTGAGCATTAACACTTTGTCTGCTGGACTAGGGGGGAATAAGATTGAGAAGGAACCGGTTTTGGTTTCTTCATATGACCTTGATCATAATGGAGCTTTACGAGATTTTGGGTTTGTATCTCCTCCTAAAGTTTTTCCTGCAGTGAGTAAGGGATACTTTCTTTGTTCTTGTTTGAAATCTTCTGATGGAGGGTTTGGACCTGATCATGATACTTTTGGGATTAATTTTCTTGTTAAGGGGTGGTTTGGAGTTATGGTAAATACTAATCATTCTGTGAAGACTGGATCTTGGTCACTTAGAGCTTTGTATGCCTCCCCGAAGTTACCCTTATGATTCTTATGACTTTAAATTGCAGGGGTTTGGCTAGTCTTCCTAAAAAACTAGCAATTAAAAGACTGATTGAGGAACAGTCTTTAGATGTTATTTACCTGCAAGAAACTATGTGTGATGAATGTATTTTGGTAAATTAATTGTAATTTATGTTTAAATATTGGCAGTTTGTCTCTGTGGATGCTAAGGGTATATCTGGGGGACTACTTTTGGGTTGGAGGACTCGTAATTTTCTTTTGTTGAATGCATGGGCTATGACCTCAATTCTTTGTGTTATTCTGTATTCTATTGAATTACAGTTGGATTTATCCTTCATAAATATTTATGGGCCTTACTCAGACAGGGAAATTTTCTGGAATAATCTTTCGGGTATGGAGTGTTTTAAGTCTCCTTATTTGGTTTTTGGGGGAGATCTTAATTTCTCCTTGGGTCTTTCTGAGATTTGGGGGGTTAGAGCCTGTGTGGATGTTTTAACTGATTTCTTTATTAATCTTTTGGAAGGTCTAGGGCTTGTTGATATTACCCCCTTGGTTTCCATTCCTACCTGGTCTAATTGCAGAGTTGGTTCTGAGAGTATTTGTAAAAGATTGGATAGACTTCTTTTATCAGCTGATTTTCTCGATAGGAATTTTTTTCTCAAACAATGGATTGGATGTGGTGGTGATTCTGATCATCAGCCTATTTATTTACAAATATCTTCTTCTACTTCTAAGGCTCACTGTCCTTTGAATTTTAATTCTTGTTGGTTGGAAAACAATGAGCTGGTTGAATTATTAAAAGGCTCTTGGGTGATTTTTTATGCTCTATCTGAGATTTCCCCTGCTTCCCAATTTGTTGTGAACCTTAAGCGAATTAAAAATATATCCATTCAGTGGTCCTTGAAGAAAAAAGCTCAGGATATAAAGGATACAGCTGATATTGAAAGTGAGATGAAGAGATATTTTGAGAGGGCTCTTATTGGTTTTGTTTCAGAGGAGGATAGAATGTACTTGATTGAGCTTGAAACCCATAAGAGGAATATTTTATGTTTTTGGGAAAAGGAGGCTCGACAAAAAAGTAGGGATTTATGGATGATTTGTGGTGCTGACAACACCCCATTTTTCCATAAATTTGCTGCCCATAGGAAAAGTATTAATACTATCTGGAAAATTCATGACAATTTTGGATCTCTTGTTGAAGGTGCTGAGGATATTGTTGAGGCTGGGATTAAACATTTTGAGTTTCTATTTAAGGAAGAATATGATCCACATCTTCTTGAGATTGTGCAAAGTGCAGGAATTTTTCCCACATCTGTTACTGAGGAGGATAACTATGAACTTATGAAGCCTGTTACTATGCAAGATATTAAGCACATCCTCTCCATCAGCAAAAATGACAAGAGTCCGGGACCTGATGGAATTCCTGTAGAGGTGTCCAGGTGTCTTTTTTATGTTTTGGGCGAGGACCTTCTAAGATTCATTGAGACTTCTAGGATAAGTGGTAAATTCCTGCGGTTTTCAATTCAACATTTCTTGCACTATACCTAAGATTGATCATCCTTTATCCTTTGAGGATTTTCGACCAATCTCTCTGTGTAATTTTGTTTACAAAATCATGGGTAAGATTATTTCTATTCGGATCAGAAATGTTTTGGGAAGGTGTATGTCTGATGAATAGTTTGGGTTTTTGCTGAGAAGTTAGATTCATGATGCAGTTGGGGTCATACAGGAAGGAATGCATACTATGCATTGTAAGTACTTGAAGGATGTTATGATTAAGATCGATTTATCTAAAGCTTATGATCGTGTAAGATGGACCTATCTTTGGGTCATACTATCCAAATTGGGGTTTGCAGGGAGTTTTATTACATGGGTCATGAGTAGCCTATCCTTTGTTTCCTTCTCTCTGCTTATCAATGGAGTAGCATCTACTTTCTTTAAGGCTGGTAGGGGTCTTAGACAAGGATGTCCTTTGGCACCTTTATTGTTTCTTATTGTGGTTGAAGGTTTAGGAAGGGCTATTATTTTTGCCAAATAATATGAGACTTATCATGGTTTGTCTTTTGGTAATGATATTGTATTAACTCATGTTCTTTTTGTGGATGATATAGTTATGGTTAATGATGGATCTGAACAATATCTATCCATTTTATATGAGATTTTAATGATATTCTGTAATGCATCTGGGATGAATATAAATGATAATAAATCTTCTTTCTATTTTTCCTGCCTAGAAGAATCTAAAGTTATTACTTTACATAATATTTTTACTTTTCCTGTTGACAGAATTGAAAATGGTATGAAGTACCTTGGGTTCTATCTAAAACCGTTGCAGATATCTCTTAAAGGACTGGGATTGGTTGATTATCAAGGTAGAAAAAAGGATTAATAATTGGAGCTTCCGTTGGTTATCAAAGGGGAGTAAGCTGATATTGATCAAAGCAGTATTAGAGGCTTTACCAATATATCAGGTGCACTTTTGGATTTCGATGGGTATTATTGAAAAAATCAGAAAACTTTGTTTTAAATTTATTTGTTCTGGTAAAAATAATTCATATGGTTTACCTTGAACATCTTGGAAGATTTTGGCTAATCCAAAGTCTTCGGGGGGTTGGGGACTTAAAGTTCCTATTGTTTTTTCCAAGGCTCTCACAACAAAGAATGTTTGGAATATTATATAGGGTTCAGGATTATGGGTTAAGATTGATTATCAGAAATATATTCATCCTTTGAATATTCTTAAATGGATTAGATCTCCTGTCAAGAAAAAGAAGAACATATCAATCTGTTGGAAGGCCGTTCTATGGGCTTTTGACATTATTAGGAATTATTTGGTATGGAATATTGGTAAAGGTACGGTTGTTTGTATTGGTATCGATCCTTGGTTAATATGTAAATGGAGACATACTTTACCATCTTCCATGATTTAAAAACTACATTTGGCTGGTTTTCACTTTTTATCTGATATCGGATCTCATGGATTGAATACAGTGATGCCTCAACTATGGTTTTCTGCTGAATCTATTGGTTTTTATAATCCCCAAGAGATAGATGTATGGAATGGTTATGTAGCCATTCTAAAATATAGTCATGTTAGGATTTCAGATGATGATGATGCTCTTGTTTGGATTTTATCTAAATCTGGCAGGTACACACCTAAAGAAGGATACGCTCAGCTTATGATTAGGGAAATGAATCATATTTGGTGGTGGAAAGTCTTATGGAAGCTCAAATGTCCTCTCAAGACAAAATTATTTTGTTGGTTTCTCCTTTCTGGTAAAGCATTGACTTGGGAAGTACTTATCTTGAAAGGTAGAGAAGGACCAGGTATATGTTATTTGTGCAAGCTGGAAGGCGAATCCAATTTTCATATTGGAGTGGATTGCCCATTTACTCAGTCTGTATGGCTTATTATTGAGGATAATTTGAAACTCAATAATCTTTGGCATGGAGAAATAGTGACAACATGTTTCAAAAATTGGATTTTGAATGTGGAAGTGACAAATATTAAACCATTAGCTATCATTGTTTTATGGTTCATCTGGAGGGCCAGAAATTTGTCTTGTTTCGAAGATATCTCCCTAACTTCTGCATAGGCTTCTATTTTTAGTCTGGGTATGATGAGGAATATTCTGCAGAAGCAATCTGTGGTTTCTTTTAGAAATATCTTTGTGGAAGTTATTGACAAAACCTATGCTTGGGGTTTTTTTGATGGTTCTGCAGTCGGGGATCCAAAAATCTGTGAAGCTGGAGGTATGCTACATTTATCAGCTGATCATTTTTTTCCTTTTAAAGCTGGATTAGGTATGGGAACTAACAATTTTGCAGAATTGTGTGCCCTTAAGCTACTTCTTACTTTGGCTCGAAGGAACTCTTTGGATAAAATCTAGATTTTCGGTGATTCACAGTTAGTTATTAACTGGGCATCTGGTAAGTACCGATTATTGAATTTAGAATTAGCCATGATTCTTAAGGATGTAAACAGGTTTACTGATTGTTTTGAATTTGTTTCATTCAATCATATCTATCAGGAAAGAAATTCATCTGTAGATGCTTTGGCAACAGCTAGAGGTAGAATTCTGGAAGGATTCTGGTCTATTAAGGAACATTGGGCTGATTCAGTGGTGGAAACCTTTCAGGTTTTCTAAGATTATTTAAGTTCATGGATGTTTGGGACATGGGGTAAAATAGTCTGTATTTTTTTCCTTGTTTGAAGACAATCTCTTAGTGTGGTTGATGATTCACGATGCAGTATTGAACTTATGAAATGGTCTTTGTGTTGATGATAAGTATATGGATATATATTTGATCAGTTTTGATACTGTTTATAAAATACGATATTATGCTTTTGACATAATTGATCTATATGCTCGCTTGAAAAAACAGGTTTGGGCTCATGAATGGGATTTGATGGGCAGTTATATGGAACATCTATGGCCTTGTTAGAAACAACTTCTTTTTGGATGATGTTGCAGAGAATGGATCTCTTTTGATCAGATCGCTAGATTTTTGGGACTTGTTTTTATTTTGTTTATGGCTTTATGCCTTTGAATATTTTGGAATTCTGAGCTCTTTATGGAGTATTATCCTGATTGTAATATCAGCTATTAGGTTCGGATTTATGTTGTTAATGGACTTATGGACCATCTATAGTATGTAAATAAATATATTTACACTTTTTTTCTTTGGGAAAAAAAAACAAGATGTGACCTTGGTTTTTAAATAACCGGATGTCTAAACTTAAGCTTATCTATAATGTATTAAATCATTTCCCTTATATTTCTTCTAAAAGTTTTGAAGATGCATTAATGCTTATTTAACATTAGTTAACTAACATTTTATGTTTATATTAAAACTTTCATGACATGAACTTGCACTCATTTTGGAGATGTGTTAATGCTTAGTTAACATTAGTTAACTAACATTTTATGTTTATTAAAACTTTCATGATATGAACTTGCACTCGTTTTTTTATATGTTCAGGTTGTAACTCACCATAACCTCATGTCAAACATCTTAAGGTTGTAATACATTAGGCTGTTAACTACAAACTACTTGTTTTTGGCATGTTGAGGTTGTAACACGTTAAACAACCTCACAAAAAGGATGTTGAGGTTGTAACACATTAGGTTGATAACTCCCTCTCATTTGTATCAACCCATTATCGATAGAATCAATTTGATCCTATTCATGGCCTAAGATCTCCATTATCAACATAATTAATTGCAATTTCACCTATGACACAAAGAAAAAGGAAAAAATGCATAGGTGCATTCATTAATGCAAGGGCAAAGACAAGAGAATCAATGGAAGCCAATATAAATAAAATGGAAGGTCTGAATTGCAAGCATAGTCCATACTGATAAATGACAAATTTTGCATATGAATTCCTTTAACATCTATTGTGTATTAACTGCATTTTTTATTTTTATTTAAAAAAGTAATGCTACTATAGAGATTGCAAGATATAGATCTAGAAATACATGTACCCGAAGTATCGTGTAGATGTTTGATTTGTCTAGATCACCAGTAATTTCCATGATGGTGGAAAACCACCTTTTTGTGCTAGGTACCTCCTATTCAGAAACAAGAACCTATGCTATTATTAGAAAACTATCTCTCAGCTATCTTTGTTCATTGAATAAAAAACCTTCTTCATGATGGTTGTGCTCATTCAATGCGGGTGGGAAATGGGCACATAAGTTGAAGGAAGAAATCAAGGGGCCTAGATGTATAGTAGGTGAGTGAATAACTTACACCATAGTGGCTTGCAATAATAGCCTCCCATCTAACCATAACATGATTAGGGAAGAAGAAATCCCATGGTTTTGCAACTGGTCAATATTATCAACCTATAACTAGGAAACAAACTACCTCTCCTTTTATTGCATTTGTTGGCCTTCCTCTTACTTGTGATGAATCAAGAGATTTGAAACTAGCACTACTACAAAATTTTGTACTGGATCGGTTATTGTTGACCTTACTATGTCCTATCTACCACATATCTCTATGTGTGCAACGTTAGAGATATCCTCATGTGTGTGTATGTCTGTTGTAAAGGAAAGTTTCCTATGGCTAGGGTTTAAGAGGCCATCAACATACTGGGGTTGAAAGCGAGATGCATAATGTTCTGCAAGCATATATAAGCAATATCAGAGATTAGAATGTTTCATATCTTAGCCAAATGAAGGTTGATCCAAGCAGCCCTTCAATCCTCCTCTTGATCCTCTTGCTCCAAGAGACCTGCAAAATGAATTATACTTTCCTCAAACCAATATGACCACATATAAATCAATGATAATCAAATCAACATGAAATAATAATCTAATTAACATCATAATACGATCATAAACAAAGATTCAATCACACATTGAACAATAATTTGGGAAGAAGAAGGACATCAGATCTTTATTAATCTCGAAAACAAGTACAAATATACTTTCTCTTCAAGTTGGGAACTTCACAAAACCTTGATCTGGTTCTGCTACCTCTCTTCTCTAAGGAACTCAGCCTCCAAGCTCTGCAACACAAGGGGATGATCACTAGGGCAAAGGTGTGGGAAAAGAGAGTCCCAATTCCTCCAGCATGACAATGCAAAAGTTCAAGTCTCTTCTCATGGACCTCCATATCTCTATTTATATGCTTTATGAAGATATAGGGTTGGAGACAAAGTAGTTACAACTGAAGGAGTCAGTTGCATAACTACCCAAACTACCAGAATTTTGAAAAACGTATTTTTTTGACATTTTCAGGAGGAATACACAGGTTGCAGAGACAACAGTCACGTATGCAGGTGGTATACGCGGGTTTCAATGTAAATAGTCACATATTTAGGACATATGTGAGTATCATATGTGAGTTTCCCATACAAGTCATGTACAATACGCAGGTTTCCTTAAGGAAACTCACGTATACATAAAACAATATCATTTTTAGGGTATTTCTGAGCATTTTCATACTTTGGTGTCTTTTAGAAAGTTTTATCTAACTTAGATACCTTTCCAATGGTGTAGAGATGAGGTCAAATGGAGTTAAAAAACTCAATATATGGGTCCTCCAATATATTTGTTTTTTCAGTGACTTTCATGAAGTGTCGTCATGGAAGTGTCGACATGCGATGGAATCATAGGAAAGTGGTCACAAGTAGAGATGTGTCATTTTTAGCTATAACAATGTCTAAATCCTATCATTCAATCCAAGCCACTCAATAACCCACCCTTGCTCTCTTTTTGATTGATAATCTCGTCATGTTTTAGTGACTTGGTCCAACCAGAGATATGATTGACATAGGGAAACAAGAGAAATGTGTGGTTTGATGGATAACAAAGGGAGCAAAATAAAAATTACCAATTTACGTGGGAAAGGAAATAGGGTAAAGAGTACATACAATTTACTATGAAACAAACAAATACCAAATGCATAACCTACAAAGAACATGTGTTCGGTTATTTTTCGATAAAATGTGTGTGGATCTACCTCGACATCCATGTGTGTTGTTGAACATATCAATTATTTTAAGAATCCAACCCCTTGTTTGAGTCTTATCCAATGAGTATGTCCCTTACGACACCTCAAAGAAAATCAAACATCAATTTGTTAGGAAATTTCATCAAATTTCACCAACCCTTATGCACGGGGGATTCACCATCGAGGCAATATCATATCACGTCCATTCATACTGGGGGTTTGAATACTTCTAAAAACCTCAAAAATGTATTGTCCTATATTAAGAGGTCAAGGGAGGGTTTTTAATTTGACATAGTAATATAAAAATTGGGGGTTATTTTATTTGGGTGGGATGAAGAATAACCTCCAAATAGTGGGATGGATTAATACCTCTGAATCATGGGATCAATTCATACCTTCAAATTGCAGGTTGGATTCATATCATTCCTAGTTTTTGCTAAGGAATAACTTCCAAATTGTGGTCTATATTTATACCTCCAAATCACGGAATGGATTCATTCAACTGTAACTGATACTATGGAATAACGTCCAAATTATGGGCTAGATTTATACCTCCAAATCAGGGATTGGATTCATATCATTCCTAGCTTCTTGAGTGCTCAACTATTATCAGCTATCCAACTTTCGGTTATTGGAGAAAGACCAAAGAGGTGAATCAATTCAAAATGTAGTCATACATGCATGTTTCCGTGTTGGAACAAACATTCGAACTACTTTTCCTTCCTTTGCATATTCAATTATTGATGTGTTCCTTTTCCTCATCATTGTCTGCATTCAATCCTCAAAGGTACATTCATAATTGCAATTTCAATTCTTATATGCAACACATTCATCTTAATATTGTATTGGAGCTAACACGAACATAGGTGAAAATCTAAATCCTTATTTATGTACCATATGTGTTATCATTACCATGAAATGGTATCATATAAGATTCACCATGGTATCATATGGTATCTTTATAAATATTGTATGATTAAAACTTAACAGTGGACATTTTTCCCTCTCCTATAAAGATAAAAAAACTAGATACAACCCAAGAAAACGTTAATAAATGTTGTTAATTCCCTTGATTGGAAGAATAAATGTAGAGGAAGTGGAGGAAATTCATTGCATCTTGTGAATGACCAAAATCAAAGGTATGCACATGATCATATGGTGTTATTGGAAAGTAAGAGGAATTTTTCTATGTTCATTTGGGTTCAAACATCAATGATGTTTGTTTTGATAGGAAGGAAGGAAAGCCCATCCATGAAAGGGTATCATTTTTTCAAAAAAAAATAGCTTAATTTATTAATCTTATACAAAACATGATCTATCTATGGCTATACTTGTATTTACATGATACAAAATTGGTAGATTGGTAGGATTGGTGTGAAACATATGGAATTCTCATATTTTCTAAGCATTGCAATGACTATTGTACTATCAATATTTTTTATTTTTTATTAAATTGATGTCTTTATATTGGGTTTCCTTTTACGCATTTTTTCTTCCCCATTACTATTATGTTGGGTATTCCACTATCCAACGCTACAAATTGATCATCGCCCATGCAATCACGATGGGATAATTATTAGAATTCTAATATTATTTTATTTAGAATTTGGTTTACCTATACTTAGATGTGTTAGGGATCATGTTTGTTACAAATTGATAATATGATATAAATGGAGTATTGAAAATGGGTTGATAAAAATGGATACCTACAATATCTAGTGAAAATAGGGGTTTTCTTAATTGGAAAGGAATATTGGGAGGGGGTTCAACAATACAATCTTAGGAGAGATTTTCCAATATTTAATAAAATTGGGGATATATTTAATATCCTGTGAATGATCGTGCTATGTAACATGTTCACTAAGTGAACCCCTCATTCCCTTACGACACCTCAAAGAAAATCAAACATCAATTTGTTAGGAAATTTCACCAAATTTCACCAACCCTTACGACACCTCAAAGAAAATGAAACATCAACTTATCAAGAAATGCACAGTAAGAGAGTGGAGGAAGTCAAACTTCAATATTGAAGAACCTGGTGTGTCAATCACATCATACACTAGAGCCAAGTTTATATGCTAAACATTTTAGTATATACAACGAAAAGTGACCCCTGCAATTTGTGAATGCAACCCTTGCAGACATCAAATGTATAACACTAATATCGAACAACAAATAGATACAATTTTCTAGAAGTTGAATTAAACACAAAGAGTTTGAACACACAAATTTACGTGGTAAAACTCAGGTTGAGAGAAACATCCACGGGGTAATCGAATCGATTTTCTTATTGTTCAAGTGGAGATTAGAAAAAAATAGAAAAAACTAGGCTCTTTCCTTAAAACTCGAACTCACTCTAACTCTCTTTTCAAGATTGATAAGCTCATATTTACTTTGTTATGTCAATGATCTTGTAGCAATTTGTTCATTGGATAGTTACACTAAAAATTTGATTATTCATAATTGTCCACTTAACAAATTTGGTTTAATTAAAGGTGCCTACACATAACCGACAAATTAATCCTATATTGCATAAATCAAACAAAAATTGTTGCCATATTCCAACAAGATCCACCTTGAAAACAATTTATCTTATTTATCATGTCCATATTTGTTCATCACCTTTATTGCAAGCCTAGAGAAGCCATGTACCATTTCATCTTCTCTACCAAAACTGGTTTAGTGAACATGCCTGCACAATTTTCATTATATGGATATTTTCAAGAGCTACCACTACACCTTAATTAATAACATGTCTTACAAAAATGGTATTTTACATATATGTGTTTAATCTTGTTGTGATAAGCTGTATTTTTAGCCAAGTGTATGGTACTTTGACTATCATAGAATAATTTTACATTATCTTGTAATTTTCCAAACTCACGTAGAAAACCTTTCAACCAAACCGCCTCTTTGCAAGCATGTGAGGAAGCGATGCATTTTTCCTTTGTAGTGGATAATGTAACTGTGTTTTGCAATTTTGAAATCCAACGAATAACTTCACCTGCAAGAGTAAAGACATATACATAAGTGGATCTCCTCTTATCCAAGTCCCCTACAAAATCTGAATCTACATAACCACAAACTAAATCATTTATTGGCAAGGGGTTAGAGTGCGCAAAGTGCGCTTCCACCAATGACAAGAGGGACGTCGATAGAAAGAAGAGTCAACCATGGAGAAGGAAGAAACTGACAAGTGAGGTTATTTTGGTCAATTTAGTTAGGAGATTGGTCAAGTGGACCATTTTGTAATGGCTTAGTAAGCCTATAACTAGAGTTAGAAGTGTAATCACGAGATAACATTATCGAAGGAAGGTATTTTTTGGGATAAGGCTAATCGACCAAGGGATGTTTATGTATTTTGTGTTGTATTTATAGTATTAATGATATGAAGACTGTTGATGAGACAATTCTTCTTATTGTCTGTGTTTCTATGAGACAATTCCTATGGCTTGGGGTACCACAACAGACAGCTAGACTCCAGAAATCAATCTTTCCAAATATGCAATAGAAATAAAAACATCTAACACTAAAGGATCGAACCTCGTACCTTATTCTGGATGATTGAAGTAGATCCCCGTTGAGCTTTCCAATCTTCAGCTTGAATTGTTATAGCACGTCCTCAACAACAAGTAAACAATACAAGCATTCTATATTTCATGGTGTTAGATCTATTCTAGCATATATAATCAATAATGTATAAGCATTTGAAATATTCCAATGGATACAATATTCATTCAAATACACATTATTGGACAGGAAAAGATATTTCTATTAATATGAATCAGAGATTACAAGTGACAACCTCTGACGACACGTCTGTGAACCAGAGAAACTGAATCCCCCACTTGGGCCTCCACCACCTCAATCATCCATCACTCCGATAGCAAGCTCACTAGAAAAAGGCAAGCTTGGGAAGAACACAACAGTGTTCCACAGGGATAAAGGGATGCAGAATCAAGTATAATTCTGGCAACAATGGACTATAGTTTTGATACTCTCAATTCTCTCTTCTGATTTCAATGTCTCAATGGGTTCCTTATATAGCTTTTCAAATGGATACTGAAAGGTCGAATCCGTGCGATCTCAAGGCATATGGAAGGCCAGGAGTCATATGAGTCGGATCCAAGTTAAGGAACGCTCCAACAGTTTTGGATTATGTACACATCCCGATGTACACGACTATAGAGGGAATATCTGCGTATGTACACGGTTATCGGGGAAAAGGCCACGTATATCATTTTTCTAATGTTTTTAGGGATGGTCAATGATACATCAAAAGGCAAAAAATGGTCCATAGGGGCTAATGAGTCTGCAGCGGGACAGGGGAAGGCCATACAATGTGTGATTCACCTAGTGTGGTGAAATCCGCTATAAAAAAGGTGAGGGTTTGGATGGAATTATATGGGGTATATGGATGGAAGTTACGACAATACTGTAAGTGTAATGTCCCCATACCCCATAATGTGGATAAATTAAAAAAAATATTCAAGAACCCTTGTTATCCTTTCAAAACACGGGGCATTGACATTAACACACCCTTCAACATTCATCTAGGTCTTAGAAACCACTGTAACAGTCATTTCTCCCTTGACAGATCCCTTCTGCAACCAAAAACACCTTTTCTAGACTGAACCTGTCCTTTCCTCACTTCACATTTTGCACTTCCACTTTCCACCCTTTCAACCTTAGAAATTGGAAATCAGAAACATAACGTGCGACAAAAAAATTTAAGCACTATTCCATCTTTCTCCTCCCGCACTTCCTCTTTCCTCCCTTCCAATCTCAAAAATCGAGAATCAAAAACATAATCTACGATAGAAACATTTAACTACTCTTCCTCCTTTCGCCTTTCACCTTCGACACTTCCACTTTCTTCCCTTCTGAACTCAGAAATTGGGAATCAAAAACTTAATGTGTGACGAAAAAAACTGAATGACTCTTCCTCCTTCCACCTTCTGCACTTCCACTTTCCTCCATTTCGACCTCAAAAATTGAGAATCAGAAACTTAATGTGCGATGAAAACTCTTATCGACTCTTCAGCCTTCTGCCTTCCACACTTCCTCTTTCCGCCTTTCCAGCCTCGGAACTCAAAATTCAGAAACATAGCATTCAATGGAGTCCTTCAACCATGGTTTCTCCTTCCGACTCTGCACTCTTTCTCTCTACCTTTCCGACCTCGAAACTTGGAAGTTGGAAACATAAAGTTTGACAGAAATACTTAACGACTCTTCTACCTTCCTCCTTCCACACTTTCTCTTCTGCCCTACCAACAGATGCCCCCTAATGTATGAGATCAAAGGGGTTATACGATGGCCGAAATACATTATAAGTCCATCCCAGAAGTGAAGTGATGAAGGTATGCAAATGGAAGACCAACCACCCAATCAGCATAATACCATAATACAACTCTGCATATAACTGCAAATACATCTAGCAGTCCCGGATACATAAAAGTACAATGGCCATGAATAGGCATGAAACATGATAGAACATATTTGGCCATCGCCATGTACAATATACATAGATCAGAATCTACATGATGAAGATATACAAAGAACCATGATCTCCACAAAGGCTGAAGATATACAACATATCAAGATCTCCATAGTGGCTGGAAATATCTGACATACACTGGAACAATTCACGAGAGCTGAAATCTCATGAATACTGGCATGATCAAGGAGGTAGCATATAGTGGATGCCACCAATCTAGAAGGTCTTCTACACAAACTGCTACGAGTAAATTTCCTACTATGCGAATAGAGGTGTCGAGGTCGAACATAGTAGTCCATCGTCTGATTACCGGTCATTGATATATACCGTTAACAGACGCGAGATCACCCACCAATAATGAAAATGGGAATCAAGGTACTAGAGTACAAACTAACAAGTGTGAATAAATGTGTTGAGGTCGAACACTTGAGAGAATCCATCGATCAGGGGACATTGATGTATTCCCAAAACTGTCGATGGCGAGAGAACCTACCACTGATGACTGCAAGTCTCAAGGCACTCAAAATGACTCTAGAATCCAATCCCAGAATAAATGATCTGAAGTCGATGGGATGAAATCCACTGGAAGGAGGGAATTAGGGCATCCCCCATCATCCAACACGAGGTACTCAGCAAGGCTATATAATATGGAAGAACTTGATCATAAGGTGCACGAACCAGTAACTGTACTGGGAATGGCCGACATGCAAAGTCAAGATAGCTGAGGAATGGCCGACTCAGGTTTCAACTTCCTTCGAACAAGAGCATAACGGCGTATGGTGACTGAATGAAGGAAGCATAGACTCGATATACAAACTGGGACATCTCTATGGCGCAGGAGGCATCAATAGAGGCTCCATAGGGATTGGAAGCTTAACCAGTCGGTGGAGATAAAACTCAGATCGAACCTCGTACCTTATTCCGGACTCAGATAAACGAGTACAGCTCCTAAAGTCAAACTATAACCCAACCAATGGATGTGATATAGAGTGCTCTGTTCAAAGGCGAAACGACTCGACAGCTGCCAAAGATAATATATTTTCTTGTCTGGCTTTTTGGTTTTTTTATTTTTTTTGGTCTTTTTTAGTTATTTGAAAAGATTGAAAAAAGAATAAACTAGCTTTATAGTTACAAACTAGGAGGAGATGAGTGTCATAAAGGCAAACAAACTAGTTCCAAGTAGTGGAACATACCTATGCTCAATGCAAGGATACATGTGTAGGATATTGACACTCAGGGGAAAATCCCCTCCCGGTAAAAAGGGAATCAAGCTGCGAAAGATATAAAGAAAGGCTCTGCATGGCTAGACATGAGACAAGCTTGGGCTATATGGCTGAAACGCAATGTCAGGGAAGCCGGCATAAAGCTCAATAAGACAGGCAAAGCTCATGATAATGCATTCACAACTTGATACAAGGGAGTCCGGGGGGTCATGGCCAGCATAAGATCAAGAGGAGTATGAGGCTCTTGCTAAATGTCATGGCAATACTATACAACGGACTCCCACACCCTAAAGGGGGAAACATCGGCATGGGCACCAAATGCAAATAAGGTGCTAACTAGGGTACCCATATAAGGTGAGGCTCTACCACTCATATCATGCCACTTCTATAGCAGCAAGAAGGTTCCGTGACATAATAGAGTGGGTTCGTACCTAAGGATATAGTGACATGGTCATAAGGTCATGCAAAATGCAAATGGTGGTGAACCTAACCTATATGCCAGTATAGATGTTATAACTGAGATCAATACGAACGGGTCAATCCAAAGGCTAAAACGACGCTGAAAACGGTCTTCTACATCACAAATTAGGTCAGAAACGGTCCAAAAAGGTTAGAAACGGTCAAAACTATAGGAAAGGGGGTAAAAATTTTCAAATATTTGAAAAATTTTCTATAAATAGTAAAAAATAGAAATCATTTGAAACTTTTACCCATTTGAGCTCTGATATTCAACTACAAATTCCAGGAGATCCAGCAGGGCGGAATTCACAACAGAGTCTTCTAGGTATTTACTCATGTTCTCTGCTTGCATTTCAGTACAATTTTTATAATTTTTCATGGTCAAATGAATTTTTAAAGGCCAAACTTACATGAGCGCTACGGCCCATACAGGTATCGAGGCTTTTTCCACGTATAGGGCTCGCTATACGCGGAAAAGGGACCAGAAACCGCGTACATACGCGGTTTTTTTCAAAACAGCCGCATATGACGCTGCGCATAAGGATTTATAAGAATCTAATGAACATTTTGGTCAAAATCTCATGTAGGATGGTGCTAGAGTGGTGAGAACGTGAGCATGGTGATGTAGAGGAAGTAGTAAGGGCTGACAGAATGGCTCAAGAATATCTACGAAGATGTGGACTCTATAAGTTTTGGTGCCTAGGTGGCTTAAGGGACAAACCAGGACTACTACAAATGCTTGTAGACTATTGGGATCCAGACTCAGAGTCCTTCGGGCTAGATGGTATGTCCCTCACCATTGAGGTGGATGATATCTACTTTATCACAGGTCTATCCAGATGAGGTGAGATGGTGAACCTTCGAGCCCAAGGAGGGCCAGGTCATGGGCTGACTATCGACGAGTATATAGCAGTGTACTACTACCCAGAGACGGAGAAGGTGGGGAGCCAAGTTCCCACCAATTCTATACAGGTACTGGGCCTAAAGGCCATACTACTGACGCTGGGCAGGATAGCAGGCTTAGCATCACTCCATCAGGCCTCTCGGCCATTGATGTTTTATGCGGTGGAGTGCATGACACCGACCATCTATGACTGGAGCACTTCCCTACTGAGCAACATGAAACATCAGCTC
Organism: Pseudotsuga menziesii; assembly: GCA_001517045.1. Taxonomy (NCBI): domain Eukaryota; kingdom Viridiplantae; phylum Streptophyta; class Pinopsida; order Pinales; family Pinaceae; genus Pseudotsuga; species Pseudotsuga menziesii. Next base: position 99,902 of record LPNX011145602.1, on the reverse strand, counting down.
AATGAGTGCAAGGCAGGTAGGATATGGAACTTTGGGTTCAGTAGTATCTTGAGCACGTTTTTCTTTGAGCGTGTTCCAGGATTGAGCCCTAGAGTGGATGTTCCTCTCCACGGGGTTCGAGATCCGACCCAACGACGTTGGGCAGATGCGATGCGTAGACTGGGGGGCGGTAGGGTGGCCAACCCTTATCCAGCCGACTTTTTTCCATGGTGGCGGTGACAGATTGTTGCCATAGAGGACTACCCTTATGCAGGGATAGACTTCCGGGGAGACCCAGACATGCCACTACCACCAGGGTCAGCATATAGAGACATAGGTAACGAATCTGGACCCTTACTCTTTTTAAAATTTTTGAAGTATTCAATTTTTTGTTTTCTTGATTAATGGAATAAAAAAGACATGATTTTGGGTGACAATACATAGTGACATCTACCATTCATGTGTAGATGTGGGACCACGGAGACTAGAGGGCTTCCCACGTCATAGACGGAGGGGAAGAGGAGACGATATCACCGGTTTGGATGTGGAGCGAACGCTCCAAAGCATCCATACCCACTTCATACGGTTGACTCATAGGATTCCCATGGTGCAAGTCAAGGAATTTCCTGAGGCTATGCAGAGACAGGTGGTGGGTGTACCACGCGCATGGGTGCGATTATTCCGACGGCTAGCTAGAGCCGTGGTGACATATCATGATCACAACCCTCATCCACCTCCACAGGACTAGACACCTGGGAGTGTATCTATTTTGTACTACCGTGTATATGATGGTGGCTTTCAAAGCCCCAATTTTGTATTATGACACTATGTATTACCACATTTTTGATGTATATAATTTTTTTTTCTGGTGATCGGTTTATTTATTTACATGTGTAAAAATTGTGTTTATGATTAATTTATAATGAATGAAACAAATGCCAATCTAACACATAGTTAGTATATGAGTCAGCAATTTGATTATAATTTCTTGGAATGTGTATATATGTTATGTTCTCAAACTGCCGTTCTAGCAATATCACACGTAAGAATCTCCTCAATAACGTCGGATCTCTAACATGGTACAAACCATTTAGCTGTGACACTACTAACTCTGAATCAAGACGTACCTCAAGAGAGAGAACACCATGCGAAATGGAATCCCGTAGAAGCTCGATAACGGCACTATATTCAGCAACATTGTTGGAAGATGGCTGTAGACATACACCTCCTAAAGACAGTACATGACCCATAGGAGTATAAATCACCCAAGCAGCTGAGGCTGAGTGTTGAGTGTGACGGCTTGCACCATCCACGAATCCTATGTAGGTGGAAGATTCCATTGACATCTGCCACAAGAAATGGAAACTAATCACAAACCCGATCATGATAAACAAGACCTAACTATGCAAAAAAGTTGTACAATAATATACAACAAACAACCTTGGCTAAATATCATGCATAGTATTTTTTAAGATAGAGCGCATTTCTAGGCTCCGCCAAGGCTGTCCCTTCATAATCCACTAACTCGTAGGCACCCTTCTCTAATACACACTTAACCACATAAGGAACACGCCACATAGGATTGAACTTCCCTGCCCCTAAGGGTTCTTTCGATTGATCCCACAAAAGGACCAAGTCTCCCTCACTAAACACTCTCGGACGGACAGACTTATCGTATTGGGCCTTTACGTGACGCTTATTAACCTCTAGAGTCACCAAGGCATCTCTACGTTGCTCATCAAGTTGCTCAAGGTGAACCAAACGCTCCTCCAAAGGCGAAGTGTCTGGTAAGAGTTCCACGGGTAACTTCAACAAAGGAATTTTGCATTCAACCGGCAAAATTGAATCCACTCCATGAACAAGCTGATATGGAGAAAAACCAGTGGCAGTCTTTACCGCGGTTCGATATGCCCACAAAGCAGGGTACAACATAATATGCCAATTCATCTTGCTTTGTGCGATGGTTCATTGGAGAATGGACTTAAGTGATTTATTCACTGCTTCAACCTGTCCATTCGCTTGAGGATAGTAAGAAGAGGAGTGCTCTTACTTATATCCTAACTTGGATGCCAATTCTTCCATCATACGATTCTGAAAGTGCGAGCCATGGTCAGTGACAAGCTCTCTCGGAATCCCAAACCTAGAGATGATTTGGTTGAATATGAAGTGGGCGGCTATCTCACCGTCAGATTTTACTGTAGGCATTGCCTCAGCCCATTTCGTGAAGTAATCGACAGCCACTATGATATGATGGTGCCCCCCAGCTGAAGCTGGGTTGCAATCCATAAAATATAGCCCCCACTTGGTGAAGGGACCGGCGGTGATAATAGGGTGTAACAGGGCAGGCTTCGAGGGCATGTTACGTGCGAACACCTGGCAAGGGTGGCACCTCTTGACCGCTTCAATACAATCCTTGAAGATCGATGGCCAGAAATATCCTGCTCTCAAAATCTTTTGGGCTGTATCAAGCCCAGATAAATGACCACCACATGCCCCTCTGTGGCAATCATTAAGCACTACCTCAGCCTCATCATGAGTTAAACAACGTCGTAAAAGGGAATCTACTCCACGGTGGTACAAAGTATTGTCCACTATGAGGTAGTTCTTGGAAATGTGACGTAATCGACATCGCTCATCTCGCGAGAGGTGAGTAGGGGTCTTCTGCGTTTGCAAATATACGATGATATCACCGTATCATGGGTCAGCCGTTGATATTAAGAAAATGTGTTCATCAACGAACGTATCTTCACATACCGACTCCTCAGCCTCGCTCGGAAAATCCAATATGAGCTCTGCAAAGATTAAAGATTTCTTCGATTTTGCCGAAACAAACTCGAGATCAAACTCTTGTAGGATGACAATCTATTTATTATATTTTCCCCCAATCATCCTACGTGTGAGGACGAACTGAAATGGATTGACATGGGCAACAACCAAAGTTTGGCGAAGGAGAATGTAATGTCTCAAACGCTGCACCACATGTACGGCGTCTAAGGCAAGCTTCTCTACATGAGAATACTGAATCTCTGCGTCAATAAGGTTTTGGCTCAAATAATATATGACATGCTCCTGGAGCTCCTCACCCTCTTGAACCAAAACCATCACAATCGTCTCTAAAGATGCGGCCACATATAATAGGAAATCATGGCTATAATCCAGGGGACTAATCACCGGGGCCGATGCTAGGGCTCTCTTAAGTGCATCGAAGGACTCCTGGGCTCACTCATCCCATTCAAAGGGAGTATCCTTCTTCAAGAGACGCATGAAACCTCTAGTCAAATTGGTGAAATTGACAACAAATCTTCGTAGGAAGTTTTCCATGCCTTGCAAACACTGAAGATGACGAATATTTCGCGAGGGAGACAACTGAAGTATTGCCTCCACTTTCAAGGGGTCGACTCTTATACCCTCTTTCGAAACGATAAATCCTAACAGATGACCTAATTTCACACAAAAGATGCACTTATGAGGGTTTAATCTAACAACATAGTGCCAGCATCTTTCGAACACCAATCTCAAGTGATAAGAATGACGCATCCTCATACAAGAATGAGCAGTGAGGTCATCCAAAAACACTTCAATAATGGACTTGAGATCATGGAAAATCAAGGTCATTGCCCGCTGAAAGGTAGCTCCGGATTTTTTAAGGCCGAAAGGCATTTTTCGATATGCAAATGTTCCCCAAGGACAAATAAATGTGGTCTTATGTTGGTCCTCGGGTTTAATTTGAATCTGATTATATCCGAAAAAACCATCCATGAAGGAGAACACCTCGCTACCCACACACTCATCCAAAATATGATCTATAAATGGTGTGGGGAAGTTATCCTTAGGACAGGCACGATTTAAATCACAGAAATTAGTGCATATATGGATCGCTCCCTGCTTCTTATCCATCGGAATGGGGTTTGAAACCCACTCTGTCAAGGGAACGGGATAGATGAAACCGGCTTTCAATAATTTCTCTATCTCTTCCTTTATGGCGGGTGCTTTCCTAGGATTTACCACGTGTAAACGCTGTCGAACAGGATTCACGTTGGGGTAAGTCTTAATTTTGTGTTCGATAATCCGAGGGTCAATCCCTGGCATCTCATCGTAAGACCAAGCAAAAACATCGTGGAATTCCTTGAACAGCTCGGTATACTCACGAATCTCATCTTGGGAACAATCCGCCCCAATGTACACATTCTCAACCGTACCAGGATTGCGAGAAATGTTGATAGACATAGTTGATGATATGTTTGCCATGTTTCCATCAGCCATCTGACCAGGAGAGCTTAATGGAATCATGGGCCTACCAACTTTTTGTCTAAGAATCTCCCTGTAATCCTCATGCTCCAAAAGGTCAAGATCTAGAAGGAAATATGATCTATGATGGAGTTCCTCCCATGGTGGCTCAACTCCCGACATAGCCTCGATGATCGCTTCATCTGAAGGGAAAACCATATCAAGGCAATCGTGGGCATGAGAAGACTGTACTGCCCATGCAGGTAGCACATAGGGGTCTTCCTCCTCTGTCCGGGAAGAGGAAGAACAAGGCTCTACAGCAGACTGGAGATTAGCTTGGTGAGCTATCATTACTGCAGGCAACGGCATACTCGTCTCAATGGTCTCACTCGAAGGACTCGGCGATGGAAGAATCCAAGGATCTTCCATATGATTTGTGCGAAAAGGCACCGATCTCGTAGACGTGGAAGCACCATCAAAATGAGCTCCTATCATGAGGACGGGTGTAGGACAACTAAAGGTTCCCATGAGGGAAGGATACATACCTACACCCACACTCCCAGTTGCCGGTTGGGAATGTTCAACTTTCGGAACCGAAGCTTCTAAAGATGCACTAACAGACAAATTCTTGAATGTCATCTGATCAATCGTCACAATCTTCCCATTATGAGGAAAGCATACAACGCGAAATACGGAAGATGCGACGGCTTGCATACTATACATCCAATTCCTTCCCAGTAAGAGGTTGTAGTCAAGGGGCGCATCAACCACCTCGACCTCTATCGCAATGGTCTTCCATCCCAAACGGACTTTAAGGGAAGGAAGGATCTCGTGCGGCCTAAATGACCTCCCATCAAAAGCAGTTAACATGGTCGTAGACTTTGACAACTCAGGAGAACCAAGATCCTTCCAACAAGACAAAGACATCACAGAAGCAGCAGCGCCCTCGTCAATCACAGTACGCTTGACGATCATATTAATACATTCTACATGCACCAAAAGGGACACATAGTAGGGCAAGAGAGGCTGATGTCCTGCGGTTTCAAATTTGATCATTGAGGAAGAATCATCACCATTCAGACCAAGAGTAGAAAGCAAAGCCTTCCTTTGCGACGGACAACTCTGAAGCACTTCCAATGCAGACATCGCACAAGGAGTATGACCCAAGTCCTCGACAACTGAATAATTATGGGCGGCTCGGGCATTGGGGTTATGACCCAAACGCTTAAGTACCCCCTTAGGAATGTGAGGTGCAGCCTCAGGTTTATCTGCAGGTTTCTCAATATGCAAAGGGGTTCCTAGTGGATCAGGCTCTTTGCCTGGGTTGGGTTGTGACGAAGAATAATCTTTCGCACGCGTCACAACTTTCGCGGCACAGACCATATTAATGCACCCATGACCACTAGTTTCAGGTGGATCTTCATCACTAGATTGATCATGGGACTTCGAGTTCATATTTTGGTTATGCGGTAAAGGGTTCGTTAACACAACTGGGCCCCGTGCTATGAACTTCGAAGCTTCATCCATCCTAGGGCACAAGTAAGTGAGGTGATCGTCCTTACAAAGATTGCAAGGAAACTTAACCTTACGTTTATTCTGCTTGTCGCCCCCAGCATTTTTATTGTTATTGTCATTATTATTGGCATTATCATTTTTATTCCCACCCTTCTTATTATTTTTTTTACCCTTTTTTCTATTCCGTCCGGGTTGCTGGTTACCCTTCTGGTCGGACGATTGCACAGCAAGTACATTCGCCGTTTGGGCGGGCTGAGACGAAGCCGTAGCTTGTCCCGAGGCATATTGGTTGATTTACAACAGAGAAACTTGTTTCACAACCGAACCTGCAGGTTTCTTACTTGCACTACCCACAATGCCATCGGCATGTGGTCCAGGTTTGACCTTGGGATCAAAACTAGAACGAGGGGCATTAGGTATAATCTCATATAACAAACCAGACTGAGCATAGATCAAGTCTAGTTCCTGCACCCTAAAGATGGCTTGTTCCTCATTCTGCACTCCGGATGTGGAAACATCCTTTGCGATATATGGCAATAAAGATTTGAGGAACCACTCAAGGAGGAACTCCGGCGGTATAAATGCTTTAATTAATCTCTTTCATCTACGCCACTCCTGAATATGATCAGAAATATGGGTGGCTTTATCTTGCCGAAATGTCGACAAGAGTTCATTACCAACATCATAACGTACCGGTAGCTGGAAGTGATTAAGGAAAGTCATTGCAAGGTCGTCAAACAAAGTAAAGGCACCCCTAGGTAACTCTATTTACCATTTCACCGCAGGCCCTATAAGGGTGAGCTGAAATAGTCTCAAATGGACTGAGTCTGAGTCCTGATGCAATGAATTGGAAGAGCACCATAGGTGGAATGTCGTAACGTGTTCACTTGGATCCTCTCCTGGTTTTCCTTCAAACTTAGGTATGTCCGAAGGAATCTTGGTAGGGACAACCGGCCAAGCCGGGTCATGAGCCATAGGATCGTTCGTAAGTCTCGTTAAGTCAGGTAAATTGAGTGTCACAAGGAAAGGGAGCTTAGTATGATGAGATCTAGGGACCATTCCCTGGTTCACATAGGATTGATTACCACCATGACCTTGGCCATAGTGACCTCCTCCTGTATGACCCGTATAGGGTGGCGTGGAAGTAGCATAATGAGGTGGACCTTGACTAGTAGGAGCTACAAAGCCATAGTTAGGAGAGTAAGCAGGTTGTGAATACCCGCCTCCGTAAGGTGAAGATACCTGTGCATACTGTGCCCCATAATAGGGTCCATAGGTCACTGCTTGCGATAGGTAGGGATATACATTCCGGAAGTAGGAATATACATACCGGAAGTAGGGATATATGTCGAGGAAGTAGCAATCTGACCTCTAGAAACATGAACATAACCTCCCGAAACCACGAGTGGTATGTAGGCTTGAGACACAACTGGTCTAGTAACCGCAGTATGGATCTGACTCATAGCTACGTGTTGACTCGAAGGACCACAAGAGTAAGGTGGAGGGTTTACATTTGAAGAACTCGGAAGCGAGGATGAAGGAATCTCTGTAAGAAGATATGTACTAGTGCCTATCGTCACTCATCTAGAACCTGGTATCCCTATCAGATCACTAACTCTAGGCCTAGGAGGTATATAAGGTGGAGCTTCCACCACTGGGATGGAAGGTGCAATGTGACTAGTACTCCCAAACCTCTCCGCAAGGTAAGGCATGGGATTGCCCCTAGGCATAGTGTTAGGCTCAAAATCGGATTCAACATGAAATGTCAAATCGTGCATAGGAAAACCAGTCGTAGCATAACTACCATAGCTAGTACTAGGAGGGTCAAAGTGAGTCTCGGCATCATCCGGCATTCAATACCGGTATCGAGTCAATGGGGAATCTGGCCTAGTATGAGTAGGTCTATCATGCAAAGATCCTATCTGGGAAATCACAGGACCAAACTCGGCTAGGTCAGGTGAGGGATTGTATGTAGGAGTAAGTTCCCCATCGTCAATACGAATAGGAGGAGGTGGGTCAGGAATAGTCTCTGAATGATCCTCCATGGTGTGTGAATCAATGTGTGACACAGTCCGTCTGGACCATCTAGCCCCCTCTCCCAAAGGAGGAGGAGAAGTGGAAGGCGGAAGTCCTGCTAATTGACGAGAACGACACGAAACCGCACCCGACTCCACAATGACTCAACAAATAAGAAAAGACTCTCTATTTACGTCAACCCTATGCCAACTAGCGTGCACAGAGCAATCACTATAAAACTAAAGCCAAAAGAAAGCAAACAAAGGCTGGATAAGTGAGCTCCTGAATGTGGCCGGTATGTCTCGCCTAGGAGAGGCTTGAGAGGCCCTTGTCACCACAAGCGGAGGTTCGAAACCAATTATTGTGGCCCTCAGCTTCAACGCGTAAAGCGACTGTGCTGTCCGACCCCAACCTGGCTGGGACACATGTAGAATAACCTCTACACGTACCCCCTCGATATCCTAGGTAAGGTCACTAAGGTCACATCAATATAATCAATGCTCAGGTGGACAGTCGCAGGTGGGATTGACCGTATGGGCAGGGTAGCAAATTCTGAAACTCCTGAAAGAGCCCCCAGATACGAATACAATCCTGGCTATATCGCTGGTGCTACACAGTTACCGACCAGGGGTTATCCCAATCAACAACCTCTCACACTGCCTAGTGCTTGACTCCCTTTTGAGAGGAGGTTCCTGAGAACGCTGGTTATACCAAGGATTTCACACACTCCCTGGTTATACAATGAACTATTCCAAGATCCTAAAACCTAAGCTTGTTGGTGCACCCTAGAAAAGAAAAGAGTGTAATTCATTTTATTTAGCGTTGATTTTAGTTTGGCTTTATTACTCAAAAATAGGATATGGTCGTGCAACTAATGGTGTTATGACGCAACAAGAAGTAAAATGCACACCTAACAATCAATGCAAATGCATTGTGTCCATGAAAACAGGGTATGCGTACTATGTGAATGCACAATTTCCTTCTTTAAATGCTGAATGCAAATTTCCATATATGAAGTCCTAACTATACTCCAAAGCAAATCTAGGTCTAATGCAAGTACAATGCATAATGCAATGCATGATGATAAGCAAATATTTTGGATTTTTTGAAAATAAAGAGATACAAAAAGCAAAAGAATGACTCTAACCACCCCAGACTCTGCAAGCACACATAAACAGCATTCCAGCAAAGCACTAAGGAAAAAGGACTCTAATGCACTAATCTCAAACAAAAAATCAAACATGCCATGACAAGAACTTTCCTAAAAGAAAAAATTTAGGCTAAAAAAAACGTTTCTGGTCAAGAACAGAGGTATAAACAGACTCAGGCAGTGCCAAAGGAGACTCAGCAACTAACAGCATTCACCCAGCAATCCATTATCTTCCACAAAAAGGTAAAAACCAGGGTATACGTGACTGTGCGCAGTAAACCCGCGTGTATACGCGGAAATACTAGAGGAACCCGTGTGTATACGCGACTGTAAGTGACAAACCCACGTACAGGCAGAAAAAGATTCACAAATTCAAGGAAAACAGACAGGCTGAGACTAAATTCACACCAATCAGGCTCTACCAGGCATACATGCCCCCATACCCGACACAGAAACAAGAGAGAGAGAGCAATTCAAATACATTGAATACTAAGAGATCAACCCCCAAAGGACAATTACTAGGAACTCCCCAGCAGAGTTTCCAATTCTGTTACGGAGAGAAATTCCTATGGCTTGGGGTACCACAACAGACAGCTAGACTCCATAAATCAATCTTTCCCAATATGCAATAGAAATAAAAACATCTAACACTAAAGGATCGAACCTCGTACCTTATTCTGGATGGTTGAAGTAGATCCCCGTTGAGCTTTCCAATCTTCAGCTTGAATTGTTATAGCACGTCCTCAACAACAAGTAAACAATACAAGCATACTATATTTCATGGTGTTAGATCTATTCTAGCATATATAATCAATAATGTATAAGCATTTGACATATTCCAATGGATACAATATTCATTCAAATACACATTACTGGACAGGAAAAGATATTTCTATTAATATGAATCAGAGATTACAAGTGACAACCTCTGACGACACGTCTGCGAACCGAAGAAACTGAATCCCCCACTTGGGCCTCCACCACCTCAATCCTCCATCACTCCGATAGCAATATCACTAGAAAAAGGCAAGCTTGGGAAGAACACAACAGTGCTCCATAGGGACAAAGGGATGCAGACTCAAGTATAATTCTGGCAACAATGGACTATAGTTTCGATACTCTCAATTCTCTCTTCTGCTTTCAATGTCTCAATGGGTTCCTTATATAGCTTTTCAAATGGATACTGAAAGGTCAAATCCGTGTGATCTCAAGGCATATGGACGGCCAGGAGTCATATGAGTCGGATCCAAGTTAAGGAACGCTCCAACAGTTTTGGATTATGTACACATCCCGATGTACGCGACTATAGAGGGAATATCCGCGTATGTACGCGATTATCGGGGAAAAGGCCGCGTATATCATTTTTCTAATGTTTTTAGGGATGGTCAATGATACATCAAAAGGAAAAAAATGGTCCATAGGGGCTAATGAGTTTGCAGCGGGACAGGGGAAGGCCATACAATGTGTGATTCACCTAGTGTGGTGAAATCCGCTATAACAAAGGTGAGGGTTTGGATGGAATTATATGGGGTAGATGGATGGAAGTTACGACAAGACTGTAAGTGTAATGTCCCCATACCCCATAATGTGGATAAATTAAAAAAAATATTCAAGAACCCTTGTTATCCTTTCAAAATATGGGGCATTGACATTAACACACCCTTCAACATTCATCTAGGTCTTAGAAACCACTGTAACAGTCATTTCTCCCTTGACAGATCCCTTCTGCAACCAAAAACACCTTTTCTAGACTGAACCTGTCCTTTCCGCACTTCACATTTCGCACTTCCACTTTCCACCCTTTCGACCTCAGAAATTGGAAATCAGAAACATAACGTGCAACGGAAAAATTTAAACACTATTCCATATTTCTCCTCCCGCACTTCCTCTTTCCTCCCTTCCAATCTCGGAAATCGAGAATCGAAAACATAATCTACGATAGAAACATTTAACTACTCTTCCTCCTTTCGCCTTTCACCTTCGACACTTCCACTTTCTTCCCTTCTGAACTTATAAATTGGGAATCAGAAACTTAATGTGTGACGAAAAACTCTTAATGACTCTTCCTCCTACCACCTTCTGCACTTCCAATTTCCTCCATTTCGACCTCAAAAATTGAGAATCAGAAACTTAATGTGCGACGAAAAATTTTATCGGCTCTTCAGCCTTCCGCCTTCCACACTTCCTCTTTCCGCATTTCTAGCCTCGGAACTCAGAAGTCAGAAACATAGCATTCAATGGAGTCCTTCAATCATGGTTTCTCCTTCCGACTCCACACTCTTGCTCTCTACCTTTTCGACCTTGGAACTTGGAAGTTGGAAACATAAATTTTGACAGAAATACTTAACGACTCTTCTACCTTCCTTCTTCCACACTTTCTCTTCTGCCCTACCAACCTCGGAGCTCGGAAATTAGAAACATAGCAAACAACAGAATCCTTTATGCACTTTCCTCCTTCCAACTTCTTCTTTCCACCTTTCCGCTGTGGAACTCAAAAATCGGGAAAACAACTTTCGACTTTAACCTTTTATTCACTTTCGACTTTCGCTTTCCAACCTTAGACTTCAAAAATCAAAAAACAAACTTTATGCCTTGTTTTCAACTGCCCTTTCCACCTTCCTCCTTCTGCATGAGGATCCTGGGTGCGAAAACAGAAAAATTATTCCCTTTTCCGGTTTTTACCTTCCACCTCACTTAGGCATATTCCAAGGGGTGGAAACACTAAGTCAGTTGCCTCCTGACTCTATAATAGGATTTTCGCCTCCATGAACTTAGGAAAATGCATTGCAAAAAAAAAAGGCATATACAGAGGTAAAATGCAGGAAAACATAACAGAAGTAAACTTCTACTTAACCATCAATAAGCATTTTGTTGGAGATATTTACCATCATACACACTCCTTTTGGTCAAATTGGCCTAGTTAAACCACTATCCTAAGTATAATTGACATTAATTGACATCAGTGGAGCATTAATTGCCATCATCCAGTCACACCCACGCCTACCTATAGTCAAGGAGGCTAACTTAGCCTTCTCCTACAGTCAAGGAGGCTAACTGGATCACTCTGGGGGTGATCTGAGTGACATTAATGCACCTAATTTCTAACTGGTGGTTACAATCAGTTCAACTAGTCAGTTAAGGCACCTCCAGTCATTAAATATAATATTTAATGATTATTTAATGATTATTTATTATTATTTAATGATCTGGAGTCAACAGGGTTCCTCCACCAACTTCTGATGGTCAGTTCAACTTCAATTAACCTCATCGAGGTTCATTGAAGTCATGGAGCACTAGCACTTGATGGTTGGCTTGCTATGACATGTGTTTGATCTCCTTCAGTTGAGATTCAGTCATTTATTGCACTCTGACTTCAGTTAGGGTTTGGTGAGTCAATTAGGGTTTTGGTCAAGTGTTTAACTAAGTGTGATTGAATGGCTCAGAGTTAGTTAATCTAGACTCACTCACTGAATTCGAATTGTCTCCTTAGGTATTCAAATTCTTCATGGAGTTAAGCCATTTCTCAACATTGGTATTGTAACCATTTTTTTGTTTATTCAATATACAGAGAGGAAACCATTCTGGTTCCGATTAACACCATTTCATGAGTATTTGTTGATTATTCTTTCATGAGTTTGATTCTTAGTTCCTATATCATGTGAAAGAATTAATATGGTATCAGAGCTTACGGTGGATAAAAGATCTATCTCTCAAAAACAAGCTTTTTGACGGATTTCTCCATGAAATTTGAGCAATAGCTTAAAAATCCAGCACTGCACCAGAAGCCAAGGCTTACCACTCAATATCCCAAGTAAAGAACTTGTTGATCAAGATTTCTTGATTGACTATGCTGGGTGTGATGAAATCCTAGAATGTGCAGGCTGTCCGACCTTACGGTGCCCCTTTTTGTTTTGATTTGCAGGTCTTAACAGGTACAACTTCGAATGGACTCATCAATCCTTCTTCTCACCCCATTTACAAGCTATTCAGAATGGAAGTTGAAGATGATTGCATCTCTGAAGAGACGAGGTCTCTATGAGGTGTCTATTGGAATTGGAATGAGAATGACTGGCTAAATGACGGTGATAGAGCTATTGGAGCAATATGTCTGGCCCTTTCTCCTAGCTTGTACTACCTTATTCTTGGTTCTGTTGAATACCCAAAGGAAGTCTGGACAATATTGGACAAAACCTTTGGAAAGCACAATGAGGATCATAATATTACTTTGGAGATCACATCCAGCACCACAAGATTTCTTCACTCAAAATTCTCAGCCTCTACTCTCTCTGATGAAGTTGTTCAAGTTGAAGATGAAGCAGAATCTTCTACACATTCAGTTCGAATTGAAGAAAGTCTCCATGCAGTGACTCCTTCTCCCGATGCTCCGGAAGTTCATGAAATATATGATATCTCATATTCTCATATTTTTGAAATAGAAGAATACATTCGAATCTCTGATATTGAAGAAAAACACTGCTGCACTTCCATGCAAAAATTCACCGGTGATTTTCCTTTGAATTCTGTGCAAAATTTACCAGTAATTGCTTCCGAAAGTGAAGAGAAATTTGATTTTTATCCTTCTAATGTTTCTGCTAGTGTGCAAATATGTAAAAACTTGGATATTTTGGAAGAAATATCAGATTATAAGAGTGACACATTTGATCCTCATGATCTAGATCTTCCAGCAAATTCTTGCAGGATTGCATGCACCAAAATTCAGAATTTTGAAGAAGAAAACTGTGCATCCACCATCTCAGTTGACCATACTTTTGGATCTGATATGAAACTTATTAGATCTGATATGAACTTATTTGGATCTGATCTGATATTTCTTGGTTCAAAATTTCAGGTTCATAAACCTTCAGTACTACTTGTAGCTGTTCTCATCAACGGTGTGAAGAAACAAGTACCGCAAGTCTCCTACAAAACTGCTGCTGGGGATTTGATTTCATCTCATAGTTTTGGATATTTTGTGAAATTATTTAGATCTAATTTACATTCTGATCTGATATTATTTTGTTCATATTTTAAAATCCAATAGGTTTCAGTCATGCTTGTCGCTGCTCTCACCAATTCTGGTGTGAAAAATCAAGTACCGCAGTTCTTCTTCAATTTTGCTGCTGGGGATTTGGTGTTAGTTTTCTCTTATGAGGTTGCTGATATTTTATTTTTTGAATCATTAGATATTTCTGAAGCTATATCAGATTATTTTTCTCAAGCATTTTCTCTCCAGAGTCCCAAGGATTCTCTACCTTTGGTCACAAGCTCATCTCCTCACAGAACTAGTAAAGAGGAAGACATTCTGCATCCGCTTGGACACTTGCTCCTAAAAATTGGGACTGATTTTACCACTCATGGTTTGCTGTTCAAGGCTGCAAAAAATCAGTTTCTTGAGTGTTCCACACATGGTTCGAATCCTCAAGAACCTTTGCTCTCTCTTCAGATGATTTCAGCTACTCTACATGGGTCCAGTTTTCAACGTGCTGCTATTTATATTTCTTATTCAGTTGAGTGCATTGTTCTTCTTCCAAGGTGGAAGATTCCTCCAGACATATTCATTTAGTTTGGATTCAGAGGTTCACATGCACAGTCTCAGGATGCTGCTGCATAGAAGAACCAATTCTTGATTTACTGCTTAGTTTGAGGGAGGGTATTTTTCCCATGAGGTTTTCCCCATTTCCTTGGTTATATTAAGCAGTTACTTTATTGTACAGGGTGAACTATGGCCTTTGTTGATAGGGCCCTAGCATTTTTATGCATCTATGTTTTCTAACTCTTCTTGAGTATAGATTAAGGGGGGGTGTTGGAGACATTTACCGTCATACACACTCCTTTTGGTCAAATTGGCCTAGTTAAACCACTATCCTAAGTATAATTGACATTAATTGACATCAGTGGAGCATTAATTGCCATCATCCAATCACACCCACGCCTACCTACAGTCAAGGAGGCTAACTTAGCCTTCTCGTACAGTCAAGGAGGCTAACTGGAGCACTCCGGGGGTGATCTAAGTGACATTAATGCACCTAATTGCTAACTGGTGGTTACAATCAGTTCAACCAATCAGTTAGGGAACCTCCAGTCATTAAATATATTATTTAATGATTATTTAGTTAAGGCGCCTCCAGTCATTAAATATATTATTTAATGATTATTTATTATTATTTAATGATCTGGAGTCAACGGGGTGCCTCCACCAACTTTTTATGGTCATTTCAGCTTCAGTTAACCTCATCAGGGTTCATTGAAGTCATGGAGCACTAGCACTTGATGGTTGGCTTGCTATGACATGTGTTTGATCTCCTTCAGTTGAGATTCAGTCATTTATTGCACTCCGACTTCAGTTAGGGTTTGGTGAGTCAATTAGTGTTTTGGTCAAGTGGTTAACTGAGTGTGATTGAATGGGTCAGAGTCAGTTAAGCTAGACTCACTCACTGAATTTGAATTGTCTCCTTAGGTATTCGAATTCTTCATGGAGTTAAGCCATTGCTCGACATTGGTATTGTAACCATTTTTTTGTTTATTGAATATACAGAGAGGAAACCATTCCGGTTCTGATTAACACCATTTCATGAGTATTTGTTGATTATTCTTTCATGAGATTGATTCTTAGTTCCTAGATCATGTGCAAGAATTAATACATTCAACATGATCATAATAACTCATAAGAAAATACATGGCATAAACAAGCATAACATAGATACTTATATTGATGATTAAGTTGTCCCGAAACTAGTTATGTCACTGCAACGTTCCAACCAACCATAGGCCAGAGTGTTCATTATTCTCTCAACACCACTGTCGCCCCCAAGCTGGGCATGATTTCCACAAGGAACTAGGGAACAATAGGCTTACACATAGCCATAACACATCAAATACAGTCAAAACAAACTACATTTCAGTTTCTCAGACTGTCCAACCAAGCCAATATGAAATTAGGTTTCACAAGCTACTAAAGAAATGATTCACACATAGCCAAACCCATAACAAAAATCAGCCAAACCAGCTAACAGTTGGGTTCCTCTAGATGCTAAGGCAATGTAAAGGTAGAATTTCTAAGTTAGTGAGCTCAACCACAGAGATATGTACACCTATCTATCCAGCTTGGCATTCCACAATACCTACACACCCAACACAACGAAGCATTACCTTCACTGCTACACAGTTCTCTCAGGCCATACCTTCCCTTCCAGTGCTCTTCCGGGTGTGCATAAAGGATCTGTCAACCCCTCTTGATATTTCTATGAGGTTCCTCTCTTCACTAGGTTTATTAGATAATTTTGAGCCTCTTCCACTCCTAAGTCTTCCACACCAAAACATGGATGCACATCATAGAAATCCACAAGGAAACACAACAACACAGGCTTCACTATGTAACACACAGACAATCGGTTTGCATACCAAATTGTAGTTTAGGAGAGACACTGTAGGACAACCCATTCCACCCCTCCATATAGTGAACAAACACAAGATCACGTTGCACCACCGTGAACAATCGCGACTGGTGGATCTAGAATGAACAACGCATGAAAAAATGAATTGTGTCCTCCCCAACGAGGAAAAACCAAAAAACCATTTCACAACTGAGGGAATGGATGGACTGGCATGCATCACATTCTTTCTTGCTTCAGTAGAAAGAATACAGCTTCCCATACTGCAATGTTGCTCTGACAAGCAATCAGAATGCCATGCCTTGCTCTACCCAAGTCATTAACTGCCTCAACCAACTTCTAGAAGAAATTGATGATTGAGGACAAAGGACAAAAAGGTAGATGATGGTTCATGGGTTCCCCCATTGACATTTGGCCTCACCCTAATGCTCAGGGGTTTGACTATCTCCCCACCCTATCCCTTGTAGAATCATGCCCCCATCTCTTTCACGTTGCAGTCCCATAGCTAGTTGTGGTATTTTATTAAATCCCATATTACATGATATATCAAAATATATACTGTGATTGACTTAGCACTATCACCATAGGAATCAACCCTGATCACCTATACAAAACACCAAATAAATGGCAGGGCCTTAGCCTTGAGCTCCATTCCATGATTGAAATACAATATATACATCATATACAATTTCAATACCATGGGGTCAAAATGGATGCACACATTCTCCTCCCCCTTGGGGTCAAAACTAGGGTGTTACATTCCCCTCCCCCTTACAATAGGACTATCCTAGGTGCTTTACAAAATTGAACAAAAATGGATGTGTCAATCGCATGGCATCCTCCAGCTCCCATGTAGCCTCTTCAGGATCGTGGTGATCCCATTACACCTTCACCTCTCCAACGGCTCAATTCTAGAGCACTGTGACCTTCCTGTCGAGGATGCACAATGGCTTGGTTTGGAACTCTCCCTCAAGTTCCACCTGAATCACATCCTAATTTATCACATGGTTAGAATCATGTACATATTTCTTAAGCAAAGAAACATGAAAACAATTATGAGCTCTAGTGCTAGTAGGAAATGCAAGTCTACATATAACTGGCCCTATTCTTTCAAGCACTTCAAACGGCCCACAATATCTAGGTGACAACTTGACACAACTTCCAAGATTCAAGGAGATCTTCCTTGCCCTCACTCTGAGGTAAACATGATCCCCAACACTGAATTCTATATGCACCATATTCTTGTCTACATATATTTTATGTCTGTCCTAGGCTTCTTTCATATTCTGCCTGATCTTTGCAACCTCCTGCTCCATTTCTATGAGCAATTCTTGACCAAGCACAATCATGTTTACAAGATTATCCCATGTCACTATTGTCCTACACCTTCTTCCATACAAGGATTCATAAGGACCCATTCTCAATGATGTTTGTTGTCCATTATTATAGGAAAATTCTACCAAGTGTAAGTAATCATCCCACTTGGTTGGTTTGTCCATCACATACATGCGAATCATGTCTTCCAGCACTTGATTCACTCTGTCTGTCTGTCCATCAGTCTGAGGATGGTAGGAAATTCTAAAGTTCATCTTTGTACCCAAATTTGCAAACAGACCCTTCCCAAAATTGGAAGTGAACTTGGGATCCCTTATCAAAACTATTGCCTTAGGAAATCCATTCAATCTGAAAATATCCTTCATGAATATTTTTGCAATGGAATCAGTCTTATAAGTGGACTTGATCGAAATAAAATGTGTTTCCTTTTTCAACTTGTCCACCGCAACAATGATGTAATCATGTTGTCTCCAAGACATTGACAATCCTGTAATAAAATCCATGGAGACGACATCCCATTTCCATTTTGGAACTGGAAAAGGCTGCAATAAAGTTGTTGGGTATTGATGCTCAACCTTCACCTGCTGACATGTCATGCACTTTGAAATATATTCAGCCATGTCCTTCTTCATTCCTGGCCAAAAATACTACTTTTTGGCTGTAGCAATTGTCTTATGATATCCTGGGTGACTAGAATATGGAGCTTGATGGATCTCATCCATAACAATTCTCCTCAAATATGCTACAATTGGAATATAAATTCTATTTTATAAGTAAGAATTCCATCTTCTTCCAATTTATATCACTCATACCTCTTCTCAAGACTTTGCTGCTACAATTTGTCCTTTAACTACACATACATTTCATCTTCAATAGCATGATTAATAGTTTGTTGTCTCAAACCTAATTGGAAAATACTAAGAGATTCCAAGTGCATTTCATGCACCTTCCTGTTGAGTGCATCAACCACTTTATTTTCCTTTCCTTTTATGTGTTTGATTTCAAAATCAAACTCACACAAAAACTCCAGCCATCTATCTTGTCTAGCATTCAAATTTGGTTTATAAAACAAATATTTCATACCAAAGTGGTCTTTCCTTAACTCAAATTTTATTCCCATTAAGTAATGCCTCCACATATTGAGAGCATGTACTATGGCTGCAAGTTCTAAATCACTAGTGGCATAGTTCTTCTCATGATCCTTCAACTTTCTGGACTCATAACATACCATGTGGATGTCTTGCATAAGAACTCCTCCAAGTGTTTGACCACATGCATTAGTGCACACCACAAAATATGTTTTTGGGTCTGCAATATTCAATACTGGTGCACTTGCGAGAAGATTCTTCAACTGCTGGAAGCTTTCTTCACACCTTGGCGTCCATTCAAACTTTATCCCCTTCTTTTGCAAGGAAGTGATTGAATGTGCAACCTTGGAGAATCCCTCAATGAATCTCCTATAATATCCTGCAATACCCATAAAGGATTTTACATTTGTCACATTTCTTGGGGTTGGCCAATTCATATAGCTTCAATCTTCTTAGGGTCTAAATATATTCCTTCATCTGAGATAATGTGACCCAAATAATGAATTCTATATCTATAGATGTCGCACTTTCTCAACTTTGCATACAGCTTATGCTCCCTGAGAAATTGCAATGTCAATCTCACATGTTCTTCATGTTCTTCCTCATTCTTAAAATAAATAAGAATGCCATCCAGGAAGACAAGAACAAAATTTTCTAGATACCTGCTAAAAACACTATTCATAAGACACATAAATGTAGTTGGTGCATTTGTGAGACCAAATGGTACCACTACAAACTCATAATTTCCATACCTTGTTCTAAAGGCTTTCTTATGAATATATTCATCGTTGATTCTTACTTGATGGTAACCAGACCTCAAGTCAAACTTGGAAAACACCTTTGCTCCTCTCATTTGATCAAAGAGGTCATCAATCCTAGGAAAAGGTTATTTATTATTCATAGTGACTTTGTTCAGCTATATGTAATCAATACACAACTCGAGTGTACCATCTTTCTTTTTCACAAATAGGACCGGTGCTCCCAAGGGTGACACACTTGGTCTAATATAATTCTTCTCCAACAACTCTTGAACATGCATATTCATCTCTATCTTTTCTGGTGTGCTCATCTTGTAGGGTGTCTTAGACACTGGTGCCAGTTTTAGCACAAGTTAAATTGTAAAATCAATGTCCCTCCTTAGAGGAAGCACTGGAATTTCATTAGAGAAAACATTCCTGAATTCTTGCAACACATGAAAGTCATCCATCCTAGGAGTTTCATTCTCTATTGTCTCCAAAACATGGGCTGCATACAACCTACAGCCTTTCCTACATAACTTCTTCAGCTACATTGTTGAAATATTCCTAACAGAAATCACCTTTGGAATGCCTCTTACAACCCTTAAGTTTCCTTGTTCATCTATGCACTCAAAATTATTATTATAACAATCAAGCTTTACTCTGTGTGCTTCCAACCAATCCGTTCCAATGAGAACATCATAGGAACCAAGTGGTAGAACATTCATATCTACACAAGTGACTAGCCCATTCATAACCAATAGAAATTTTTCTACCACATCACTAACTTTTCTCTTGGTTCTAGTGGCTAGCTGAACTAACCATGATTTGTTATGCCTTAACTTTTTAAAAGCACAAATATCAACTACTCTATGATTAATATAACTGTGCGTAGATCTAGGGTCAATCAAAATAGAAACAGATTGCTCAACAATCTTACCTGCAACTTCAACCACTATTGACTGATGATCTTCTTAGCAGTCCTCCAATGCTGCATAAATCCTAGGGACAATCCTTTCCACTTAACCCACAGCTTTTTCTTATTGAATGTTGTGAGTTTGCCTCACATTCCCACTCTTAAGTGGACAATTCCTGCGTAGATGGGGTCATCCACATCTCCAACATTGGAGTGGTTCTTTAATCTCTTTTGGATCTCTTGGCATGTATCCCATCACTCTAGTTGGCTGATTCACTGCTTGTGAGGGATGCCTCTGTTGATTTCTGAAGTTAAGAGGGTTTGAAACCTTTCTTCCTTTGGTCAAACTTTTCCTTCTTTTTTTCCTTCCAAACCTTATGGATATCGCGTTTTCTTTTTCTTTTCTCATAACAATACTTAGACTTCCTGACAGCCTCTTCTAAAGTTATAGGTTCATCAAACTCAATCCCATCTTTGTATGCTTGAGGTAGCCCACTCAGAAAATGGTGGATTTTAACTTTATCATCCCTGATATACCTGACATACCTTAACAGTTCCAAGAACTTATTTCCCTACACTTCCATGGTTAACTACCCCAATCTCAGCTCATGGAATTCTTTAATATTATCATCATAGTACCTATCAGAGAGGTACTTCTTCTTGAAAAACTTCTAGAATTGCTTCCACACAATATTCCTTTCACTGATCTTCTTTACTTTCCTGAAGTGCTCCCACCATATGGATACTCTTCTAGTCAATTTGAAGATGGCTACCCTAGCCTTCATATTTCTCGAGTAGTCTTTGACTTGGAAATATTTTCTCATCCCAAGAAGCCAAAGCTTCAGCTTCTTGACTGTTCTTTACCTCACCATGTTATAGCGGATTTCACCACTCTAGGTGAATCACACTTTGTATGGTCTTTCCCTATCCCACTATAGACTCTTTAGACCCCATGGACCATCTTTTATCCTTTGATGTTTCCTTGATCATCCCTAAAACTATATGAAAAATGATATATGCGGCTTTTTACTCGATAACCGCGTACATACGCGGGTTTGACCCCTATAACCGCGTACATCAGGATGTGTGCATAATCCAAATCCTTTTGGAGTTTTCCTTGACATGGATCCGATTCATTCGACTCCTGGCCTTCCATATGCCTTATGATCGCTCGGATTTGACCCTTCATTATCCCTTGTGAAGCTATATAAGGAACCTCTTGGTACATTGAAGGCATATAGAGAGATTGAAAGCAAAGAAACTATAGTCCAATGTCCCCTGATCGATGGATTCTCTCAAGTGTTTGACCTCAACACATCTATTCACACTTGTTAGTTTGCACTCTAGTACCTTGATTCCCATTTTCATTATCGGTGGGTAATCTCACGTCTGTTAACGGTATACATCAATGACCGGTAATTAGACGATGGACTACTATGTTCGACCTCGACACCTCTATTCGCATAGTAGGACATGTACTTGTAGTGGTTTGTGTAGAAGACCTTCCAGATTGGTGGCATCTCTTATATGCTACCTACTTGATCGTGCCAGTGTTCATGAGATTTCATCTCTCGTGACTTCATTCCAGTGTATGTCAGACATTTCCAGCCACTATGGAGATCTTGATCTATTGTATATCTTCATCCATTTTGGAGATCATGGTCCTTTGTATATCTTCATCATGGAGATTGTGATCTATGTATATTGTACGTGGCGATGACCACATATGTGATATCATGTATTATGCCTATTCATGGCCATTGTACTCTTATGTATCCGGGACTGCTATATGTACTTGCAGTTATATGCAGAGTTGTATTATTGTACTATGCTAATTGGGTGGCTGGTCTTCCATTTGGGATCCTTCATCACTCCACTTCTGGGATGGACTTATAATGTATTTCGGCCATCATATGACCCCTCTGACCTCACACATTAGGGGGCATCTGTTATAGTGGATTTCACCACTCTAGGTGAATCACACTTTGTATGGCCTTCCCCTGTCCTGCTGCAGACTCTTTAGACCCCATGGACCATCTTTTATCCTTTTATGTTTCCTTGATCATCCCTAAAACTATATGAAAAATGATATATGCGGATTTTTACCCGATAACCATGTACATACGCGGGTTTGACCCCTATAACCGCGTACATCGGGATGTGTGCATAATCCAAATCCTTTTGGAGTTTTCCTTGACATGGATCCGACTCATTCGAATCCTGGCCTTCCATATGCCTTGATATCGCTCAGATTCGACCCTTCATTATCCCTTGTGAAGCTATATAAGGAACCCCTTGGTACATTGAAGGCATATAGAGAGATTGAAAGCAAAGAAACTATAGTCCATTGTTGCTGGAATTTATACTTGAGTCTGCATCCCTTTGTCCCTTTGGAGCACTTTTGTGTTCTTCCCAGGCTTTCCTTTTGCTAGTGAGATTGCTATCGTGAGATGGAGGATTTAGGTGGTGGAGGCCCAAGTGGGGGATTCAGTTTCTCCGGTTCGCAGACGTGCCATCAGAGGTTGTATCTATCTTGTAATCTCTTATTTATATTAATAAGAACTATCTTTTCCTGTCCAATGATGTGTATTTGATTGAATATTGTATCCATTGGAATATGTCAAATGCTTTTACATTATTGATTATATATGCTAGAATAGATCTAACACCATGATATATAGTATGCTTGTATTGTTTACTTGTCGTTGAGGAAGTATTATATCAATTCAAGCTGAAGATTGGAAAGCTCAACGGGGATCTACTTCAACCGTCCGGAATAAGGTATGAGGTCTGATCCTTTATTGTTAGACATTTTATTTATATTTCATATTGGGAAAGATTGATTTATGGAGTCAAATCTGTCTGTTGTGGTACCCCAAGCCATATGAATTTCTCTCCGTAACACACCATCAAACGTATGAGGCTTAGCCTTCTTGAATTCATCACGTGAATTTTTCTAGTAGCACTTCTTTTTCTTATTCCTATGAGAAGAAGAACTTGAACCCCCAGTGGGTCCTTCAGAGTCAGATAATCCACTAGAAGACCTTTTTCTTCTTCTAGCACCGCTCCTACTTCCTTTCGGATTTACTGCCTGATGCTCAGAGTTCATCCACCTCTAGATTTCTATCAAACTCTGCAGCATGGCTGCATTCAACTGATTATGCTCTTCCTAAGCTTTAATCGTGCTTCTAATGGTTGCTGCAATATCTAGGGGAGTATCTTGAAATATTCTCCCATTTAGACTCTATCTCCACATTTCCAACTCGAACGTTTTCTCCGATAGCATCTTCCTCATTATCATAGGGATTTTGTGCATCATTCATGTTGTAGGTTCTCATGGCTGAGCCAAAAACCCACTTTTTCAATCTGCACTATGACTTTGCAAAATGTGTTAACAACATCAATTGTTAGCTGCATAGAAATTTCAGAATTAAAAACCATTTACTTACTATCACCTGGCCCATCTAGGCCCAATGTTGCAACCATTACCTCTGATACCACAATGTAACATCCCCATACCCCATAATGCAGATAAGTTAAAATTTTACTTCAAGAACCCTTGTTATCCTTTCGAAACATAGGGCATGGATGTTAACACACCCTTCTACATTCATTTGGGGCTTAGAAACCACTATAACAATTGTTCCGCCCTTGACAGATTCCTTCCACAACCAGAAACACCTTTTCCGCATTGAACCTCTTCTTTCTGCACTCTGCCTTTTGCACTTCCTCTTTCCTCCCTTCCTACCTCGAAAATAAAAAATCGAAAACATAACATGTGATGGAAACATTTAAACGCTCTTGCACCTTCTGCCTTCTCCACTTCTTCTTTCTTCCCTTTCGACCTTGAAAATTGGGAATCGGAAACATAATATGCGACATAAAGATTTAACCACTCTTCCACCTTCCACCTTTCGCACTTCTTCTTTCTTCCCTTCCGACCTTAGAAATCGGGAATCAAAAACTAAATGTGCGATGCAAACTATTAACGACTCTTCATCCTTCCTCCTTCCACACTTCCACTTTCCACCTTTCCGACCTCGAAAATCAAGAATCATAAACTTAATTTACGATGAAAACACTTAACGTCTTCCGCCTTCCACCTTCCACAATTCCTCTTTCCACCTTTCAGACCTCAAAACTCGAAATTCAGAAACATAGCGTTCGACGTAGTCCTTTAGCCATGGTTCCTCCTTTCTCCTTCCGCACTTACTCTTTCCTCCTTTCCAACCTCGAAACTTAGAACTCAGAAACATAAAGTTTGATGAAAATACTTAACGACTCTTCTTCCTTCCTCCTTCGGCACTTCTGCTTCTCCCCTTCCAACCTCGAAACTCAAAAATTGGAAACATAGAAAATAGTGTAATCATTTATCCACTTTTCACCTTCTGACTTCCACTTTCTACCTTTCCACTGTAGAACTCAAAAATCGAAGAAAAAAAAATTCGACCTTAACCTTTTATGTGCTTCCGAATTCCTCTTTCCAACGTCGGACTTTGAAAATCAGAAAACACACTTTCTTCCTTGTTTTCAATTGCCCTTTCCTCCTTCCGCCTTCCGCAGGCAGATCCTGGGGTGCAGAAACACAACAATTCTGCCCTGTTCAGCTTTCCCTTTTTCGGTTTCCACCTTTTGCCTCCCTTAGGTGGATTCCAAGGGGCAGAAACACTAAGTTAGCTTCCTCCTAACTTTGCAATAGGATTCTAGCCTCCATGAACATAGGAAAATGCATTGCAAAAAAACAAGGCATATACAGAGGTAAAATGCTGGAAAACATAATAGAATTAACCTTCTACTTAACCATCAATAAGAATTCAACATGATCATAATAAATCATAAGCAAATACATGGCATAAATAAGCATACCATATATACTTATCTTGATGATTAAGTTGTCCCGCAACTATCTATGTCGCTGCAAACCCAACCATAGGCCGGTGTGTTCATTAGTCTCTCAATACCATTTCCATCGCCAAGATGTGCATGATTTCCACAAGGAATTGGGGAACAACATGCTTAGACATAGCCAAAACACAACAAACATAGTCAAACCAACCTACAATCGGGTTTCTTATACTGTCCAACCAAGCCAATAAAAAATTGGGTTTCAGGGGCTGCTAAAGCAATGATTCACACATATCCAAACACATAACAAAACTCAGACAAACCAACTAACAGTTGGGTTCCTTGGGTTTCTAAGGTAATGGAAAGGTAGAATTGCTAAGCTAGTGAGATGAACCATAGAGCTATGGACACCTACACTAGATCTATCCAACTTGGCATTCCACAAGACCTACACACCCAACACAAGGAAGTATTCCCTTCATTGCTACACAGTTCCATCAGGCCATACCTTCCCTTCCACAATATCAACAAAGAACAACTAGTGAATAACTTTTGAGGTCAAGCATTGGATTGGTACATGAAATTTGTGTAGTTACCGATGGGTAGTTAATCATCTTCCAAACAAGAAGGGTAGTGGAAGGTAACTTAGGAATAGAAATAACCTCATAAAATATGAGGATTAACACTAAGAAACTAATAAACTAGTGCAAAGGAATTCACTTAAATTAAGTAAATATGATCAATTCGTGTCTAAGACAAGAAATGAGCAAAAAAAAAAACACAAGGGGTCACCTATACTATAAGATCAAACATTTTACAATACCAATTTTCAACCAATAACAAGGAAATATTTGTCAAACTATGAATTAAAAAATACGCATAAAAAATAATTAATATGTATATAACATATAAATATTTCTATATAGTATATAAATATTTTTCAAAATATTTATAATAACATACTTATATAATATATAAATCACATACTATATATATACATAGAAGTAAAAATTGCATCGAAAAGAGAATGAATGAGGAATAGAATCCAACCTCCCTCATGCAAACCTTAAGACCCTCAAAACACAAGCAATGACAACAATGGAAGAGAGGTTTGACAATAGAGAATGAGAGGATTTTACGGTGTATGGATTTGTCTGTACAACACATGTATAAGATGAGAAAAATTGTAGGTGGTGGCTATAGATGAAGGGGGTGTTGCTGCCGCAACATCTCTCCCCGATTTTAGTTTTTCACTTAAACTCTGGGACCCCCCCTCTTCATTGTTTATTTTAATCGATTGTTCAAATATTGGCGCCTTTGAGCATATCTTTGCATTTGAGGTTGATTGCCCGCCTTCGTGCTTGCTTCGTTCAGTCAGCTCGAGTCGCGTGGTCCGTTCTAGTACCCGTAGAGCATGAAATTTTTGCCTTAACGAAGAAAATTGATGTTTTGGCTGCAATTGGGCCTTAGCGCTGTTAGTTTTCTCTTTGGATCGGCCTCTTTTGAAATAAGTTGAGTCCTATCTCACCCGCCGTTACGACTCCTAGACCAAAGTTTCCGCCCGATTGAAGTGTCACCCGACGCCCGATTCATGGTAGGAAATCGCTTGCTCTAGAGTTCCGGCTCACCCACCGTTGTGGCTGAGGAGATGAAGTCAGCTGCCGACGCAAGTTTCATCCGACGTTCGACCAACCGTCCCTCACCCGAGCTATCCTTCTCCCTCGTCGCCTGCTACACTTTCACTAAGAGCAATAAATGTTGTTATAAAATAATCGGCTATCTAGTTATTTGAATATTTGTAAGCTTTCATGTGCTGTGAGAGAAGTATCAGCTATCTATGATTTTTTTTCTTACTGTATGTGATAATGTATTGCTCAGTCAAGATGATAACCATGCTCCCTAGGGATAGTTTAGTTAGTATATTTCTTTTGTATCTGGTGAGATGCTTGTGAGCAAGACGAGAGGTAAGAACCTGCACATCCCTTTGTGACCGCTCCTTGCATTTTGTTCACCCTGCATTTAATTAGGCACTTGCATATCATTCCTTTAAGTCAAAATACAAAAACTCGGTGGGCCGGGCCGCAACCGGTAACCCCTTTAATTTTGTTTCTTGACCTACGGTAGCCGGACCGCAAACCGGATGGATTCCCTATTCCAAACAGTCAGCGGGCTAGTTGGGAACGCTGATTGGGGAGAATCCCTTATTGTTGCTGCCTGCGAATTTCCAGGCCTCAACAGTTTTGGCGCTAGAAGGAGGGCCGCCAGTGCATGGCTGGCCGAGGAAACCCGTTTTACAGAGATTATTCCGCTGGTTACAGTTCTGAAAGTAGTGGACCACTGAATCCAATTCCAGAAGAAGAAAACAGAGAACATTTATATCCTGTTCGCAATGAAATTGTAAATGATCTAAGAAGACATACCCGTGCTTATGTAAAGAAGATCGGAGGGTTTCCAATTATCCCCGAGTTACCTAAAAGAGAGTACAAGAAGAAAGATCATCCTATAATAGAAGATTCGGTGTTGGTTGGAGACTGGCAAGAGCTTGTGGAGACTGCCTTACAAGAGATTGAATTGCCTTTGAACCAAGTAGGCCTAGACACTCCCTACGGCTCTCCTGTTCACTCCCCTGTGAGTTCACATCCTCCCACCCATGTTGTTTCACCTCTGCATTCTCCACCCCGACTCATGGCCGGTGTTAACGCCAATCAACCCCCACCTAATCCTCCACCGCCCGCATGGAAAGCCAGATCACCTCTAAATTTGACTCCACCTTTGCACGACCTACCTCAAGCCTTCGAAAAGTTATTGCCTAAGTTTGATCCTAATGAGAAGATATTGGTAGACGACCACTTGCAGAGCTTTTATTTGGCTATAGAAGGATTAAAGGCAGGGGAGCATGAAGATGTGGTTTGTAGACTTTTCCCGCACACCCTCAAAGGAGATGCGGCTTCGTGGTATTTTGGATTGCCCGCCAATTCTATCCCAGACTGGGATACCTTTGAGAGAATGTTCAGAAGTAAATATGCCGTCCAAAAGAATCACGATTCCCTCATGAAAGGACTGTGTGCATTGAAGAAAGAGAAAAAAGAAAAAGTGCACAGCTTCGCACAAAGGTTTGCAGCATATCTAAGAAATTTCTCTGAAACAGATAAGCCTTCAGACAAAGTGCTCATCGAATACTATACTTCAGCTTTGGGTCCTGATTTGGCCATGTTTGCAAAGGACAGAGCCAAGCCTACATTGACGGAGACCTACGAAGAGGCAAAAGTAGTGGAAGCGGAAAGAGAAAGTGTGGAGGACTATCCGGAGCAATCAGGAGAGAAAGGTGCGGGAAGGAAGACTTTGCTGTTCACCAATCCTAAAGAAGAAAAGATGACAGACTATGATAGCATGGCTAAAATGCTGCAAAAGCTGTCCAATAAGGTCATAGACTTGGATAAGGAAAAAGAAACACAAAAAAATTTCAGGCCATATTATAAGAAAAGGGAGGATAACAATCAGGCTCAACCTCCCTCTCAGAAAACTACATCCATGAACCTCACAGAAATAGGGATGGAAAATTTCTGTACTTTTCATCAACAGCCCCATTCCGAAAAGAACTATCCACAATGGATAAATTCTATGACATTGGTTATGAATCAGATGTTGGATTCGAGGTTGACAGAGGAAGATGATGATGAAAGGAAAGAAAATGCTGCATCTATTGCTACAAAATATCAGGAGGAAGAGACTATGGCATTATGGAGTTCTGTCTCCGTACTCGACGCAGAGGAAGAAAATGCACAAGGACGCAAAGATATTAGGGAGGCTAACGTAACAACAAGGAGCAAAGGGGCAGTTAGTGATGACAGTCTTTTACTCCCTAAGATTCGAAGGTTGCAAAAAAATATCAAAAAGAAATTTCAAGACAAAGCATTGGTAGATCAGATTCCTGAGTTTACCATTACTAGCCAGGATCCGAAGCAAAACAGAACGCCTCCTAAGCTAAACGAAGACAATGTAAGCGCTAGTAAACCTCAGCCCATTAAACAACTAATCGAATATGACGTTGTTGAATATTTAAAGAAGATAAAGGCAAACGTCCTGCTGTTTGAAATGTGCAAAATACCTCAGCAGAAAGAAAGATTTCTGAAAGCATTAGAAACAGCAGAAGAAAAGCTGCCCACTGACAATCAGCCGCAGCAAGAAGAAGAAATTGGGGAAGCTAGTAGTGGAGGTAAGTCAAAAAATAAACACCCACCTTTCCTTTTGACATTTGAAATTTTTAATCATAACGTGCATAATTGTCTAGCGGACTCGGGAGCGTCGATTAATGTCATGCCCATATCAGTATGTAAGAAAATAAATGGGAAGCCCAAGCCAACCACGTGGAAAGTGGTGCAGTTGGATAGGATGGACGTGAAGGTAGTCGGCGAAATGGAGGACGTGCTAATCCGCCTGGCATCCGACGATAGAGTGTGCCAAGTCATCAACATTGTAGTGGCTGACATACCAGATGCTTACGGCTTGGTCTTGAGTAGAGATTGGTCGGCCAAATTAAATGGGTATTTCGCCACAGATTGGTCACATCTTTGGTTGCCGTACAAAGGGAGTCCTAATCAGATCAAGGTTTTGAGAGAACCTCATATGAAATACAATGTCACTCAATTGGATGGGAAGAATGTACCAGTTGAATCTGTATTGGGAAACTACTTTCTTGAACTAGAACCAGGGAATTATCAAGCGGAAGAGGCTAGCAGCACACCTAATACCCAGCCTGATCTCCTTCGTTTTTCTCAGGCTGATGAGCTTGATTGTAAAATAGTAGATTTAGCTGTAGGAGTAGATTCATTTTCAGTAGACAATGTTTGTTGGACTTTATATTTTGACGGCTCAAAAAAATTAGAGGGATCAGGGGCCGGCTGCGTCCTTATTGATCCACAAAAAAATAAATACTTCTTGTCCTGTAGGTTAGAGTTTGAGTGTACTAACAATTCAGCCGAGTATGAAGCACTGCTGCAGGGACTCAAAAAAGCAATTGAGCTGAAGGTTAGTAATTTGAAAGTTTTTGGGGACTCAGAAATAGTTGTGAAACAAATAAAAAATCAAATACACTGTGTTTCCCCTCATTTGAAAGCTTATCAAAACGAGGTATGGGAATTGCTTAAATGTTTTCATGCGTTTAATATTGTTTCAATTCCAAGAATAAAAAATGCAGCTGCTGATCTTTTAGCCACATCAGCTGCCAGGCTGGTTCCCACTAATAATAAGTGCTCTATTGAATTACTTTTCAGGCCCTCCGTGCCGGACATGATCACTAACCTGCGAGTATTTGACGATGATCAACAGATAATCGAATGCTTGACAAATGATGAGACTTTTAAAGGAGCTATCATAGATGATGAGGAACATCAGGCTGAAATGAAATATAATAATTTCATTCCCAAAGGTGTCAGGACGTTGGAGAAAATGTTTGACTTGAATGAGAAATTTAGGAGACCAGCTAACGTGAAGACACACAGCTCAACTTTACAGTTCGAGTTAATAAACTTAGGGACTGAAACAGAGCCCAAGTTCGTGAACCTTGGCAATTGCTGTTCACCAGCAGAAAGAGACAAGTTCCTCAGTTTGTTCAAACAGTACAAAGATGTCTTTGCATGGACGTATGCAGATTTAAAAACTTATGACACGAATATCATCAAACATATCATTCCTATAAAAGCAGGCGTCAAACCATATCAGCAGCCGTTAAGGAAGATGCACCCAAAGCTGGAGCCGCTAATTCAAAGCGAGGTAAAGAAATTACTGGATGCTAGGATTATCTTTAAAGTCAAGCATTCTGAATGGGTGTCAAACCTGGTACCCGTCAGGAAAAAATCGGGAGAGATCAGGCTGTGCGTAGACTTCAGAAATCTAAATCGCGCCTCAGACAAAGACAACTACCCGGTACCTCCCATGGAGCAATTGCTTCAGATGGTTTCTGGTTCTGAAATGTTTTCATTGTTGGACGGTTTCTCTGGTTACAACCAAGTGCTAGTAGCTGAGGAAGACAGATTAAAGACAACTTTCATAACTAAATGGGGAACTTTCGCCTACAGAAGGATGCCTTTTGGGTTGATCAATGCAGGGGCGACTTTTCAGAGAGCTATGGACATAGCTTTTCGAGGACTGATAGGATGAAGTGTGGTGGTTTACCTTGATGATATCACCATATTTTGGAAGAAAAGAGGGGAGCACGCATTCCACCTAAAGCAAATTTTCGAGCGTTGTCGGAAATATGGTATTTCTCTCAATCCTAAAAAGTGCGTGTTCGCGGTTACCGAAGGCAAGTTACTGGGGCATATAGTTTCGAAGAGGGGTATATCCATAGATCCCGAAAGGATTAAGGCTATTGAACAAATTCCCATGCCTCATAATAAGAAGGGAATGCAATCCTTCATGGGAACAATAAACTTTGTAAGAAGATTCGTGCCTGATTTCGCCCAGACTGTCAAACCATTGCAACAGATGGTCAAACAAAACGCACAGTTTAAGTGGACCGAAATCGAAAAGAATGATTTCAGTAAAGTCAAGACCGCTATTGCACATGCGCCCTCTCTTAAAAGTCCAGACTTTGACAAAGACTTTATTATTTATACTTTTGCGTCCGATGATTCATTGGCAGCCGTACTTACACAAAAGGGAGATGGGGGTGATGAATTCCCAATTTATTTCATGAGCACTGGGCTACAGGGGGCTGAATTAAACTACCCAGCCATTGACAATTAGGCATACGCAGTATTTAAGGCAGTCAAGCAATTCAGACCTTATATACTAAAAAATCGAACCAAGGTAATAGTCCCTTACCCAGCCGTAAGATCCCTTCTCATTCAAAAGGAATTGGGAGAAAG
The DNA here is from genome assembly GCA_001517045.1 of Pseudotsuga menziesii. Classification (NCBI taxonomy): domain Eukaryota; kingdom Viridiplantae; phylum Streptophyta; class Pinopsida; order Pinales; family Pinaceae; genus Pseudotsuga; species Pseudotsuga menziesii. The sequence continues at coordinate 67,834 of LPNX011145602.1, read as the reverse complement.
AAGGGGCAACTAGGTAACAGCCCTTCAAGAATACGATTTGGAATTCAAACCAGCCACTATAGTGAAAGGTCAGGGGCTATGCAAGCTGATGACTGGAAGCAGTAATGGTGAAGAACAGGCATGGGATAATGAAGCTGAATTGCATGTAATGGATGTTTGTCCTTTATTCACAGCCCCTGAATCTTGGTATAGAGACCTTGTACATTACCTGCAGTCAGGGGTATTGCCTGAACATTGGAGTTCCAAACAAAGAAGAGCTCTGCGTCTAAAATCAGCTTCCTACCAACTCATAGAAGGCATATTATTCAGAAGAAACTATGATGGAGTCCTTCTAAGATGTCTGGAAAGAGAGGACGCTGAGAAAGTAATGTCTGAATTACACGATGGCCTAGCCAGTGGACATTATTCAGGAGACACTACAGCCCACAAAATCCTTAGGGCCGGTTACTATTGGCCAACACTTTTCAGAGATGCACATGCGCACGTCAGAAAATGTGATACTTGCCAAAGATGTGGTGGAAGACAACCTAGAGCAGCAGCACCTCTAAAGCCTGTAATGATCACAGAGCCTTTCGAGAAATGGGGAATAGACGTCATTGGAGAAATAAAACCAAATTCCTCCCTGATACACAAGTATATTCTTACTGTAACTGATTATTTCACCCGCTGGGTCGAAGCTGTCCCCTTGCGCAAAGTAAACGAGGACGAAGTCATCAGTTTTCTACAAGACCACATCATGACTAGGTTTGGGGTTCCAAGTTCGTTAGTTTTTGATAATGCTAAATATTTTTCATCAATTAAATTGACTGCATTTTCTCATGAAAAAGGAATAAAATTGCATTACTCTGCTAACTATTATCCTCAAGGGAATGGCCTGGTGGAATCCTCCAATAAAAACCTCATCAGAATCCTGAAGAAGACCGTCATAGAAAACCAGCGAAGTTGGCACTCAGCCTTACCCAATTCCCTGTGGGCTGATAGAGTTACCCCTAAGTCTGCTTTAGGAGCATCACCCTTCACCCTGGTTTACGGAAAAGAGGCCATCTTGCCCCCCAACATCATGCTCCCATCTTCCATACTAGCTCAGGAGTCTAGGGGGTCGGATGATGAAGTTCTCCAAGTAAGAATATACAATCTTCTGAAAGCAGAAGAGGCTAGATCCAAAGCTAGAGAACGTTTCCAACAGTAGCAGGAGATAGTGAAAAGATGGTTTGACAAGCATAAAGCCGGAAAAAGGGACTTGGAAGTAGGAGACCTTGTTCTCAAATGGGATCATCCCCATGATGAGAAAGGGAAGCACACTAAGTTCCAATAGTTATGGGTAGGCCCTTTTCAAATCACTGCTAAACTTGGCCCTGCTACCTATATGTTACAGGATTTACAGGGATGGGAGGAGAACCTGCCAGTTAATGGTCTGGTTCTCAAACCTTATTTTTCGTAAGTTGTTTTCGAGTTTTCTGATTTGTACATAAATAAACTGTGTTGAGTTATACTTTCTTTTGTTTTTATTGAGTTTTTGTTTTCAATAAAGGTGGTTGACTCGTGGTTATGTGGGGAACTCCAAATTTCTGGAAATGGTAAACATTTGTTGAAAATTTAGACTGTGGGTCTCCATGTGAATTCCTTCCACCAAACAGTTTCTCAAAATATTTGTGTGCATTGAAGTCCTGCCTAACCGCCTGTAGGGTCAATCAGATTCGAAAGTCCAGAATACTATGCTGAGGCTCCGCGCACTTTACACTTGTAATCTAAGGGGGCGATGACAGGGGACCCACGGAGAAGAGCAAGCTAAACAGGATGTTAAATCTAAATGATCCCATGCCAGGAAATAAATGCCAGAAGGCAGATAAGAGTCAGAATTCCTATAAAAGCATCATGCTCCAAAGCTAAATCCAGGTCATAAAGTACTAATATGCCAATGATCCTCTCCGTCCGTGAGCTGAAGCCTTAGACACATCGCTCACACAAAAGGGCACTATGGGATAGAGGATCCTGAATGCAAATTCAGTAAGAAAAGCATGCATGAAGACTCTCATTAAAAGAGGACAAAATCCGAAAAGCACAAAAGTTGCTAGGACGGCATGGGAATGAGGAACAAATGAACGTTCCTGTTCATCACCTGCTACACTCCTATGGTGTCCAATGTTACCAGCTACCTGAAGAAAAATTAATAATGAACTCATATTTTGGCCTCAGCAGAGTTATCCGGACTCTAGATTTTTGACTTTCATCGTCCAAATTGGACTGATATCAATGATCAAGGTACGCATTTCTGTTATTGAGAAATCTGTATAGCTGGAAAATTTCACTGGATACATTTGTTGTAGGACAGTCTGCTATTCAAGGAAGAAATCACCCAGAGATCTTGGTTCACCAGGAAATCGCCAGTTGTTGTTGCCGCAACATCTCTCCCCGATTTTAGTTTTTCACTTAAACTCTGGGACCCCCCCTCTTCATTGTTTATTTTAATCGATTGTTGAAAGCTTGGCGCCTTTGAGCATATCTTTGCATTTGAGGTTGATTTCCCACCTTCGTGCTTGCTTCGTTCAGTCAGCTCGAGTCGCGTGGTCCGTTCTAGTACCCGTAGAGCATGAAATTTTTGCCTTAACGAAGAAAATTGATGTTTTGGCCGCAATTGGGCCTTAGTGCTGTTAGTTTTATCTTTGGATCGGGCCTCTTTTGAAAGAAGTTGAGTCCTATCTCACCCGCCGTTACGACTCCTAGACCAAAGTTTCCGCCCGATTGAAGTGTCACCCGACGCCCGATTCGTGGTAGGAAATCGCTTGCTCTAGAGTTCCGGCTCACCCACCGTTGCGGCTGAGGAGATGAAGTCAGCTGCCGACGCAAGTTTCATCCAACGTCCGACCATTCGTCCCTCACCTGAGCTATCCTTCTCCCTCGTCGCCTGTCTCGAACCTGCGTCCCATCCGCCGTTGCGGGTGGCAGAGCTGTTCAGCTTCCGATCCACTTCTCTCCGCCGCCCGATTGCCTATGACGCCCATGTTTTCACTCACCTTCTTCTTGTGCTCCTCCGCCATTGTGGCCCCTAAAAACTTTCCCATCCGATGCCGTTTTCTCAACTCGTCCATTTCAAGTCTCACCCGACCGCCGTTTCTTTTCCGTGAATTCTCGCCCGGGTGAATCAGGCCAGTTTTGTGGATTTTCATCATAGTTAAAAGTTTTCGATGCCTAATGTCTCATATAAGTGGATAATGCACTAAATTTGTATGCAGGGAGAATTCCATAAATCTCTAGGGTGGCCCACGGCAAGGAAAAGGACAATCCAAGCGGATGACAGAGGCTTCAACGAGGCGTTTTCAACAATTACTGTCAGGAGGTAAAAAAAAAAATGCCTATGGAAATGATTGAAGAAAACGGAACGACGAGAGGAGAAGCTGAATTGAAAAGGCAGAGAAAGGTCACACGCCAAGGAACCCAGAAAACAAGGGTGGTAGCTTAAATAGAGGGAATAAGGCCATCAGGAGGGGCTTTTTCTGGGAGAAAATTGGATAATTGTTGGCTTGTAAGAGGAACTACTTCGTTTTGCAAAGTGAACTGCAATTTTGTCTGCTGTAAAGAGAAAGAAGTGGAATGTATCAATGCAATTCGATGAATAATGTTGAAGATGAACTATTTCGTTTTTAGCTATATTTCATTTGCTGTAAGAATATTTGATGTTTTGAACCTATGTTCTTGTTGATTATTCTTCAGTAGTTTTCTGGGATACACTTTCACTAAGAGCAATAAATGTTGTTATAAAATAATCAGCTATCTGGTTATTTGAATATTTGTAAGCTTTCATGTGCTGTGAGAGAAGTATCAGCTATCTGTGATTTTTTTTCTTACTGTATGTGATAATGTATTGCTCAGTCAAGATGATAACCATGCTCCCTAGGGATAGTTTAGTTAGTAAATTTCTTTTGTATCTGGTGAGATGCTTGTGAGCAAGACGAGAGGTAAGAACCTGCGCATCACTTTGTGACCGCTCCTTGCATTTTGTTCACCCTGCATTTAATTAGGCACTTGCATATCATTCCTTTAAGTCAAAATACAAAAACTCGGTGGGCCGGGCCGCAACCGGTAACCCCTTTAATTTTGTTTCTTGACCTACAGTAGCCGGACCGCAAACCGGACGGATTCCCTATTCCAAACAGTCAGCGGGCTAGTTGGGAACGCTGATTGGGGAGAATCCCTTACTGTTGCTTCCTGCGAATTTCCAGGCCTCAACAGGGGGGGATGAAGAAAACCTAGAAAAGGAAAAAAAATTATATAGGTTATTGTATAATGCGGGAAGTAGGTAAAGATGCCTAGCACACAAAATTGAGGGAAAAATAAAAGATATTAATGTAGCCCAAAAGAGAAATTTGACCTGAAACCTATGAAAAAATTGCATAATAGAAACAAATTTCATAGAATAGGATAAAAAAATGGTCATGTGGATCCATACAAGTCCACACAATGCATGAGAAGGCATCAAACAACTAGATCAAGAAAAATCACACTAACCAAAAACATTTCACTACAAAAGACCTCATGGATCAAAAGATACTAGGCATGGAAAAAAAATCAAGCTTGGTAAAAATATTCATTAGAGGAAATTTCAAGTCAAAATGGGCCTCCTAAAAAAATTAATAAAATAATAGTTAAAATAATAAAATAATATTTATTAATTTTGGAAGAAGAAAAGAAAAAAACTACTTTTTTGTTTGTTTTTTTGACATATCTCCCCGTGTTTTTACTCAAATTTCGGTTGGGAGAGCTCATTGGATGTGGAATTAAATTCCTCATCCAACGAGCTTTCCCGATAGAAAGTTGAGCAAAAACACGGGGAGATATGTCGAAAACACAAACAAAAAAAGTAGTTTTTTTATGATACTTATCCCCAATTTTATATTAAAAAGTGTTTAAGACCTATACGGTATTTCAAATTTAAAGCAATTTCATTGGCTAGCACATGATGGCATGGAATTTGAATTAGAGTTAAAAGGCCCATTTTGAGTTGAAATTTGCTCTAATGAGGCTTGGTAATTACTAGACCTCAAAAATTCCCAAAAACTTAGGTTGAAAAAATAAATTTCCTAGGTTAGGCCAGGCTAATTAATTCAATTTTGGGAAAAACAAAGCAAATTTTGATGAACCAATAGTCCATTTTAATTAAATCCACTGTTCCTGAGACAATAACGAGGTTAGATTTAAAGAAATGCATATAAATGTGAGAAATGCACATATCATTTATAACCTAAGTTATTGTCCATGTCTGACTAGTTCACAAGAGGAGGGCCCAACATTGAATTTACTGAAGAGATTTGATGCTTGAAAAAATAAAATTACTAAAGGGGGAATATCTTACTACCCAACTCTGATACTATGTTAGACTATTACTACATAAGCATTAACATAAAACAATATGTTACTAACATGTAAATCAATAACTTGAATCTTACTAGTCTAATTTCCTATCAACACAAGAATCTAATAATCAATAACATAAGCAAGAAATGAATCTAGAAAGAAAAAAGAGACAACCAATTTTATGTGGTAAAATCCCAAATGGAGAAACATCCACATGCAGACTTGATCTTATTATTCTTTAGTAGACTTCCTCTCTTATAATCTTGAGCACCCACATATCACATTCCATTTTCACTTCATGTCATAATGACACACAATAATGTGCATACCCAAATGAGTCTGCTTCACCTCTGTTATATATCTAGAGGTATGGAAGATAACATCCCATAATACATGCATGATACATAGTATTCCACCTTTCTTATATAAAGAATGGTAATAAGAGAATTTACTTCATGATGAATGTGGGATGACTAATTTTTATAATATAGAGAGTTATAAATATTATTATGCCTTCTTTGATAGATAAGATCATTACATAACTAACAACATCACACTAGAAATCATTGCATATTCCAACATTCCCCCTTAATGATGAATAGGAAGAAATAATAGAAATGGAGAAAGATGTCATTACATTAACACACTATCAATCCCATAAGAATTTGTTCAAGTTAGAGTCAAAGAAAGGGGTTCCCAAAGAAAAAAATGATTGCATAGAAGTCCCCTTAGCTTGTAAGGAGAGGTCTATCCCTTGCTAGATATTTCCATGGAGAAGTGTCCCATGTTCTTGGGGATTACTTCAAAGGATTTATTAAACTTGTACAATGATCTAGGGACCAAACATAGTCTCATCAATAGATTAATAACAAATAACTCATGAAAATGGTGTAATCGGGCTACAGAATGAGCAGTCGCTCTGTATATTCACACAAGAATGAGAAATTACATTACAATGTCATGCTACAAGCATGAATGACAAGAAATTTGAATTCCTAAGGAGGTCATTCGAATTGAATGAGTGAGTCTAGCTTAACTGAATGTAAGCCATAGTCAACACTCAAGTTAACCACCGATCAAAACCCTAATTGACCCAACTGAGCCCTAAATTAAGTTGGAGTATAATAAATGACTGAGTCTTAACTGAAAGAGATCAGACACATGTCACAGCAAACCAACCATCAAGTGGTAGTGCTTCAATGACTCCAATGAACCCCGATGAGGTTAACTGAAGTGTAATTGAACATCAGAAGTGGTTGGAGGCGCCCTTGTTTACTCCAGTTCATTAAATAATCAATTTGATGAAGGGAGGCGCCTTCACTACCCTGTTTTACTGATTGTAACCATCATTTAGCAATTAGGTGCATTAATATCACTCAGATTGTCACGTCCCCAAGCCTTCGACCGCCAAAGAGGACGCGATCAAGAGCTTTATCAGACCGGCTAAGAGCCCATGAACATGTACAGGCTAAAAATTTCATAAAACAAAATGCTGAAAGAGAGAATGCATTGCAGTATAACATGCCTAAATGCAATTCATTTAACATACACAACTACAATTGTAGATTATGCACAGCTATGATTAATTATCCTTGCACAACGGAATAAACATGCATTTAGACAAGCATTCTTCAACATGTTCATTATTTTCATTAATAGAAATATAGTTGCAGAGGTAAAATGCACAAGAACACTTATCTTATGAAAGCCTTGCTCCGCAACCAGCTATGTCGCTGCAATGTTCCACCCAACCATAGGCCAGCGTGCTCATCAATCTCTCAGCAGCGCTGCCACCCCCGAGCTGGGCATGATTCTCCAAGGAATAAGGGAACTAGCAGGCTTACACATAGCCAAGGATGTCCAAAACACACAGCCAAGCCAACTCAGTTGGGTTTATCAGGCCATTAAGGAGCTGAAGGAGGCAATTTGCTAAGCTAGTGAGCTCATTACAGAGCCAAGAACACCTACACCAAAACTAGCCTGACCTCTAAGACACCCATCCACACCCAACACAAGGAATCAGTCCCTTCTCTGCTACACAGTCCCTCAGGCCCTGCATTCCCTTCTAGTGCTATTCAGGGGTGATGGAGAAGAAGGCCAGCCCTCTAGCTCTTCCTGTGTGGTTTCTAGCACCAGGTTTATCAAGCAACTAAGCCAACACCCTTGCTCCCAATACAGTCCAAAGACCAACAATTGCACTCCGGCAATTAATTCAGCTCTCACAGCTTAAACAGGGAAAAACGAATTACACAGCCCCACACATAACCGCAAAAATGACTCACACATGAGGAAACACACACAATCCTGAAGCTTATCATTGAACACAACTCACCGTAGGGGAAAACGTCCCAAATAGCCAGTGCGTGAGACCCAAAAGTCAGTGAGACAGCCAAAAATGTGAATGGCTCTTCACAGCCATGGTAAAACAAAAACACATGAAATCACAAAAACGTGAATGGAAAATGCACCAGCAGCTCCAAAAACGTGAGGAAGACAACCCAATCCCCAGCACTATCAAAACGACCTCCCATCCATGGGAAAAATGAAGCCAACAGCCAAAACGTGGGATCCAAACACACAGGAAAAACTCCAGCTGCTGCCAAAAACCCCCAACGTGAAGGAGAATGGACAGGAAAATGAAAAACGTGGATGTATGGCAGAATGGCCTACGTTTTTGGACATTTTCCTTGCTAAGGAAGTCAGAGCACGTTTTTCAAAAATGGGTCTCTGCCCAATTCTAATTTGGTTGCCCTTACTCTTCCCCTTCCATGCAATAACTAACTCAACCACATTCTGGCAGAAAATAAATGATTGGAGAAAAAGACAAGAAAGGTAGTTGACAGCTTGATGGGTTTTCTCATAGACATTTGGCTTTTCCCCATGGTCCATAGGTTAAACATTTCACTCTCCCTTATCCTTAGAAAATCATGCCCCATTCGATTTGGTTGCCGCGGCCGTAGCTGGTTGTGTCCATTAATTAATTATGATGCATATTTACATAATGGCCAACATAATATGTGCCGCATGCCCCGATATTCAATCGGTGACAATTTAAATCCAAAACATAGCATTACCGATCAATGGCGGGGCCTTGGCCTTTAGCTCCACACCATGATCATTTACAATATATACATCATATACACCTAATGTAACGGGGTCAAGACCGGGACGTGACACAGATCACCCCCGGAGTGCTCCAATTAGCCTCCCTGAATGTAGGAGAAGGCTAAGCTATCCTCCTTGACTGAAGGTAGGCGTGGATGTGATCTAGATGATGACATTTAATGCTCCACTGATGTTAATTAAGCCAATAATACTTAGGATAGTGGTTTAACTAGGACAAATTGACCAAAATGAGTGTGTAAGGTGGTTAATGTCTCCAACACCCCACCTTTAGTTATACTCAGGAGGAGTTAGAAAACATAAATGCATAAAAATGCTAGGGCCCCGACAACTAAGGCCATAGGTCACCCTGTACAATGCTGAAACTGAAACAATGCTAAAAAACAAACTAAGTGAGGAAAAGAGGGAAAACCCAGTGGGAAAAACCGCCCCTCAAGATGAACACTGAAAGTAGTCTGAATCACCTGGATGAACTTACCCCCAATAGTGAACGAAGGTAAGTGAACTTCTTTTCTAAAAAATCTCTTGCTGAAGATGTCTCCAATCTGCTCATCAGTCGGGCAGTATTGCAGAATGATGGTCCTATCATGCACTAGCTCCCTGATATAGTGCATGTGTATCTCTACATGCTTGGTCCTCTGCCTGGTAACTAGATCTGTGGATATCTTAATAAAAATTTCATTGTCACAAAAGATGATAGTGGACAAATTACTACCAAGATCAAACTCTAAAAGAATTCCTTGCAACCAAACTGCTTAGATGCAAGCATTCACCGCTCCTCGATACTCGGCCTCTACTGAAGATAGTGCTATGGCAGCCTACATTTTGATAGACCAGAAAATGGGGCCACCACCAAACATGAATACATATCCAGAATTAGAATTCTGATCAATAGAATCACCCTCCCAATCGGAATTTGTGTATCCAACCAGCTCTAGCTCGATGTCTGCAGCATAATGAATGCCATAGATCCTGGTTCCCTGAATATACTGGAGGATCCTCTTGGATTCCTTCCAATGAATATCATGAGGCTTCTACATGTATATTGATACAGCATTCATGGCCTAATAGATATCAGGCCGAGAATATGTCAAGTACAACAAGCTACCAATCAGTTGTTGATAGATAGTGCAGTCCATGGGAGGTGTGCTTTTTCCTTCTTCAAGGATGATCCCTGAAAGGAAAGGGAATGGTGTAGGCCTACATTCATCCATGTTAAACTTTAATAACAGGTCTGAAATGTATTTTTACTGAGTGACCATAATCCCATCAGAATTTTGCTAGATTTCGAGCCCCAAAAATTGTTTTAGGAGCCCCAAATCACTCATTTCAAAGGCATTGTGGAGAGCAATTTTGATGGCTGAAATGGAAGCAACTGTGCTACCTGTGATTAGTAAGTCATCAACATATAAAAAAATCATTATCAAATGACTATCAGACTATTGTAAATACACATTTGGATCTGATCTACACCTTTGGAAGTTTTGCGAGAGAAGGAAGGCATCCATCTTGGAATACCACTCTCTTGGGGCTTGTTTTAACCCGTATGGTGACTTCTTTAGCTTGCAAACCAAAGATGGATCAGTGATGTAGCCCTCAGGATTCTTCATGTATATCTCCTCATGAAGATATCCATGCCGAAATGCTGAATTAACATCCATATGATGCACTTCCCAGTGCTTAGATGCTGAAATTGCCAAAACTAGGGGAATGGAGTCCATTTTTGCAACCGGTGCAAAGGTATCATGGTAGTCCACTCCTTGGACTTGAGAGAAGCCTTTTTCCACCAGACTTGACTTATATTTTTAGGTGCTACCATCAGCAGAAACCTTGGTCCGAAACACCCACTTGCATTGAACCGATTTCCTTCCTTGAGGAAGAGAAACTAGCTTCAAAATAGTGTTTTTCTGAAGAGAATTCATCTCTTCATCCATGGCAACTTGCCATCTCAGATCCTTCTGAGAATGGTAGTAGGATTTTGGGTCTAAACTAGTCATCAAATAGTAATTTTTGGACATCAAATTATCATGACAAGAAATTGCAATACCTGCTCTTTGGAAATCAGACCGGGTTCTCCTTGGATCATCTGGATTTCCAATGTTATCTCCTGCGGAGGAGAGTGTCTATGGGGCCCATGTGGGAAGATGATTTTTCAATTCAGGTTCTGATTCAGAATCTAATTATTTCTATACACTCATATTATAAATAATAGGATCCAAATCAGGGTCATCACCCCCAATTTCATCATCCAAATATTCAGTAGAATAGGTAGGAAATTCAACAGTTTTCTCCTTTACTAGTTCCACCTCCTGAAGAGGCGCATCGAACTTGAAACTTCTCTTGATGATGATGTGTTTTGTTTTGATATCCAAAATATTGAAACCTTTTGATTCATCAGGATACCCAATAAAAATAAATTCTATGCTTTGCAGTTGCAAATCCCTTCTTTTATCAAGTGGAATCCAGGCCCATGCAGTGGACCCAAACACCCGTAGGTTCTACACATCCGGCTTGTGTCCGAAGTATGCTTCAAAAGGGGTATTCCCTTTCACTAATGAGTGTGGCACCCTGTTCTAAATTTATGCTACAGAATTCATTTCTTCATCCCACAAATTTGCAGCAAGCTTCTTTGATTCCAACATACAGGTGGTCATCTCCTTGAGAGACCGATTCTTCCTTTCCGCTACTCCGTTCTGCTGGGGAGTTTAGGGAATTGAATGTTTGACCTGAATACCACTTTGGGAGAATATGTGAAGAAAATAATTATTGAAATAATCCCCACCATTATCAAATCTCAATATCTTGATCTTAATCCCAGAGGCATTCTCGATCAAGGCCTTAAGTTCAGAAATTTTTTCACATACTTCAGACTTCTTTTTGAGAAAGAAGACCCATGTGTACCTTGAAAAATCATCAATAAAAGTCAGAAGATACCTTGATCCATTCATGGATGTGATAGACATCGAACCTCTGATATCAGAATGTATCATCCCCAATATGCATGTAGCTCATTTTGCCTTCCCTCGATCGAACTTGTGCTCAGGGTGTTTTCCAATCACACAACCCTTGCAATTTCTGGTGGTTTCCTTGATGATTGGGAGGCCTTCAACCATGGATTTTTTCTGTAATTGCTGAAAATATTTGAAATTTATATGGCCAAAACTTTCATGCCATAGCCTACTAACCTCATTTCCATGAGTTAGCAGAGCGTTGGACTTTGCATCCGACACAAAGTGGGAGAACTCATAGGCTCTTGCATGATGGTTTGCAAGACCTTTAGCAATGAGTTTCCCGGATGCAAGATCTGTTATCTCAACATCATTTGGGATGAAAGAAACTCTCTTAGGCACTCGAGTATGTGTCATATTATAGAAACTAAGGATATTTGATGCCAGAGATGGTACATACAAAACATTTGAAAAATAGCCATTCTCAAGATCAACCGTACCTTGTCCTTCTGAAATGATGGTGGAGTCATCTCCCATGTGGATGGGGATGGATTTACCGGTCTCAGGATGAAAAGGATTCTCTTTTAACCATCATGTGGTTCGAATCTCTAGAATCCATCAAGAGTGTTTTGTACTTTGAAGTGCTTTCCATGAGGGCATGACCTTTTTCATGCTGTGGTACCCAATCTTGCCGATCTCTCCTACGAAAGTTTTCCAAAAGATTGACATGATTTCTCTCAAGGAGAGAGGTTGCTTCATCAAACTTCTTCTTCATGTATGCATGTTCAGGGTGGAATCCCTTCCCGCGGTATGAACACTTGACTTTTTCCTTTCCATGGTGCCCTTTTCCTTTGTTCTTCCTTGAGCTGGAAGACTCATCATGCTACTGGTTTTCAACTCTAGGTTTAGGAGTATAAAATTTAGTTTTTGGGTTCTTCTTCTGCTTTCCTTGACCCTTCAGATCTTTGGGCCCTGAGACATGGAGGGCTTGATCATGGGAGGATCTGATGATCCCCATCTAGACAAGCTTATGATGTTCACTTGTGAGGGACTCAATGAAGGCATTGAGTGTAGGAATCCTCCATCCAGGGGTTGTGAGGCTTCCCTGCACGGAATGTAGAAACAAAAATTGAATAATCAACTCCAAGTTTGGAGAGTATGGTGAGGATGACTTGATCATCCACCTTCTCCACTTTGCATTGCTTCAAGAGTAAGAGAGTGTGCTTGAACTTAGTGAAAAATTCATTCAAAGTCTCGAAATTGGAGGGCTAGAGAGACATTAATTCATTTTCAAGCTGGTAAACTCTCATGTCATCTTTCTTTCCATTTAGGGTTTCCAATTTGTCCCATATTTCCTTTGGAGCCTTCAATCCCGAAAGATGGAAAATAAGATCCCAGGAAATAGAGAGGCATAAGAAGCCAAATGCTTCATCCTTCTTGTTCAAGAATCTTGATTTGTCGATAGTAGAACTAGGCTCAGGTTTAGTGTCCATGGTGACTCTATAGATTCCTCTAGAGTGCAGCTGAATCTCCATGTCACCTTTCCATGAGTGGAAATTGTATGGAGTCAAAAGATCTACCGAGGAGGCCATCTGGATCTGCTGGAGCAATGCTTCACCTATAGAAAACCTGAAAATCACAACAGAAAGGGTAATGTAAGGTTAGACAGCCTACACATTTTAGGCTTTCATCACACCCTGCACAGTCAATCAAGCAAGCTTGATCAACAAGTTCTTTACTTGGGGTATTAAGTGGTAAGCCTTGGCTTCTGGTGCAGTGCTGGATTTTTGAGCTATTAGTCAATTTTCATGCAAAAATCTGTCAAAAAGCTTGTTTTTGAGAGATAGAGCTTCATCCCGCCATGAGCCCTGATACCATATTAAACTTGCACAGTGATCTAAGGACTAAACACAGTCTCATCAATAGATTAATAACAAATAACTCATGAAAATGGTGTAATTAGGCTACGGAATGAGTAGCCGCTTTGTATATTCACACAAGAATGAGAAATTACATTACAATGTCATGCTGCAAGCATGAATGACAAGCAATTCGAATTCCTAAGGAGGTCATTCGAATTGAATGAGTGAGTCTAGCTTAACTGAATGTAAGCCACAGTCAACACTCAAGTTAACCACTGATCAAAACCCTAATTGACTCAACTGAGCCCTAACTAAAGTCGGAGTGCAATAAATGACTGAGTCTTAATTGAAAGAGATCAGACACATGTCACAGCAAACCAACCATCAAGTGGTAGCACTTCAATGACTCCAATGAACCCCGATGAGGTTAACTGAAGTGTAACTGAACATCAGAAGTGGTTGGAGGTGCCCCTGTTGACTCCAGTTCATTAAATAATCATTAAATAATCAATTTAATGAAGGGAGGCACCTTCACTACCCTATTTAACTAATTGTAACCATCAGTTAGCAATTAGGTGCATTAATATCACTTAGATCACCCCCGGAGTGCTCCAGTTAGACTCCCCAAATGTAGGAGAAGGCTAAGTTAGCCTCCTTGACTGAAGGTAGACGTGGATGTGATCTAGTTGATGACATTTAATGCTCCACTGATGTTAATTAAGCCAATAATACTTAGGATAGTGGTTTAACTAGGGAAAATTGACCAAAATGAGTGTGCAAGGTGGTAAATGTCTCCAACAGGATGTAGAGATACACTTTATTAAATGTAATAGTGCTTGTGATATTTATAATGTGGTTGAAAATGATGTTCCTTGCCAATTTTTTGTGGAAACTTTACAAGGAAATTCTCGTGAATAGTTTTATTCATTGCTACCCATAACCATAACTAGTTGGGATGTATTACAATATTGATCTATTATGAAATATGTACCAAGGATACATCCATATTTTATTTTCTTAAAGTTGGTTGAAACTTGGGTTAAGTAGAAAAAAAGAGTTTAATAATATTTTGCTTTCATATTTATGAAAGTTCTTCACAAGGTTCCCCAACAAGTGTTCACAAGTGATTTCATCATTTTTAACTACTGTGAAAATGCATTGCCCATAAATTTGAGATACTTATTGAATAAATAGTGAGAATGTAGTTGGAAAGAGTTAATGCAATGAACTCAAGTCATTGAAGACAATGTTTATGAAGTGGTGTCGATCCAAAGGTCTTTTTGGGGAAGCCTGGAAAATTCTTGGTAGAGGATTAAAAATAATCATCCTCTTTATGTAAATAAAATATCACATCTGCAATTCCAAAATTTAACATGAATCCCGTGATCCCCAAAGATATCATGAATGCAATGGGGCATTACTATGACTTCATGTATGATTGAGGGATATTGGCCCAATGCGGAACCAAGGAAACAACAAGAGATCCATCATTTGCATTTTGATGTTGTTTCCCACCCACCTGCTCCAATATGGGTTATATTGTTCACAATAATTTTCATGTCCCTAGTGGATATCCTTTACCTATATTATATAGGTAGAGGAATGGAAGATTTAGAACCCATAATACATGTGGGATACACATTTTTCCACCTCTCTTATATATAAAGATTAGTAATAGGAACAAACTTTACTACATGATGCATGTGGGATAACTATAGTTATATAAGATAGCGAGTTACAAAGAGAAGTATGTCTTCTTTCTTAGTTAGGATATCATAACATCTTACGAGATCTAAGTAGACATCATTACACAATCCAACATTTTTTAGTTTAAAGGTTTTTAGAAATTAATTTAATATATTTTTTTATGATATGGACAACTAGATTCTATGTAAATGACACCTATCATACTCATGTGATTAGTTGCTATCCTAGGATTTAGTTAAAATGTGAGCTATACAAACTAACTCGTTTCTCAAAGTGAGTTGAAGTTGGATTTGTGTCATCACTAGTCTTTGTAACTTTTTTCTTATTAATAAAATTATGTGTTTGAGGAATCTTGTTCGTAATTGAATATTTATAACTTAACCTGAAATCTATTTCGGGAAAATGGTTTATTAAAAGAAATTGTTAAAACATGTCTAAAGTAGTACCTAGTTGGGGGCAACAATTTATAAGTTCATATGTACCAAGGGGAATTTAATGAAATGTGAATTAAGTGACCAAGCCATCATTTCTTCAAAATGAAAGAACATGAGAGGTTGAGAAAAGGGAAAAAACCCTAACCCTAAAAGCGGTTCCAAGAGAGTGAAGATAATATTATAACAGAATATTTGGAGCACATTCCTTAGCATTTTTCATCTTTTGTTTGTGAGTAAACTCCAATTCAACCCGAATTTTGTCTCTTGTCCTTATCGGTTCCTCATTTAACCTTACATTGGATAAGCCTCTAACATTGCGGCCAATTTTTGATTGGATTTCTCTCTCTTGTTCTAAGTGTTTTTTTCCGAGCTGTAAGGGCGTTCTCCGGCTTGAATATGGTTGTAATTCAAGCTTGGTTGTCTATTTGAGCCATGGAGATTTAATATTGTATTTAACAAGATTTATTTTTGAATGTAGCCAACTATCTTGTTGAAGAACTAAGTATTGTATTTATTATTAAATGTAAAACTCTAAGGAGAATTGTTCAAGGGCATATTAATTTTATTGTCTCTAGCTTTCATGTGAGTGTGGGATCTTGAGTATGTCTCCTAGATATCTCCCTATGATATTTATGGTTGAAATCATTTAAACTTCTTTGAAGGGCCATTGTTATTTGTGTTCTTTCTTCCTGTGAGATAAACATTTGCATCTCCCACTTGAATATATGTTGTAAGAGGCATGTTGTGGCCACTTGGGCATATATTTTATATTTACTTTTGTTTTAAATTCTTTTGAGTTGTTTGGTCAATTTCTGGGCAAAACTTGCAGTTGAAAGATACATAAGAAATCTATTTTATTGAAGTGAATATGATAAAAAATTTGGGGGTTTGTTGTCTAACATTCTCCCTTCTCATCTATCTCAAATCCAGAAAAATAAAAAAAATAAGGAAAATTTTTAAGACCCCCCTTAAACTTTTATGTATAATAAATAGTTGAATCCCCATGACACATGAAAAAGTGTGAAGATTATTTTATCAATAATATAAAGTGTACATATAAATTTTTAGCGAATATTTAATTTCAAATTATATAGCTATATAGTATGGAAAACATAGCTATATTGTGAAAGATGTAATTTACTAAAATAAATTTACGCTGAAAACTATTAACGTCTTCCGCCTTCCACCTTCCGCAATTCCTCTTTCCGCCTTTCCAACCTCAAAAATCGGAAGTTCGAAACATAGTGTTTGACGCAGTACTTTAGCCATGGTTCTGCCTTTCTCCTACCGCACTTCCTCTTTCCCCCTTTCTGACCTCGGAACTTGGAACTCAGAAACATAAAGTTCAACGAAAATACTTAACGACTCTTCTACCTTCCGCCTTCGGCACTTCCGCTTCTTCCCTTCCTGTTAACTTTTCATATGCTTAGCTAATACATCAGTATTTCATTTCATTTTCATAACAAAATAATATAAGAAAGATCACTGAAAGAAATAGTATCACAAGAACAACACAGATTTATCCTAGGAAAAACCTAAAGGGAAAAACCCAGCAAAAGCTTCCTCAATATAGATGCCCAAAAAGATAAAAGGTAAAACCAACAAGGAGATCAAAGCCTGATCCTCCTCCTTCTCCAGCTGCTTCTCTCTCTCCACTAATGCACTACACAAGTGAGCGTGTGTGTGTCAAATGGGGAGCACTACACCTCTATTTATATTCATTCGTTCACTTAAGTTAACTCATCTGTCATGTAGGCTTGAGTTAATCATGTAGGCTCGAGTAACAACACTAGGGTGCTAATGACCCAACTTTTACAATTAGAGAGGACTACCTCATGAATCTTATTAGTTCTTCCGATTTGGAGCATCGGGGTACAAATTAATACAAGTGGTTCTCCCGTTAGGACCATCGAGGACCAAAAAAAGATACATATAGAATATTCTTCAAAGTTAGAATATTTCAACACTCCCCCTTAACGAGAAGGGTATTCTACAACAACATCAACAACAACAATAACAGGAGAGAGAGAGAGAGAGCATCATCAGCATCATCAGGGTAACACATCTATAAATCATTGGAATATTTTCAACATCATGTAGTCTTCATCTTCAATCTTCAGTCTTCAGCAACATCAACACTTTGACCGCTTCAATCAGCAACAATCTTTGATCACTTCGATCAGCAACAATCTTTAGCACTTTGACCTTTCAATCAGCAACATCATCATCATCATACTCTGATATTTCGAACAACAACATCATCATCATATTACTCTGATCTTTCGAATGGCAACATCATCATCATCATACTCTGATATTTCAAACAACAACATCATCATCATCATGCTTTGATTTTTCGAACAACAACTTCATCATCATCATACTCTGATCTTTCAAACAACAACATCATCATCATCATGCTCTGATCTTTCGATCGGGAACATCATCATCATCACACTCTGATCTTTCGATCAGGAACATCATCATCATCATATTCTCGACAACCGAAGTCACTGGATTGATTATGGGATAATCAGTCCCTATCACTTTAGGACTAAGTCCAAGGATGATGCAATCCTACCACGTTCTCGAGTACCGAAGTCACCAGATCCATTCTGAACCGAGGTTCAAGGATGATACAATCCTACCATCTCAATGACTGAAGTCACCGAATCCATTCTGAACCGAGGTTCATGGATGATACAATCCTACAACCATCTCGATGATCGAAATCACCATATCCATTCTAAACCGAGTTTCATGGATGATACAATCCTACAACCATCTCGATGACTGAAATCACTAGATCCATTCTGAACCGAGTTTCGTGGATGACACAATCCTACAACCATATCGATGATCGAAATCACCGGATATATTCTGAACCGAGGTTCACGGATGATACAATCCTACAACCATCTTGATGACCAAAATCACTGGATCCATTCTGAACCGAGGTTCACGGATGATACAATCCTACAACCATCTCGATGACTGGAATCACCGGATCCATTCTTAACCGAGGTTCATGGATGATACAATCCTACAACCATATCGATGACTGAAATCACCGGATCCATTCTGAACTGAGGTTCACGGATGATACAATCCTACAACAGTCTCGATGACCGAAATCACCGATTCCATTCTAGAACAATGTCCTGGGATGATACAATCCCTCTTCGTTCTCAAGGACCAAGGTCTCCAGATCACTTTAGGGCAAGTGCCCAGGGATGATACAATCCCATTGCAACGTCACTACTCCCCCTTTCGGGGAAGGTCTTTCCAAACCACACCAAGCTTGTCTCGAAAGTGTTCGAACTTTACTCGAGACAAAGGCTTCGTCAGCACATCAGCAACTTGTTCATCAGTACTCACATACTGGAGATTTATGGATCCCTTCTACATCATATCTCAAATATAGAAATACTTGATTTCTATGTGTTTCGATCTATCGTGGAATACTGGGTTCTCTATCATCTTTATACAACTTTGATTATCACATAGAATCATGGTAGTGTCCAACTCTAGGTTGAATAATCCTAACATCAGCTTTTGAAGCCATATGGCTTCACAACTAGCAGAGCAAGATGCTATATATTCTGCTTCAGCTGAGCTTAGAGCAACACTAGACTAATTTCTGCTAAACCATGAAATCATAGCAGATCCTAGACTATAACATCCTCCTGAAGTTCTCTTTCTGTCTGAGATACTTCCAGCCCAATCTGCATCTGTGGAGCCATACAATCTATACTCATGGATACCATCATAGTATAGACCAAAGTCTATAGTCCCTTTTAAATATCTCATCACATGTTTTGCAGCTACTAAGTGAAGCCGTCTTGGTTGAATAAGGAATTGAATCAAGGTGTTCACAGCAAAACAAATGTCTGGTCTGGTATTTGCCAAATACATCAATGACCCAATGATCTGTCTGTAGTGAGTTACATCCACTAATTCTAATGGGTCATCGGCTAACAACTTCAGTTTGGAATCCATGGGTGTGGCCATGGCTTTGCATTTGAACATATTGAATCTCTTTAATATCTCTACCGTATAATTTCCTTGGTTGAGAAAGATTCCTTCTGAATTTTTCCATACTTCTAGACCTAGGAAATAATGCATTAACCAAAGGTCTTTCATTTCAAATTCTTCTGCTAGTTTCTTCTTACTTTCCATAATTTGTTTTCCATTCCCTGTCAAGAATAAGTCATCCACATATAACAATAGGATGACAAGTTCGTCTTTTACAACCTTAATATAAAGGTTAGGATCAGCTTTACTCTTGGTGAATCCCATGCTTGACAGGAAACTGTCTATCCTTCCATACCAAGCTCGAGGAGCTTATTTTAGGCCATATAAGGCCTTCTTCAACTTGCATATGTGAGTATGTCTATCTTCAACTTCAAATCCTTGTGGCTGTTCTATGTATACTTCTTCTTCAATCACACCATTCAGAAAAGTTGTCTTCACATCCATCTGGTGTAAGTCCCACTTCATCATAGATGCAAGTTGTTAGGATTATTAATCCTCCCTTGCCCAAATTTGGTCATATGTCTAAATTGGGAGTCATGTCTAAATCGGGAGTCCATCCAGTCTATTTATAGTCATTAACACCATTGGGTCCACTTGACCTAATTGGGGCACATGTTTTAGTTACTAAAGTGTGGGGAACACTAATTGGGGCTCACCGCCACTTATTGCACTTGATTGCATAAGTTTAGGAGCCTCCTAGATCAATCCCTACAATTTAGGAAGCCACTAGGAGTGCCGAAACCAACCAAGGTCAGTTCACTTCAGTTAATGACTAGTCAAGCTAACTTAGGAGTCAGTTACATTCAGTTCAAGTCCTCTACATTCAGTTATTGGTAGGTTTACTTGACTGCACACATGTGGGGCACATTTCTCACCTACCACAGTCAGTTAACCTTAGTCAACACTGAATGTAACACTTTAGTTGTGTTTTAGATCTCTGGTGAACTCCGGTTATGGTTTAGACAAGGTCAGTTAACCACTGAGTCCTCTGACAATGATTTAGACAAGGTCTTGGTTACCTACAGTCAAGTAGAGTCTAATCAATTCGAACTTCCTCATGTGGATTCGAATTGCTTCTGGATATTAAAGCCATTTTACTTCTTTGTAATTATCATCGGATTACTTTTTTTATTAATGAAAGCATTCACAGCTGCAAGCCTTTTGCATTGTTTCATTCTTCAATTGCTGAGTAAATTGTGAGATCCATTTTGTGAGTTGTGTATTTGTCTACAGATCTATATGCTCAAATTTACATGGTATCAGAGCCTTGGTGGACAAGACTCCTCTCCTCCTCAGATCTCCAGCCAGATCATTTTTTTCTAGTACTGCACTAGAAGCGGAGAATTTACCACTTAATATCCCAAGTTAAGAAATTGTTGATCAAGCTTGCTTGATCAACTATGCTGGGTGTGAAATAAATTCCAAAAGTGTAGACTGTCAACCTTACTTTGTATGTTTGATTGTGTGACAGGTTATCAGCTTCTCTTACAGCATTCGCTACAAGCAGCCCTTTCTTCTCACTGCATTCGCTACAGCAGCTCAGTTCTTCCTATTACATTCAAAATGGCTCATCAAATAGAGCTTCTCACTCCCTTCAACTATCACCAGTGGAAGGATGACATGATAATATTGCTTTGCACCAAGCATCTCTTTAGACTCATAGAAGAAACAGAGGAAGAGCCAGAATCAGATAAAGACAAAGCTAAGTACATGAACAGGATTTATGAATCCCATGGACTCATGCTCTCTTCAGTCTCTGGAGATCTTCGATTTCACATCCAAGACTTGGACACTCCCAAGGAGGTTTGGGACAAGCTTTCTTCCTTATTTGATAAGCATGATGAGATGAGGATCCATCAGCTAGAAAATGATCTGATTACTCTCAATCCATCCAATTTCGAATCTCTGAATGAATTCTTCTCAAAGTTCAAGAACCTGATATATCAGTTGAAGCAATGCAAAGTGAAGAAGGATGAAGATCAGGTCATCCTTGCCATTCTCACAAAACTCAATGCATACTACTCAGTCTTTGTATCCACCTTCCAAACAATAAGGCTCACTACTCCAAATTGGAAGATGCCCACTCTTAATGCCTTCATCCAATATCTTATTTCTGAGAATGATAAATTGATCCAAATGGGGATCATTCGATCTCCCAAAGATCTAGCTCTAGTTGCAAGAGGAGATAAGGTAGCGAATGACAAAGGGAAGCAAAGAGATGAGTCCCCTGTGAAGAAAGAGCAGTCAAAAGAACCTTCAGGTTCAAAGAGAATCAAGAAGAATGGAAAAGGCAAGGTCCTCTGCTCTTACTGTGGAAGGGGCTTCCATTCAGAAAGCTCCCGTATGAGAAAAAAATTGATGAAATGGCCCTTCTCTTGAAAAATCACAACATTTCTGTACCTTCTAGCACAAGGAAGGAAGACTCTGAAGAAGAAGAAGAAGAATACCAAAAGAAAGGACATGCACTGAAGGCTTGCTGCACATCAACACTTGTCTTCCTCATTGATTCTGGAGCTTCCAACCATATGGCTGCATCCATAGAATCATTCTCTTCTTTTCAGTCCTTTGATGGTCCTAGTATTCAGATGGGCAATAACAGTGAAGTCAAAACAAAAGGGAAGGGATCTATACAACTTGAACATGGAAGGTTCAAAGATGTGCTATTTGTTCCCTCCCTAGATTCAAACCTGTTATCTGTCTATCATATGACCCATACTGGATCTCCAAAGTGAGTGATCTTTGGTCCTAACTCAGTGGAGATCACAGATATCTCTACTGGGAGCATGATAGCAAAGGGTACTGCAAATCATTCTTCAAAAGCATATGAGTTCTCACATTTCATGGCTCCTTCAGAACCAGTGCACTCTCAGCAGCCACCTGCAAGGGAAGGTAAAATCATTGCATCTACTTCTTTTATAGCTTCTACTAGTATTGCAGATTCATCTATATCAGTTTATGACATTGAGATTCGGGGTGACTCAGATCTAGATTCAGTCCCTACTTCCAAACTGGAAGCTAGGAAGATGACTAGAAACTCACTTGACACTCAGAAAGGAAAGACTCTTGCGCTATGTCATACTATTTTACCTCCTTCAGAGAGATGCAATAGACTTCCTGTAAGATGCAATATGGCAAGGGCTCAGTCTTACTACATTTAGAAGAATGGATATGATCATACACCTCTTCATTCAACAAGAGACAAAGATTACATTCCTCCTTCCTCTCATCATCATTTTTGGAGAAGAAAGAGAAGTCTACATGCCAGGCCCCAGAATTCTTGTGCACAGCACACCATGCATGCTGCTTCACTACCTCACAGAGATGAAGATTGCAGCAACATATTTTCAAGTTTTTCAAACTTGAGACCTTATTCTACCTGCTTAGATAGAGGGAAGGCATTTTTCCCATGTGGTTTTTGCCCCGACTCCTTGTATTAAGCAGTTACTTTATTTTACTTGATGTAATGGGTGACCTATGGTCTTATTTACCAGGGCCCATAGTTTGTCCAAGTTAGCATTCAGGGGGGTGTTAGGATTATTAATCCTCCCTTGTCCAAATTTGGTCATATGTCTTATTTGGGAGTCATGTCTAAATCAAGAGTCCATCCAGTCTATTTATAGTCATTAACACCATTGGGTCCACTTGACCTAATTGGGGCACATGTTTTAGTTACTAAAGTGTGGGGAACACTAATTGAGGCTCATTTCCACTTATTGCACTTGATTGCATAAGTTTAGGAGCCTCCTAGATCAATACCTAAAATTTAGGAAGCCACTAGGAGTGTCGAAACCAACCAAGGTCAGTTCACTTTAGTTAATGACTAGTCAAGCTAAGTTAGGAGTCAGTTACATTCAGCTAATTGAAGTATACCATTATACTGGGGAAAATGTTTCTTCATAATCAATTCCCTCTTTCTGAGAGAATCCTCTAGCCACAAATCTTGCTTTATACTTCTCGATACTTCCGTCAGCTGCATGCTTTGTTTTGAATATCCATTTGGAGGATACTATACTCTTCCCTTCTGGTTTGGGAACTATATCCCATACATCATTCTTCATTATTGAATGGTATTCTTCAGTCATTACTTCTACCCATTATTTTTTCTGTACAGCTTCTTCATGGCTTGTAGGTTCTTGATCTACAAGATCACACATCAAGGCTACATAATTGGAAAAAGTCTTAGGCTTCTTTCTTTCCCTTGTGGAGCCTTCAGGAACTCCATATCTTTCTGCCTCTCGTATAATTTCTCTTGTCCAAGCAGGTTTTCTCTTTCTTGGCATCTCCATCATGGGAGGTTCTTGAGGTTCTGCTAAGTCATGTTCTTTAGGACCTTCATCTTCAGGGAGACATGTAGTTTCTTTATTTCTGGGAGATGTCTCTTCTTCATACACTTCTTCATGTTGGCACTTCCTAGATCTCTTGAGGGCTGTCTCTTCATCAAATGTCACATCTCAACTGATTTCCATGTGATGGAATCCAGGAATATAGATTCTGAATGCTTTGGATACTTCACAATATCCAACAAATATCCCCTTCTTTCCAGAAGGGTCTAACTTGGTTATTTTCTCTTTCAGTATATGAATATATACTGGACAACCAAATATCTTGAGGTGACTTACCTCAGGCTTCTTTCCTGCGAATATCTCTTCTAGAGTCTTGAACCCAAGAGAACTATGAGATATTCTATTCTGCACATACACAACAGTTTTTGTTGCTTCTTCCCATAGATGCATTGGAATATCTTGATCATATATCATTGTCTTCACTGCCTCCATGATGGTTCTGTTATTTCTTTTCGCAACCCCATTCTGTTGCGGATTGTAGGGAGTAGTTAGTTCCCTCTTGATTCCGGCATCTTTGTAAAAAGCCTCAAACTCTTTTGAGGTATATTCTCCTCCATTGTCTAAATGGAGTTTCTTTATCTTCTTGTCTAAAAGATTCTCTATCAAGGCCTTGAACTCTTTGAATTTATCGAACACTTCACTCTTTGATTTCAAGAAGTATATCCAAGTCTTTCTTGAAAATTCATCAATAAATGTGATATAATATTCAAAGCCACTTAAGGATATAGAAGACATTGGACCACAAACATCTGAATGAATCAATTCCAACGTACCTTTTGTTTTAGTTTCACTTTTCGGAAATGGGTTCTTGATGTTCTTTCCCTTCGCACATCCTTTGCAAATGCCTTCATGCTTGATCTTCATATCTGGTAATCCCGTCACTACATTATTTACATGAGGTAGAGCTTTGTAATTAATGTGGGTAATCCTTCTATTCCATAGTTCACTAGGGTTAGTGGACTCATGAGCAAGGGTTGTTTCTGAGTGCCACTTGAGTTTATACAATCCTCCTTCTTCTTCACCAATGATGATAGCATCTTCAAGATTCTTTCCTTTGGGCCACATGAGTACTTGGCCATCTATGAAAGAAACTTTGAATCCTTTCTTATCTAAGGATGAGATAGAAAGTAATTTTTTCTTTAGAACAGGTACATACAATACATCTTTCATATTTAGAGGATTACCTGAATCGAGTTTGTAGCTTGCTTCACCAACTCCTTTGATCGGGTATTGATAGTCATCTCCTAGGGAAAATTTCTAAGGAGAGCTTCTTTCTTTGAGTTTGGACAAAGTTTTCTTTTGTCCCGTCATGTGCTTTGAAGCACCACTATCAATGAGCCAAGTGTCTTCTCCAGGTGTTACAGACCCAGAGAGTGCAGAGAATAGTACATACTCTTCTGCATCTTCTTCTCGTGTTTGCTTTCTTGGAGGTCCTTCTTCTTCTTATTCTTCTTCTTCATTTTCATATTCAGCTAGATGAGCATGATATCTTTTGGTGTTGATCATATTCTTGTATTCTTGCTTTTTCATGAGACAATTCCTATCAATGTGTCCTATCTTGTCACAATGAAAACATTGAAAATTAGAGTAGTCTCTTCTAGGAGGAGTTTCTCTTAACCTTTGGATTCTTCTAGGAGGTTGAGACTCCCTGAAATTTATTCTCTTGAAAGTTGATGGACCTCTTCTTCTCTTGGTATGAGTGGCTAGGGCTTGATCATCTTCTTTTAGTAAGGATTCTCTATTTGCCACTCTTGTCTCTTCCTGAATGCAGTCTTCCCATACCACATCAAACTTCATGCTTTCTTTTCTGGCACACATCATCTGGATGAAGGATTCCCAGGGTCTAGTGAGACCATTGAGAGAAGCCATGACCAATTCATCTTCATCAAGCTTATCTCCAACAGCTTCTAGTTTCTCTTTGATCTGAGAAACCCTAGTGAAGTAGGCTTGGATGGATTCTCCATGACTCATCTTGGTACTCTTCAGTTGAGCTCTTAGATTCATCTTCCTGTTGATGTTTCTTCCCTCATACATTCTGGAAAGGGAATCATACATTTCTTTTGGAGTCTTCTTGGATGACACTTGAGGGATCAAGTGATCCTTGATGGAATCAGCAATAATCCTTTATGCTCTAATCATATCCTTTTTGTGCTTCTCCTTGGCTTCAACTTCTTCAGGTTCTGAGACTTCTTGTTTGAGACCAATCCTGTATTTCCATGCTCAAAAAATTTCTATGCCTTCTAGCTTGTCCTCAAGCTTAGTGCTTGGGGCCATCTTGTCAGAAAATCACAAAAAATTGAAATTTTGCAGAATGAGAAACTAACCTTACTAGGAGATGTGCTTGAATGAGGTGAGTTGACTGGTGATCTTGGATTCTGGAGATTTCAATTCTTCACCTTCCAAATCAAACTTGCAAGATTCAACTTTTGCAGTTTTCTGGTATGGCTGTCAAACTAGGGTTTGACTTTTCCGGAGACTCACACATCGAAAAACTGTGATTCTAGGCTCAAAAGATGTGCTCTGGGAGGGCGCAACTTTCCATGCAATCAGTTTTTCAAAACTCAAAAAAATTTCCCGAAACCCTAATTTCTTCTGGGGAGAGAGAGAGAGGGCTATTTTTCCTTGTGAAGGCTGTCCTATTCAGGGTGACTCTGATACAATGTTAACTTTTCATATTCTTAGCTAATACATCAGTATTTCATTTCATTTTCATAACAAAAGCATATAATCTCACTGAAAGAAACAGTATCACAAGAACAACACAGATTTATCCTGGGAAAACCCTAAAGGGAAAAACCCAGCAAAAGCTTCCTCAATATAGATGCCCAAAAAGATAAAAGGTAAAACCAACAAGGAGCTCAAAGCCCGATCCTCCTCCTTCTCTAGCTGCTTCTCTCTCTCCACTAATGTACTACACAAGTGAGAGTGTGTGCGTCAAATGGGGAGTGCTACACCTCTATTTATATTCATCTGTTCACTTAAGTTAACTCATCTGTCATGTAGGCTCGAGTAACAACACTGGGGTGCTAATGACCCACCTTTTACAATTAGAGGGGACTACCTCGTGACTCTTATTAGTTCTTCTGATTTGGAGCATCGGGGTACAAAGTAATACAAGTGGTTCTCCCAGTAGGACCATCGGGGACCACAAAAATATACATATAGAATATTCTTTGAAGTTACAATATTTCAACACTTCCGACCTCGAAACTCAAAAATCGAAAACATAAAAAATAGTGTAATCATTTATCCACTTTCCACCTTCTGACTTCCACTTTATTCCTTTCCACTGCATAACTCAGAAATTGGGAAAACAAATTTCGACCTTAACCTTTTTTGCACTTCCAAATTCCGCTTTCAAACCTTGAACTTCGAAAATCAGAAAAAACACTTTCTTCCTTGTTTTCAACTGCCCTTTCCTCCTTCTGCCTTCTGCAAGTGGATCCCATGGTGCAGAAACACAACAATTCTTCCCTTTTCAACTTTTCCTTTCTCGGTTTCCACCTTTAGCCTCCCTTCGGTGGATTCCAAGGGGCAGAAACACTAAGTCAGCTTCCTCCTAACTTTGCAATAGGATTCTAGCCTCCATGAACTTAGGAAGATGCATTACAAAAACACAAGGCATATACAGAGGTAAAATGCACGAAAACATAACAGAATTAAAATTCTACTTAACCATCAATAAGCATTCAACATGATGATAATAACTCATAAGCAAATACATGGCATAAACAAGCATAACAGATATACTTATCTTGATGATTAAGTTGTCCCGCAACTATTTATGTCGTTGCAAACCCAACCATGGGCTAGTATGTTCATTAGTCTCTCAACACCATTGCCATCATCGAGCTGTGCATGATTTCCATAAGGAACTGGGGAACAACATGATTAGACATATCCAGAACACATCAAACATAGTCAAACCAACCTATAGTTGGGTTTCTTAGACTATCCAACCAAGCCAATACAAAATTGGGTTTCATGGGCTACTAAAGCAATGATGCACACATATCCAAACACATAACAAAACTCAGCCAAACCAGCTAACAGTTGGGTTCCTCGGGTTTCTAAGGAAATGGAAAGGTAGAATTGCTAATCTAGTGAGCTCAACCACAGAGCTATGGACACCTACACCAGATCTATCCAGCTTGGCATTCCACAATACCTACACACCCAACAAAAGGAAGCATTCCATTCACTGCTACACACTTCCATCGGGCCATACCTTCCCTTCCAGTTGTCTTCCAGGTGTACATAAAGGATCTTCTAACCCCTCTTGATCTATCTATGGGGTTCCTATCTTCACTAAGTTTATCAACCAATTCCAAGCCTCTTCCACTCCTAAGTCTTTCAGACCAAAACAGAGATGCACATCACAACAATCAACAAGGAAACACAGCAACACAGGCTTCACTCTGTAACACACATACAACCAGTTTGCATACCACACTATAGTTCAGGAGAGACACTATAGAACAACCCATTCTGCCGCTCCAGATAGTGAAAAAAAACAAGATCAAGCTGCACCACCATGAACAATCATGACTGCCGACTTAGGAATGAACAATGCGTGAAAAAACGAATTGTGTCCTCCCCAACGAGGAACAACCACAAAAACATTTCGCGATCGAGGGAAAATACGGAATGGCATGAATCACATGCTTTCTTGCGTTAGAAGCAAGAATGTGGCTTCTGATACTGCAGGCTTGCTCAAACAAGTAATAAGACTGCCATGCCTTGCTTTGCCCAAGGAATTTACTACCTCAACCAACTTCTGGAAGAAATTTATGATTGAGGATAGAGGAAAAAAAGGTAGCTAAGGGTTCATGGGTTCCCCTATTGACATATGGCCTCACCCTAAGTCCCAGGGGTTTGACTAACTCCCCACCCTATTCCTTATGGAATCATGCCCCCATCTCTTTCACGTTACAGTCCCATAGCTAGTTGTGGTATTTTATTAAATTCCATATTACATGATATATCAAAATGTATATTGTGCTTGAATTAGCACTATCACCATAGGGATCAACCCTGATCACCTATACAAAACACCATATCAATGGCAGGTCCTTGGCCTTGAGCTTCATGCCATGATCAAAATACAATATATACATCAATGATACAATTTCAATACCATGTGGTCAAAACTGGGGAACACATTCCCCTCCCCCTTGGGGTCAAAACTGAGGTTTTATAGTGAGGGAAGCTGTGGAAGAGTGTGGTCTCCTACGAAGTGGGGTGAGGTTCCGACAAGAGAAGAGAAAAATGACTACGGAGAGTCCTAGTGCGACTGGAATAGAAAATTGTGAAAAGGGACCACAAGGGACTAAGAGACCCTACAATGATGAAGTAAATGACTAGGCTATGCCTGATTCCAAGGAAGGACCAACCCAAAGCAACAACATACCTACACCTCTGTGCACGACACTGAACCCATGAGGAAGAAACATAAGCTCATTGCAGGGTTGTCCTATGTGTCAGCACAACAATAATAGTAGTGGATCAATGAATACTGGGAGAAGACCCAGAAGGGCAGGTGACAATGAAAAACTACCCTTGTTCCAAGGTAATGGGACTGAAGATCCCAAACAATATTGGTTCTTATGTGAAGTAGTATGGATAGTAAGCAAAGTGCAAGACGAAGATATCAACGAAGGACTACTAGTGACGAACTTTCAAGGTCGAGCGTTGGATTGGTACATGAAATTTGTGTAGTTGTCGATGGGTAGTGAATCATCTTCCAAACAAGAAGGGCAGTGGAAGGTAACTTAGGAATAGAAACAACCTCATAAAATATGAGGGTTAACACTAAGAAACTAATAAACTAATGCAAAGAAATTCACTCAAATTAAGTAAATATGATCAATTCGTGTCTAAGACAAGAAATGAGCAAAAAAAACAAAGAACACAAGGGGTCACCTGTACTATAAGATAAAAAAAATTATACTACCAATTTTCAACCAATAACAAGGAAATATTTGTCAAACAATGAATGAAAATATATGCATTAAAAAAAAAAATGTATATAACATATAAATATTTCTATATGGTATATAAATATTTTTGAAAATATTTATAATAACATACTTATATAATATATAAATCACATACTATATATATATATATATATATATATAGAAGTAAAAATTGCATCAAAAAGAGAATGAATGAGGAATAGAATCCAACCTCCCTCATGCAAACCTTAAGACCCTCAAAACACAAGCAATGACAACAATGGAGGAGAGGTTTGACAATAGAGAATGAGAGGATTTTATGGTGTATGGATTTGTCCGTACAACACATGTATAAGATGAGAAAAATTGTAGGTGGTGGATATACATGAAGGGAGGGATGAAAAAAACCTAGAAAAGGAAAAAAGTTCATATAGGTTATTGTACAATGCGGGAAGTAGGTAAATATTCCTAGCACACAAAATTGAGGGTAAAATAAAAGATATTAATGTAGCCCAAAAGAGAAATTTGACCTGAAACCTATAAAAAAATTGCACAATAGAAACAATTTTCAGAGAATAGGGTAAAAACATGGTCATATGGATCCATACAAGTCCATACAATGCACGAGAAGGGGTCTAACAACTAGATCAAGAAAAATCACACTTACCAAAGAAATTTCACTACAAAAGACCTCATGGATCAAAAGATACTAGGCACGGAAAAAAATCAAGCTTGGTAAAAATATTCATTAGAGGAAATTTCAAGTCAAAATGGGCCTCCTAAAAAAATTAATAAAATAATATTTATTAATTTTGGAGGAAGAAAAGAAAAAAAAACTTTTTTTGTTTGTATTTTTGACATATCTCCCTGTGTTTTTACTCAAATTTCGATCGGGAGAGCTCATTGGATGCGGAATTAAATTTCGCATCCAACAAGCTCTCTCGATCGAAATTTGAGTAAAAACACGGGGAGAGATGTCGAAAATACAAACAAAAAAAAGTATTTTTTTATGATACCTATCCCCAAATTTATATTAAAAAGTGTTTAAGACCTATATTGTATTTCAAATTTAAAGCAATTTAATTGGCTAACATATGATGACATGGAATTTGAATTAGAGTTAAAAGGCCCATTTTGAGTTGAAATTTCGTCTAATGAGGCTTGGTAATTACTAGACCTCAAAAATTCCCAAAAACTTAGGTTTAAAAAATAAATTTCCTAGGTTAGGCTAGGCTAATTAATTCAATTTTGGGAAAACCAAAGCAAAATTTGATGAACCAATAGTCAATTTTAACTAAATCCACTGTTCTTGAGACAATAACGAGGTCATATTTAAAGAAATGCATATAAATGTGAGAAATGCACATATCATTTATAACCTAAGTTATTGTCCATGTCTGACTATAGATTCACAAGAGGAGGAGGGCCCAACATTGAATTTACTAAAGAGATTTGATGCTTGAAAAAATAAAATTACTAAAGGGGGAATATCTTAGTAACCAACTCTGATACTATGTTAGACTATTACTACATAAGCATTAACATAAAACAATATATTACTAACATGTAAATCAATAACTTGAATCTTACTAGTCTAATTTCCTATCAACACAAGAATCTAATAATCAATAACATAAGCAAGAAATGAATCTAGAAAGAAAAAAGAGACAACAATTTTACGTGGTAAAATCCCAAATGCAGAAACATACACATGCAGATTTGATCTTATTATTCTTTAGTAGACTTCCTCTCTTATAATCTTGAGCACCCACATATCACATTCCATTTTCACTTCATGTCACAATGACACACAATAATGTGCATACCTAAATGAGTCTCCTTCACCTCTATTATATAGCTAGAAGTATGGAAGATAACGTCTCATAATACATGCATGATACATAGTATTCCACCTTTCTTATATAAAGAATGGTACTAAGAGAATTTACTTCATGATGAATGTGGGATGACTAATTTTTATAATATAGAGAGTTATAAATATTATTATGCCTTTTTTGATATATAAGATCATTACATAACTAACAACATCACACTACAAATCATTACATATTCCAACATTCCCCCTTAATGATGAATAGGAAGAAATAATATGGAGAAAGATGTCATTACATTAACACACTATCAATCCCATAAGAAGTTGTTCAAGTTAGAGTCAAAGAAAGGGGTCCCCAAAGAAAAAAATGATTGCATAGAATTCCCGTTAGCTTGTAAGGAGAGGTCTATCCCTTACTAGATATTTCCATGGAGAAGTGTCCCATGCTCTTGGGGATTACTTCAAAGGATGTAGAGATACACTTTATTAAATTTAATAGTGCTTGTGATATTTATAATGTGGTTGAAAATGATGTTGCTTGCCGATTGTTTGTGGCAACTTTACAATGAAATTCTAGTGAATGGATTTATTCATTGCTACCCGTAACCATAACTAGTTGGGATGTATTACAATATTGATCTATTATGAAACATGTACCAAAGATACATCCATATTTTATTTTCTTGAAGTTGGTTGAAACTTGGGTTAAGTAGAAAAAAAGAGTTAAATAATATTTCTCTTTCATATTTATGAAAGTTCTTCAAAAGGTTCCCCAACAAGTGTTCACAAGTGATTTCATCATTTTTAACTACTGTGAAAATGCATTGCCCATAAATTTGAGATACTTATTGAAGAAATAGTGAGAATGTAGTTGGAAAGAGTTAATGCAATGAATTCAAGTCATTGAAGAAAATGTTTATGAAAGTGGTGTCGATCCAAAGGTATTTTTGGGGAAGACTAAAAACTTCTTAGCAGAGGATTAAAAACAATAATCATCTTTATGTAAACAAAATATCACATCTACAATTCCAAAATTTAACATGAATCTCGTGATCCCCAAAGATATCATGAATGCAATGGGACATTACTATGACTTCATGTATGATTGAGGAATATTGGCCCAATGCGGAACCAAGGAAACAATAAGAGCTCCATCATTTGTAAATTTGATGTTGTTACCCACACACCTGCTCCAATATGGGTTATATTGTTCGCAATAATTTTCATGTACCCATTGATATCCTTTACCTATATTATATAGGTAGAGGAATGGAAGATTTAGAACCCATAATACATGTGGGATACACATTTTTCCACCTCTCTTATATAAAGATTAGTATTAGGCTCGAACTTTACTCCATGATGCATGTGGGATAACTCTAGTTATATAACATAGCGAGTTACAAAGAGAAGTGTGTCTTCTTTCTTAGTTAGGATATCATAACATCTTACGAGATCTAAGTAGACATCATTACACAATCCAATAGTTTTTAGTTTAAAGATTTTTAGAAATTAGTTTAATATATTTTTTTATGATATGGACACCTAGCTTCTATGTAAATGACACCTATCATACTCATGTTATTAGTTGTTATCCTAGGATTTAGTTTAAATGTGAGCTATACAAACTAACTCATTTCTCAAAGTGAGATGAAGTTGGATTTGCGTCCTCACTAGTCTTTGTAACTTTTTTCTTATTAATAAAATTATGTGTTTGAGGACTATTGTTCGTCAATGACTATTTATAACTTGAATTGAAATCTATTTTGGGAAAATGGTTTATTAAAAGAAATTGTTAAAACATGTATAAAGCAGTACCTAGTTGGGGGCACCAATTTATAAGTTCATATGTACCAAGGGGAATTTAATGAAACGTTAATTAAGTGAGCAAGCCATCATTTCTTCAAAATGAAAGAACGTGAGAGGTTGAGAAAAGGGAAAAAACCCTAACCCTAAAAACGGTTCCAAGAGAGTGAAGATAATATTATAATAGAATATTTGGAGCGCATTCCTTAGCATTTTTCATCTTTTCTTTGTGAGTAAACTCCAATTCAACCCGAATTTTGTCTCATTTCCTTATCGGTTCCTCATTTAACGTCGCATTGGATAAGCCTCTAACATTGCGACCAATTTATAATTGGCTTTCTCTCTCTTGTTCTAAGTGTTTGTTTCTGGGCTACAAGGGCGTTCTATGGCTTGAATAAGGTTGTAATTCAAGCTTGGTTGTCTATTTGGGCCATGGATATTTAATATTGTATTTAACAAGCTTTATTTATGATTGTAGCCAACTATCTTGTTGAAGAACTAAGTCTTGTATTTATTATTAAATGTAAAACTCCAAGGAGAATTGTTCAAGGGCATATTAATTTTATTGTCTCTAGCTTTCATGTGAGCGTGAGATCTTGAGTATATGTCTCCTAGATACATCCCTATGATATTTATGGTTGAAATCATTTAAACTTCTTTGAAGGGCCATTGTTATTTGTGTTCTTTCTTCCTGTGAGATAAACATTTGCATCTCCCACTTGAATATATGTTGTAAGAGGCATGTTGTGGCCACTTGGGCATATATTTTATATTTACTTTTGTTTTAAACTCTTTTGAGTTGTTTGGTCCATTTCTTGGCAAAACTTGCACTTAAAAGATGCATAAGAACCCTATTTTATTGAAGTGAATATGATAAACAATTTGGAGGTTTGATGTCTAACATTCTCCTTTCTCATTTATCTCAAATCCAGAAAAATAAAAAGAATAAGGAAAATTTTTAAGACCCCCCTTAAACTTATATGTATAATAAATAGGTGAATCCCCATGACACATGAAAAAGTGTGAAGACTATTTTATCAATAATATAAAGTGTACATATAAATTTTTAGCGAATCTTTCATTTCAAATTATATAGCTATATAGTATGGAAAACATAGCTATATTGTCAAAGATGTAATTTACTAAAATAAATTTTAAAATTAAATTAATGAAAAAATTATATTTTTCAAATTCTAAAATTAAATATATATAAAAATTAATATTTTTCAAATTCTAAAATTAAATATATAAAAAAATTAATATTTTTCGAATTCTAAAATACATATAGCTCATTAATTTCTTTACCTATCCAAATTTAAAAAATATATGCAAAAATTGAAAATCATAAATCATTTTAGCCACCACATCTCTTTCACACTAGATTTTAGACTAATAAAAAACACCGATATTCATAAACTATAACTCCAAACTTATAATGAATTAGGACTTGAAATTTTTATCACAAGTACTTCTCTATGTCTTCTTAGTTTCTTCAAAATTTTCACTGTTTGAAACGTCCCAATTTCTTTTTATAGGAAAATGACTCTCATACAAAATGTCAATTATCACATTTTTAAAATAGCATAAAAATAGGAAAAAAAAGTAACTCAATGCGATAATAAAATAAAGAAATCAAAACAAAATATTTTCAAAAGGACAAACTTCTTTTACAATGTATGAAATACAGAAGACAAAATTATATTATTTCTAAAGTAAATGTTGTTGGTATTTATAAAAGAAATAATTATTAGAATTGAAATTCTAGTTGACCAATAAAAACAATACTAATATACTGAGCTCATGACACTTTTCTCCAAATTTTTTGAGCAGAGAAATAAAATTTTAAAACAAATTAATTAATTCATTTCTTTAAGTCTGATAAACCAAAGTTTAATCTCAATGGACGTTAATCATCATCATCAATAATAAAAATATAATATCATAAGACTTAAAAATATGATTATTATGTTGCAGGTTAATTTTTATTTTTAATTTATATGAAACAAATTTACAACACATTATTGTAAAGAATCAATGTATAATGTTTTATATATTCCTATTTTATTAGACGAACACATCACAAACATTATATATTCATACTATTTAAGGCTTAAGCATGTGTTCATTATGTTGTCTTAATTTTTGTTTTTAATTTATATGAAACCACCACAATTATTATCCATGAATCTAAGACTTTTTACAACCAATATGGAGAGAATAAATATATAAAAATTGATGAAGAAAATGTGATTTTAAAACGTGATCGTGATATCTTTGCATTTAAATCCTTCAATTTTGACATTTAATGTGGCCAATTTTCTCACTCATAAGTAAAAGAAGATAGTCTCGCGTGGCCGAACTTGTGAGGCATATAACTAAGGGATTAACTAGGTAAACTGCTTATGCACAACAGAGACACAGAATTAAAGGAGAGCGTTGGATTTCGCAATGGGAGCAAAATAAATAGAAAGTATCGGGAATAACTGAAAATGACAGGTCCTTTCTTGAGTTGCCATTTTAATGAAGTACCTATATCCCCAGTGGAGTGGAGGCACATGCAACTCAATCAAACAACTGTTGTTGTCGTTCTTTCTAATACGGGATTTTACGTGGCCACTGAGGAGCCACTGGTTCGTCTCCCATGATCACATAATGGTGCTCGGCAGTACTCTGCCAGACACACAATTATCGACGTGTGGAAACCGACAGGCATTAAATGTTACATGCATCAGAGTAACACTACGTGTTTTGTCGTTCCCAGTTTCGTTTGGTAGTTCTGTGACATTTGGGAGGTAATAATTTTTTTACATATAAAAAATTAATTACCTAAAATCTAAATAATTAATAAAAATGAAAATTTATACACAGTTTTTCTTTTAAAAACAATAATTCTTAACTTTCTTGAAAAACAATGTTACGCCACCTATATTATCATGTAACTACTTATATTTATAAAATAATAAATTCACCTTACCTCAGGTTTCATAAAGAGGTACATTTGAGATAGGTTTTTATATTGATAACATTTTACATGCAATTATAGATATTGATAACATTTTACATGCAATTAAAGATAAAATTTGAATAAGTTTTTTTAATTAAAAAATGAAATTATATATATAATTAAAATAAAATATTTATTATATTTATATGTATATATTTTTAAATTATATATATATGAATATGTTTTCATAATTAAAAGAATAAGATAAAATTATTACAATGTCAATTGTCATGAGTGATGAAAATAATTTTTTTATAAGTTTTATTTAATAAACTTATGACATAGTATATATGTTAAAAGAATATTTAAAAATATTCTAAATTATATATATATATATATATTTTATGGTTCTATGATGGTTTTATTTGAAAATCAATATTATTGTTATATAATTTTTTATAAAATTGAACTGAAAATTCTAAAACTAACATTTTTCGTAGTTGTTTCATAATTGTGTTGTTAAATAACAAAGAATCAAATATTAAAAAAATTCAAGAACCATTTTAAAATACTAAGCTGTCCTTTTAATCTTTTGTCGTAACTTGTGACTATTATTGGAATGGAAAACGAGCTAATACTTTTTGGATCTTGATTTGTCTTAATACTTTTCGGATCTTGCTTTGTCTTATTATTAATCATATGACTTCAATCTCATGGAATAAATAAAGAAGAATGCGACATATATTGACCAGGCTCGTGAAAAATGTTGCCCGAAGTAGAAGCTTTCCCTTTTAAAATAAAAGTTTAGTTTTTATCACTTTTTTAAAACCTGTTTTTATTGGGAAAGGATAGGATAGAGCAAATTACCCGTCTTTTAAATCTTTTGAATGGGGCAACATGGTTATAAAATATAAAATAAATAAATACAACGCGTGAAGAACTTGGTTCACTTTTGGATTTGAGTATTGGACGTTATGATCATGCGCGCAGCCCTCCGGTATCAATAATTTAATTAATTTAAGTTACGTATTGTATTATTGCTGAAATATGTTTTTCCACACCTTCGGAACATGTCATTAATTTACCCGGGAGATGTCCTAATGAAATGAAACTGAGACGACAAAACACGTTGTGGAGGACGAGAATGTAACATTTAATGCCTCTCGGTCTCCGTAAGTCGATGAGAGGAGACATGAAATGTCTCAATGTGCTTGGACGGCACTGCCAGCTAATGTAATATGAATCATTCAATTGAAACTGTGGCTACTCACTCTCCACGTAATTTTTGGTGTGAGAAATAATGACAAGAGCACTTGGTTTGCATGTGATTGTTACAACTTACAAGTACACCTTTAACCAAAATGCCAAACCACAGTTAGTTATTTTCAAAGATTCCCAATGCTTTTATTTCTTTTGTCTTGCTGTCACAATAACAAAAGCTACAACAACAACAAGAATCTTTGATATATATGAGATTAACATAAATGGTAGATATAATTAACCTTAAAATCAAATCATAGTGTATGGGATTTGAAGAATTCTGCTTCAAATCAAATGAGACTCTTGGTTCTCCAGAAACTGTAAGCCAATACTGTTCATGAATTCTTGTTGCTTTCATGTAAGTGTAATTTATTAATTCTAATTCCAAAGTCTTGTATATTGTAATCCATGGTTTGGATTTTTATGCGTATTTACAACGTAAGATTTTCATTATAAACTCTAAGTTATGGCGCATCCATATTCTTTGTAATTACTCTGTATTATTCTTTGTAATTACATTATTGTAATCTTTGAGATGAGAAACATATTTGCTTAATCCTTGTTAATTTAAAAAGTTTAATAAAAATAATTAAATACATGTAAGAAGTTTAATATATGGTAGATACTTAACAATAAACATTAATTTGGTTGAAAGTGTAACCATAATTACAGATTTTACTTAAATATATATATATATTTTTTGTAAATTCAAGGACTAATCTATTGAAGTAAATATTATTATTCCTTCTTTGATAGATAAGATCATTACATATTCCAACATTCCCCTTTAATGATGAATAGGAAGAAATAATACAAATGGAGAAAGATGGCATTACATTAACACACTATCAATCCCATAAGAATTTGTTCAAGTTAGAGTCAAAGAAAGGGGTTCCCAAAGAAAAAAATGATTGCATAGAAGTCCCCTTAGCTTGTAAGGAGAGGTCTATCCCTTGCTAGATATTTCCATGGAGAAGTGTCCCATGTTCTTGGGGATTACTTCAAAGGATTTATTAAACTTGTACAATGATATAGGGACTAAACATAGTCTCATCAATAGATTAATAACAAATAACTCATGAAAATGGTGTAATCGGGCTACGGAATGAGTAGTCGCTCTATATATTCACACAAGAATGAGAAATTACATTACAATGTCATGCTACAAGCATGAATGACAAGAAATTCGAATTCCTAAGGAGGTGTTTCGAATTGAATGAGTGAGTCTAGCTTAACTGAATGGAAGCCATAGTCAACACTCAAGTTAACCACCGATCAAAACCCTAATTGACTCAACTGAGCCCTAAATTAAGTTGGAGTACAATAAATGACTGAGTCTTAACTGAAAGAGATCAGACACATGTCACAGCAAACCAACCATCAAGTGGTAGTGCTTCAATGACTCCAATGAACCCCGATGACGTTAACTGAAGTGTAACTGAACATCAAAAGTGTTTGGAGGCACCCCTGTTTACTCCAGTTAAATAAATAATCAATTTAATGAAGGGAGGCACCTTCACTACCCTGTTTAACTGATTGTAACCATCATTTAGCAATTAGGTGCATTAATATCACTCTGATCACCCCCGGAGTGCTCCAATTAGCCTCCCTGAATATAGGAGAAGACTAAGTTATCATCCCTGACTGAAGGTAGGCGTGGATGTGATCTAGCTGATGACATTTAATGCTCCACTAATGTTAATTAAGCCAATAATACTTAGGATAGTGGTTTAACGAGGCCAAATTGACCAAAATGAGTGTGTAAGGTGGTAAATGTTTCCAACACCCCCCCTTTAGCTATACTCAGGAGGAGTTAGAAAACATAAATGCATAAAAATTCTAGGGCCCCGACAAATAAGGCCATAGGTCACCCTGTACAATGCTGAAACTAAAACAATGCTCAAAAACAAACTAAGTGAAGAAAAGAGGGAAAACCCAGTGGGAAAACCCCCCCCTCAAGCTAAACACTGAAAGTAGTCTGAATCACCTGGATGAACTTACCCCCAACAGTGAACGAAGGTAAGTGAACTTCTTTTCTAAAAAATCTCTTACTGAAGATGTCTGCAATCTGCTCATTAGTCGGGCAGTATTGCAGAATGATGGTCCTGTCATGCACTAGCTCCCTGATATAGTGCATGTGGATCTCTACATGCTTGGTCCTCTGCCTGGCAACTAGATCTCTGGATATCTTAATAGAACTTTCATTGTCACAAAAGAGGATAGTGGACAAAGTACTACCAAGATCAAACTCTGAAAGAATGCCTTGCAACCAAACTACTTGGATGCAAGCATTCATCGCTCCTCGATACTCGACCTCTGCTGAAGATAGTGCTATGGAAGCCTACTTTTTGCTAGACCAAAAAATGGGGCTACCACCAAACATGAATACATATCCAGAAGTAGACTTCCAATCAATAGAATCACCCTCCCAATCAGAATCTGTGTATCCAACCAGCTCTAGCTCAATGTCTGCAGCATAATGAATGCCGTAGATCCTGGTTCCCTGA
>LPNX011145602.1:0-23065 GCA_001517045.1 Pseudotsuga menziesii | reverse complement strand
CATACTAATGCATACTAAAGAAACACACTTTTACCTAACGGATATATTACACAAGTTGATCTTAACTAACTCCTAAGTGTCTAAATATCCTAACAGAATATACTGGAGGATCCTCTTGGCTGCCTTCCAATGAATATCATGAGGTTGATGCATGTATCTTGATACAGCATTCATGGCATAATAGATATCAGGATGAGAATATGTCAAGTACAACAAGCTACCAATCAGCTGTTGATAGATAGTGCAATCCATGGGAGGTGTGTTTTTTCCTTCTTCAAGGCTGATCCCTGAAAGGGAAGGGAATGGTGCAGGCCTACATTCATCCATGTTAAACTTGACTAATAGGTCTGAAATTTATTTTTACTGAGTGACCATAATCCCATCAGAATTTTGCTAGATTTCGAGCCCCAAAAATTGTTTTAGGAGCCCCAAATCACTCATTTCAAAGGCATTGTGGAGAGCAATTTTGATGGCTAAAATGGAAGCAACTGTGCTACCTGTGATCAGTAAGTCATCAACATATAAAAAAATAATTATCATATGACTATCATACTATTGTAAATACACATTTGGATCTGATCTACACCTTTGGAAGTTTTGCGAGAGAAGGAAGGCATCCATCTTGGAATACCACTCTCTTGGGGCTTGTTTTAACCCGTATGGTGACTTATTTAGCTTGCAAACCAAATATGGATTAGTGATGTATCCCTCATGTTGCTTCATGTATATCTCCTCATGAAGATCTCCATGCTGAAAGGCTGAATTAACATCCATATGATGCACTTCCTAGTGCTTAGATGCTGAAATTGCCAAAACTAGGGGAATGGAGTCCATTTTTGTAACCGGTGCAAAGGTATCATGGTAGTCTACTCCTTGGACTTGAGAGAAGAATTTTGCCACCAGACTTTCCTTATATTTGTAGGTGCTACCATAAACAGCAACCTTGGTCCGAAACACCCACTTGCATTGAACCAATTTCCTTCCCTGAGGAAGAGAAACTAGCTTCAAAGTAGTGCTTTTCTGAAGAGAATTCATCTCTTCATCCATGGCAACTTGCCATCTCAGATCCTTCTGAGCATGGTAGTAGGATTTTGGGTCTGAACTAGTCATCAAATAGTAATTTTTGGATAGCAAATTATCAGGACAAGAAAGTGCAATACCTGCTCTCCTTGGATCATCCGGATTTTCAATGTTATCACCTGCGGAGGAGAGTGTCTATGGGGCCCATGTGGGAAGATGATTTTTCAATTCAGGTTCTGATTCAGAATCTAATGATTTCTGTACACTCATATTAGAAATCATAGAATCCAAATCAGGGTCATCACCCCCAATTTCATCATCCAAATATTCAGTAGAATAGGTAGGAAATTCAACAGTTTTCTCCTTTACTAGTTCCACCTCCTGAAGAGGCTCATCGAACTTGACACTTCTCTTGATGATGATGTGTTTTGTTTTTATATCCAAAATATTGAAACCTTTTGATTCATCAAGATACCCAATAAACATACATTATATGCTTTGCGGTTGCAAATCCCTTCTTTTATCAAGTGGAATCCAGGCCCATGCAGTGGACCCAAACACCCGTAGGTTCTACACATTCGGCTTGTGTCCGAAGTATGCTTCGAAAGGGGACTTCCATTTCACTGATGAGTGTGGCACCCTGTTCTAAATTTATGCTACATAATTCATTTCTTCAGCCCAAAAATTTGCAGCAAGCTTCTTTGATTCCAACATACAGGTGGTCATCTCCTTGAGAGACTGATTCTTCCTTTCCGCTACTCCGTTCTGCTGGGGAGTTTAGGGAATTAAATGTTGGACCTGCATACCACTCTGGGAGAATATGTGCAGAAACTCATTACTGAAATACTCCCCACCATTATCAAATCTCAATATCTTGATCTTAATCCCAGAGGAATTCTCGATCAAGGCCTTAAGTTCAAAAAAAATTTCACATACTTCAGACTTCTTTTTGAGAAAGAAGACCCATGTGTACCTTGAAAAATCATCAATAAAATTTAGAATATACCTTGATCCATTCATGGATGTGATAGACATCGAACCTCTGATATCAGAATGTATCATCCCCAATATGCATGTAGCTCATTTTGCCTCCCCTCGATCGAACTTGTGCTCAGGGTGTTTTCCAATCACACAGCCCTTGCAATTTCCGGTGGTTTCCTTGATGACTGGGAGGCCTTCAACCATGGATTTTTTCTGTAATTGCTGCAAATATTTGAAATTTATATGGCCAAACCTTTCATGCCACAACCTACTAACCTC
This sequence comes from Pseudotsuga menziesii, assembly GCA_001517045.1. Lineage (NCBI taxonomy): Eukaryota > Viridiplantae > Streptophyta > Pinopsida > Pinales > Pinaceae > Pseudotsuga > Pseudotsuga menziesii. The sequence continues at coordinate 20,785 of LPNX011145602.1, read as the reverse complement.
ATTTCCATGAGTTAGCAGAGCGATGGACTTTGCATCCGACACAAAGTGGGAGAACTCATAGGCTCTTGCATGATGGTTTGCAAGACCTTTAGCAATGAGTTTCCCAGATGCAATATATGTTATCTCAACATCATTTGGGATGAAATAAACTCTCTTAGGAACTCCAGTATGTGTCATCTGATAGACACTAAGGATATTTGATGCCAGAGACGGTACATACAAAACATTTGAAAAATAACCATTCTTAAGATCAACCGTACCTTGTCCTTCTGAAATGATGGTGGAGTCATCTCCCATGTGGATGGGGATGGATTTACTGGTCTCCAAAGATGAAAAGGAGTCCCTTTCAGCCATCATGTGGTTTGAATCTCTAGAATCAATCAAGAGTGTTTTGGAATTTGAAGTGCTTGCCATGAGGGCATGACCTTTTTCATGCTGTGGTTCCCGATCTTGCCGATCTCTCCTATGAAAGTTTTCCAAAAGATTGACGTGATTTCTCTCAAGGAGAGAGGTTGCTTCATCAAGCTTCTTCTTCATGCAGGCATGTTCAGGGTAGAAGCCCTTCTCGCAGTATGAACACTTGACTTTTTCCTTTCCATGGTGCCCTTTTCCTTTGTTCTTCCTTGAGCCGGAAGACTCATCATGCTACTGGTTTTCAACTCTAGGCTTAGGAGTATAAAATTTAGTTTTTGGGTTCTTCTGCTGCTTTCCTTAACCCTTCATATCTTTGGGCCCCGAGACATGGAGGGCTTTATCATGGGATTATTTGATGATCCCCATCTGGACAAGCTTATCATGTTCACTTGTGAGGGACTCAATGAAGGCATTGAGTGTAGGCATCTTCCATCCAGGGGTTGTGAGCTTCCCTGCACAGAATGCAGAAACAAAAACTAAATAATCAACTCCAAGTTTGGAGAGTATGGTGAGGATGAGTTGATCATCCACCTTCTCCACTTTGCATTGCTTCAAGAGTAAGAGAGTGTGCTTGAACTTAGTGAAAAAGTCATTCAAAGTCTCGAAATTGGAGGGATGGAGAGACATTAATTCATTTTCAAGCTGGTAAACTCTCAATTCATCTTTCTTTCCATATAAGGTTTCCAATTTGTCCCATATTTCCTTTGGAGCTTTCAATCCCGAAAGATGGAAAATAAGATCCCAAGAAATAGAGAGGCATAAGAAGCCGAATGCTTCATCCTTCTTGTTCAAGAATCTTGATTTGTCTATAGTAGAACTAGGCTCAGGTTTAGTGTCCATGGTGACTCTATAGATTCCTCTGGAGTGCAGTTGAATCTCCATGTCACCTTTCCATGATTGGAAATTGTATGGAGTCAAATGATCTACCGAGGAGGTCATCTGGATCTGTTGGAGCAATGCTTCACCTATAGAAAACCTGAAAATCACAACAGAAAGGGTAATGTAAGGTCGGATAGCCTACACATTTTAGGATTTCATCACACCCTGCACAGTCAATCAAGCAAGCTTGATCAACAATTTCTTTACTTGGGGTATTAAGTGGTAAGCCTTGGCTTCTGGTGCAGTGCTGGATTTTTGAGATATTACTCAATTTCCATGCAAAAATCTGTCAAAAAGATTGTTTTTGAGAGATAGAGCTTCATCCCTCCGTGATCCCTGATACCATATTAAACTTGCACAGTGATCTAAGGACTAAACACAGTCTCATCAATAGATTAATAACAAATAACTCATGAAAATGGTGTAATCAGGCTACGGAATGAGTAGCCGCGTTGTATATTCACACAAGAATGAGAAATTACATTACAATGTCATGCTGCAAGCATGAATAACAAGCAATTTGAATTCCTAAGGAGGTCATTCGAATTGAATGAGCGAGTCTAGCTTAACTCAATGTAAGCCACAGTCAACACTCAAGTTAACCATCAATCAAAACCCTAATTGACTCAACTGAGCCCTAACTGAAGTTGGAGTGCAATAAATGACTAAGTCTTAACTGAAAGAGATCAAACACATGTCACAACAAACCAACCATCAAGTGGTAGCGCTTCAATGACTCCAATGAACCCCGATGAGGTTAACTGAAGTGTAACTAAACATCAGAAGTGGTTAGAAGTGCCCCTGTTGACTCCAGTTCATTAAATAATCATTAAATAATCAATTTAATGAAGGGAGGCACCTTCACTACCTTGTTTAACTAATTGTAACCATCAGTTAGCAATTAGGTGCATTAATATCACTTAGATCACCCCCGAAGTGCTCCAGTTAGCCTCCCCAAATGTAGGGGAAGTCTAAGTTAGCCTCCTTGACTGAAGGTAGACGTGGATGTGATCTAGTTGATGACATTTAATGCTCCACTGATGTTAATTAAGCCAATAATACTTAGGATAGCGGTTTAACTACAGAAAATTGACCAAAATGAGTGTGTAAGGTGGTAAATGTCTCCAACAGGATGTAGAGATACACTTTATTAAATGTAATAGTGCTTGTGATATTTATAATGTGGTTGAAAATGATGTTGCTTGCCGATTGTTTGTGGAAACTTTACAAGGAAATTCTCATGAATAGTTTTATTCATTGCTACCCATAACCAAACTAGTTGGGATGTATTACAATATTGATCTATTATGAAATATGTACCAAGGATACATCCATATTTTATTTTCTTAAAGTTTGTTGAAACTTGGGTTAAGTAGAAAAAAAGAGTTTAATAATATTTCGCTTTCATATTTATGAAAGTTCTTCACAAGGTTCCCCAACAAGTGTTCACAAGTGATTTCATCATTTTTAACTACTATGAAAATGCATTGCCCATAAATTTGAGATACTTATTGAAGAAATAGTGAGAATGTAGTTGGAAAGAGTTAATGCAATGAACTCAAGTCATTGAATACAATGTTTATGAAGTGGTGTCGATCCAAAGGTATTTTTGGGGAAGCCTGAAAAATTCTTGGTAGAGGATTAAAAATAATCATCATCTTTATGTAAATAAAATATCACATCTGCAATTCCAAAATTTAACATGAATCCTATGATCCCCAAAGATATCATGAATGCAATGGGACATTACTATGACTTCATGTATGATTGAGGGATATTGGCCCAATGCGGAACCAAGGAAACAACAAAAGATCCATCATTTGCAAATTTGATGTTGTTTCCCACCCACCTGCTCCAATATGGGTTATATTGTTCACAATAATTTTCATGTCCCTAGTGGATATCCTTTACCTATATTATATAGGTAGAGGAATGGAAGATTTAGAACCCATAATACATGTGGGATACACATTTTCGACCTCTCTTATATAAAGATTAGTAATAGGAACGAACTTTACTACATGATGCATGTGGGATAACTCTAGTTATATAAGATAGAGAGTTACAAAGAGAAGTATGTCTTCTTTCTTAGTTAGGATATCATAACATATTACGAGATCTAAGTAGACATCATTACACAATCCAACATTTTTTAGTTTAAAGGTTTTTAGAAATTAATTTAATTTTTTTTTATGATATGGACAACTAGATTCTATGTAAATGACACCTATCATACTCATGTGATCAGTTGCTATCCTAGGATTTAGTTTAAATGTGAGCTATACAAACTAACTCGTTTCTCAAAGTGAGGTGAAGTTGGATTTGCGTCCTCACTAGTCTTTGTAACTTTTTTCTTATTAATAAAATTATGTGTTTGAGGAATCTTGTTCATCAATGAATATTTATAACTTGACCTGAAATCTATTTCGGGAAAATGGTTTATTAAAAGAAATTGTTAAAACATGCCTAAAGTAGTGCCTAGTTGGGGGCACCAATTTATAAGTTCATATGTACCAAGGGGAATTTAATGAAATGTTAATTAAGTGACCAAGCCATCATTTCTTCAAAATGAAAGAACATGAGAGGTTGAGAAAAGGGAAAAAACCCTAACCCTAAAAGCGGTTCCAAGAGAGTGAAGATAATATTATAACAGAATATTTGGAGCACATTCCTTAGCATTTTTCATCTTTTCTTTGTGAGTAAACTCCAATTCAACCCTAATTTTGTCTCTTGTCCTTATCGGTTCCTCATTTAACCTCACCTTAGATAAGCCTCTAACATTGCGGCCAATTTTTGATTGGATTTCTCTCTCTTGTTCTAAGTGTTTTTTTTTGGGCTGTAAGGGCGTTCTTCGGCTTGAATATGGTTTTAATTCAAGAATGGTTGTCTATTTGAGCCATGGAGATTAATATTGTATTTAACAAGATTTATTTTTGAATGTAGCCAACTATCTTGTTGAAGAACTAAGTATTGTATTTATTATTAAATGTAAAACTCTAAGGAGAATTCTTCAAGGGCATATTAATTTTATTGTCTCTAGCTTTCATGTGAGTGTGAGACCTTGAGTATGTCTCCTAGATACATCCCTATGATATTTATGGTTGAAATCATTTAAACTTATTTGAAGGGCCATTGTTATTTGTGTTCTTTCTTCCTGTGAGATAAACATTTGCATCTCCCACTTGAATATATGTTGTAAGAGGCATGTTGTGGCCACTTGGGCATATATTTTATATTTACTTTTGTTTTAAACTCTTTTGAGTTGTTTGGTCAATTTATGGGCAAAAATTGCACTTGAAAGATACATAAGAAATCTATTTTATTGAAGTGAATATGATAAACAATTTGGGAGTTTGTTGTCTAACATTCTCCCTTCTCATCTATCTGAAATCCAGAAAAATAAAAAAAATAAGGAAAAATTTTAAGACCCCCCTTAAACTTATATGTATAATAAATAGTTGAATCCCCATGACACATGAAAAAGTGTGAAGATTATTTTATCAATAATATAAACTGTACATATAAATTTTTAGCGAATCTTTAATTTCAAATTATATAGCTATATAGTATGGAAAACATAGCTATATTGTGAAAGATGTAATTTACTAAAATAAATTTATGCTGAAAACTATTAACATCTTCCGCCTTCCACCTTCCGCAATTCCTCTTTCCGCCTTTCCAACCTCGAAACTCAGAAGTTAGAAACATAGTGTTTGACATAGTCCTTTAGCCATGGTTCTGCCTTTCTCCTACCACACTTCCTCTTTCCCCCTTTCCGACCTCGGAACTTGGAACTCAGAAACATAAAGTTCGACGAAAATACTTAACGACTCTTCTACCTTCCGCCTTTGGCACTTCCACTTCTTCCCTTCCTGTTAACTTTTCATATGCTTAGCTAATACATCAGTATTTCATTTCATTTTCATAACAAAAGCATATAAGAAGGATCACTGAAAGAAACAGTATCACAAGAACAACACAGATTTATCCTAGGAAAACCCTAAAGGGAAAAACCCAGCAAAATCTTCCTCAATATAAATTCCAAAAAAGATAAAAGGTAAAACCAACAAGGAGATAAAATCTTGATCCTCCTCCTTCTCCAGCTGCTTCTCTCTCTCCACTAATGTGCTACACAAGTGAGAGTGTGTGTGTCAAATGTGGAGCACTACACCTCTATTTATATTCATCCGTTCACTTAAGTTAACTCATATGTCATGTAGGCTCGAGTTAATCATGTAGGCTCGAGTAACAACACTAGGGTGCTAATGACCCACCTTTTACAATTAGAGGGGACTACCTCATGACTCTTATTAGTTCTTTCGATTTGGAGCATCGGGGTACAAATTAATACAAGTGGTTCTCACGTTAGGACCATCGGGGACCACAAAAAGATACATATAGAATATTCTTAGAAGTTACAATATTTCAACACTCCCCCTTAACGAGAAGGGTATTCTACAACAACATCAACAACAATAATAATAGGAGAGAGAGAGAGAGAGAGCATCATCAGCATCATCAGGGTAACACATTTATAAATCATTGGAAGCTTTTCAACATCATGTAGTCTTCATCTTCAATCTTCAATCTTCAGTCTTCAGCAACATCAACACTTTGACTGCTTCAATCAGCAACAATATTTGACCGCTTTGATCAGCAACAATCTTTAGCACTTTGACCTTTCAATCAGAAACATCATCATCATCATACTCTGATCTTTCGAACAGCAACATCATCATCATCTTACTCTGATCTTTTGAATGGCAACATCATCATCATCATACTATGATCTTTCAAACAACAACATCATCATCATCATGCTTTGATCTTTCGAACATCAACATCATCATCATCATACTTTGATCTTTCGAACAACAACATCATCATCATCATGCTTTGATATTTTGATCAGGAACATCATCATCATCACACTCTGATATTTCGATCAGGAACATCATCATCATCATATTCTCCACAACCGAAGTCACCAGATTGATTACGGGATAATTAGTCCCTATCACTTTAGGACTAAGTCCAAGGATGATGCAATCCTACCATGTTCTCGAGTACCGAAGTCACCAGATCCATTCTGAACCAAGGTTCAAGGATGATACAATCCTACCATCTCGATGACTGAAGTCATTGAATCCATTCTGAACTGAGGATCACAGATGATACAATCCTACAACCATCTCGATGACCGAAATCACCAGATCCATTCTGAACTGAGGTTCACGGATGATACAATCCTACAACCATATCGATGACTTAAATCATTGGATCCATTCTGAACTGAGTTTCACAGATGATACAATCCTACAACCATCTCGATGATCGAAATCACCGGATATATTATGAACCGAGGTTCACGGATGATACAATCCTACAACCATCTCGATGACCGAAATCACCAGATCCATTCTGAACCGAGGTTCACAGATGATACAATCCTACAACCATCTCGATGACCGAAATCACCGGATCCATTCTGAACTGAGGTTCACGGATGATACAATCCTACAACCATTTCGATGACCGAAATCACCGGATCTATTCTGAACTGAGGTTCACGGATGATACAATCCTACAACCATTTCGATGACTGAAATCACCGGATCCATTCTGAACCGAGGTTCACAGATGATACAATCCTACAACAATATCGATGACCGAAATCACCGATTCCATTCTGGAACAATGTCCTTGGATGATACAATCCCTCTTCATTCTCAAGGACCGAGGTCTCCGGATCACTTTAGGGAAAGTGCCCAAGGATGATACAATCCCACTGCAACGTCACTACTCCCCCTTTCGGGGAAGGTCTTTCCAAACCACACCAAGCTTGTCTCGAAAGTGTTTGAACTTTACTCGAGACAGAGGCTTCGTCAGCACATCAATAACTTGTTCATCAATACTCACATACTAGAGCTTTATGGATCCCTTCTACATCATATCTCGAATATAGAAATACTTGATTTCTATGTGCTTCGATCTATCATGGAATACTAGGTTCTCTATCATCTTTATACAACTTTGATTATCACATAGAATCATGCTAGTGTCCAACTCTAGGTTGAATAATCCTAACATAAGCTTTCGAAGCCATATGGCTTCACAACTAGCAGAGCAAGCTGCTATATATTCTGCTTCAGCTAAGCTTAGAGCAACACTAGACTACTTTCTGCTAAACCATGAAATCATAGCAAATCCCAGACTATAACATCCTCCTGAAGTTCTCTTTCTGTTTGAGATACTTCCAGCCCAATATGGATTTGTGTAGCCATACAATCTATACTCATGGCTACCATCATAGTATAGACCAAAGTCTATAGTCCCTTTTAAATATCTCATCACATGTTTTGCAGCTACTAAGTGAACTCGTCTTGGTTGAACAAGGAATTGACTCAAGGTGTTCACAGCAAAACAAATGTCTAGTCTGGTATTCGTCAAATACATCAATGACCCAATGATCTATCTGTAGTGAGTTACATCCACTAATTCTGATGGGTCATCGGCTAACAACTTCAGTTTGGAATCCATGGGTGTGGCCATGGCTTTGCATTTGAACATATTGAATCTCTTTAATATCTCTACCGTATACTTTCCTTGGTTGAGAAAGATTCCTTCTGAACTTTTTCATACTTCTAGACCTATGAAATAATGCATTAACCCAAGGTATTTCATTTCAAATTCTTCTACTAGTTTCTTCTTGCTTTCCATAATCTATTTTCCATTCCCTATCAAGAATAAGTCATCCACATATAACAGTAGGATGGCAGGTTCATCTTTTACAACCTTAAGATAAAGGTTAGGATCAGCTTTACTCTTGGTGAATCCCATGCTTGACAGGAAACTGTCTATCCTTCCATACCAAGCTCGAGGAGCTTGTTTTAGGCCATACAAGGCCTTCTTCAACTTGCATATGTGAGTATGTCTATCTTCAACTTCAAATTCTTGTGGTTGTTCTATGTATACTTCTTCTTCGATCACACCATTCAGAAAAGTTGTCTTCACATCCATCTGGTGTAAGTCCCACTTCATCATAGATGCAAGTTGTTATGATTATTAATCCTCCCTTGTCCAAATTTGGTCATATGTCTAAATTAGGAGTCATGTCTAAATCGGGAGTCCATCCAGTCTATTTATAGTCATTAACACCATTGGGTGCACTTAACCTAATTGGGGCACATGTTTTAGTTACTAAAGTGTGGGGAACACTAATTGAGGCTCACTGCCACTTATTGCACTTGATTGCATAAGTTTAGGAGCCTCCTAGATCAATCCCTACAATTTAGGAAGCCACTAGGAGTGCCGAAACCAACCAAGTTCAGTTCACTTCAGTTAATGACTAGTCAAGCTAAGTTAGGAGTCAGTTACATTCAGCTAATTGAAGTATACCGTGCTACTGGGGAAAATGTTTCTTCATAATCAATTCCCTCTTTCTGAGAGAATCCTCTAGCCACAAATCTTGCTTTATACTTCTCCATACTTCCATCAGCTGCATGCTTTGTTTTGAATATCCATTTGGAGGATACTATACTCTTCCCTTCTGGTTTGGGAACTATATCCCATACATCATTCTTCATTATTGAATGGTATTCTTCAGTCATTGCTTCTACCCATTCTTTCTTCTGTACAGCTTCTTCATGGCTTGTGGGTTCTTGATCTACAAGATCACACATCAAGGCTACATAATTGGAAAAAGTCTTAGGCTTCTTTCTTTCCCTTGTGGAGCCTTCAGGAACTCCATATCTTTCTGCCTCTCATATAATTTCTCTTGTCCAAGCAGGTTTTCTCTTTCTTGGCATCTCCATCATGGGAGGTTCTTGAGGTTCTGCTAAGTCATGTTCTTTAGGACCTTCATCTTCAGGGAGACATGTAGTTTCTTTATTTCTGGGAGATGTCTCTTCTTCATACACTTCTTCATGTTGGCACTTCCTAGATCTCTTGAGGGATGTCTCTTCATCAAATGTCACATCTCAACTGATTTCCATGTTATGGAATCCAAGAATATAGATTCTGAATGCTTTGGATACTTCACAATATCCAACAAATATCCCCTTCTTTCCGGAAGGGTCTAACTTGGTTATTTTCTCTTTCAGTATATGAATATATACTCGACAACCAAATATCTTGAGGTGACTTACCTCAGGCTTCTTTCCTGTGAATATCTCTTCTGGAGTCTTGAACCCAAGAGCACTATGAGATATTCTATTCTACACATACACAGCGGTTTTTGCTGCTTCTTCCCATAGATGCATTGGAAGATCTTGATCATATATCATTGTCTTCACTACCTCCATGATGGTTCTGTTCTTTCTTTCTGCAACCCCATTCTGTTGCGGATTGTAGGGAGTAGTTAGTTCCCTCTTGATTCCAGCATCTTTTCAAAAAGCCTCAAACTCTTTTGAGGTATATTCTCCTCCATTGTCTGAACGGAGTGTCTTTATCTTCTTGTCTAAAAGATTCTCTATCAAGGCCTTGAAATCTTTGAATTTCTCGAACACTTCACTCTTTGATTTCAAGAAGTATATCCAAGTATTTCTTGAAAAGTCATCAATAAATGTGATATAATATTCAAAGCCACTTAAGGATATAGAAGACATTGGACCACAAACATCTGAATGAATCAATTCCAACGTACCTTTTGTTTTAGTTTCACTTTTCAGAAATGGGTTCTTGATGTTCTTTCCCTTCGCACATCCTTTGCAAATGCCTTCATGCTTGATCTTCATATCTGGTAATCCCGTCACTACATTATTTACATGAGGTAGAGCTTTGTAATTAATGTGGGTAAGCCTTCTATGCCATAGTTCACTAGGGTCAGTGGACTCATGAGCAAGGGTTGTTTCTGAGTGCCACTTGAGTTTATACAATCCTCCTTCTTCTTCACCAATGATGATAGCATCTTCAAGATTCTTTCCTTTGGGCCACATGAGTACTTGGCCATCTATGAAAGCAACTTTTAATCCTTTCTTATCTAAGGCTGAGATAGAAAGTAAGTTTTTCTTTAGAATAGGTACATACAATACATCTTTCATATTTAGAGGATTACCTGAATCAAGTTTGTAGCTTGCTTCACCAACTCCTTTGATCGGGTATTGATAGTCATCTCCTAGGGAAACTTTCTGAGGAGAGCTTCTTTCTTTGAGTTTGGACATAGTTTTATTTTGTCCTGTCATGTGCTTTGAAGCACCACTATCAATGAGCCAAGTGTCTTCTCCAGGTGTTACAGACCCAGAGAATGCAGAGAATAGTACATACTCTTCTGCATCTTCTTCTCGTGTTTGCTTTCTTGGAGGTCCTTCTTCTTCTTCTTCTTCTTCTTCATTTTCATCTTCAGCTAGATGAGCATGATATCTTTTTTTGTTGATCATCTTCTTGTATTCTTGCTTTTTCATGATACAATTCCTAGCAATGTGTCCTATCTTGTCACAATGAAAACATTGAAAATTAGAGTAGTCTCTTCTAGGAGGAGTTTCTCTTAACCTTTGGATTCTTCTAGGAGGTTGAGACTCCCTGAAATTTCTTCTCTTGAAAGTTTATGGACCTCTTCTTCTCTTGGTATGAGTGGCTAGGGCTTGATCATCTTCTTTTAGTAAGGCTTCTCTATTTTCCACTCTTGTCTCTTCCTGAATGCAGTCTTCCCATACCACATCAAACTTCATGCTTTCTTTTCTGGCACACATCATCTGGATGAAGGATTCCCAGGGTCTAGTGAGACCATTGAGAGCAGTCACGACGAATTCATCTTCATCAAGATTATCTCCAACAGCTTCTAGTTTCTCTTTGATCTGAGAAACCCTAGTGAAGTAGTCTTGGATGGATTCTCCATGACTCATCTTGGTACTCTTCAGTTGAGCTCTTAGATTCATCTTCCTATTGATGTTTCTTCCCTCATACATTATGGAAAGGGAATCATACATTTATTTTGGAGTCTTCTTGGATGACACTTGAGGGATCAAGTGATCCTTGATGGAATCAGCAATAATCCTTTGTACTCTAATCATATCCTTTTTGTGCTTCTCCTTGGCTTCAACTTCTTCAGGTTCTAAGACTTCTTCTTTGACATACTTATCAAGATCATTCTCTTGGAGAATGAGACCAATCCTGTATTTCCATGCTCAAAAATTTTCTATGCCTTCTAGCTTGTCCTCAAGCTTAGTGCTTGGGGCCATCTTGTTAGAAAATCACAAAAAATTGAAATTTTGCAGAATGAGAAACTAACCTTACTAGGAGATGTTCTTGAATGAGGTGAGTTGACTGGTGAGCTTGGATTCTGGAGATTTCAATTCTTCACCTTCCAAATTAGACTTGCAAGATTCAGCTTCTGTAGTTTTCTGGTATGGTTGTCAAACTAGGGTTTGAATTTTCTAGAGACTCACACATCCAAAACTATGATTCCAGGCTCAAAAGATGCACTCTGGGAGGGCGTAACTTTCCATGCAATCAGTTTTTTGAAACTCAAAAAAATTTCCGAAACCCTAATTTCTTCTGGGGAGAGAGAGAGGGCTATTTTTCCTTGTGAAGGCTGTCCTATTTAGGGTGGATCTGATACCATGTTAAATTTTCATATTCTTAGCTAATACATCAATATTTCATTTCATTTTCATAACAAAAGCATATAAGCAGGATCACTGAAAGAAACAGTATCACAAGAACAACACATATTTATCTTGGGAAAACCTTGAAGGGAAAAACCCAGCAAAAGATTCCTCAATATAGATGCCCCAAAAGATAAAAGGTAAAACCAACAAGGAGATCAAAGCCCGATCCTCCTCCTTCTCTAGCTGCTTCTCTCTCTCCACTAATGTGCTACACAAGTGAGAGTGTGTGTGTCAAATGGGGAGCGCTACACCTCTATTTATATTCATCCGTTCACTTAAGTTAACTCATCTGTCATGTAGGCTCGAGCTAATCATGTAGGCTCGAGTAACAACACTGGGGTGCTAATGACCCACCTTTTACAATTAGAGGGGACTACCTCATGACTCTTATTAGTTCTTCTGATTTGGAGCATCGGGGTACAAAGTAATACAAGTGGTTCTCCTGGTAGGACCATTGAGGACCACAAAAATATACATATAGAATATTCTTCGAAGTTACAATATTTCAACACTTCCGACCTCGAAACTCAAAAATCGAAAACATAAAAAATAGTGTAATCATTTAACCACTTTCCACCTTCTGACTTCCACTACATAACTCAGAAATTGGGAAAACAAATTTTGACCTTAACATTTTTTGCACTTCCAAATTCCACTTTCAAACCTTGAACTTCAAAACTCAGAAAAAAACACTTTCTTCCTTGTTTTCAACTACCCTTTCCTCCTTCTGCCTTCTGCAGGCAGATCCCATGGTGCAGAAACACAACAATTATTCCCTTTTCAACTTTTCCTTTTTCGGTTTCCACCTTTAGCCTCCCTCAGGTGGATTCCAAGGGGCAGAAACACTAAGTCAGCTTCCTCCTAACTTTGCAATAGGATTCTAGCCTCCATGAACTTAGGAAGATGCATTACAAAAACACAAGGCATATATAGAGGTAAAATGCATGAAAACATAACATAATTAAACTTCTACTTAACCATCAATAAGCATTAAACATGATCATAATAACTCATAAGCAAATACATGGCATAAACAAGCATAACAGATATACTTATCTTGATGATTAAGTTGTCTCGCAACTATCTATGTCACTGCAAACCCAACCATAGGCCAGTGTGTTCATTAGTCTCTCAACACCACTGCCATCGTCGAGCTATGCATGATTTCCACAGGGAACTGGGGAACAACATGATTAGACATATCCAGAACACATCAAACATAGTCAAACCAACCTATAGTTGGGTTTCTTAGACTATCCAACCAAGCCAATACAAAATTGGGTTTCATGGGCTGCTAAAGCAATGATGTACACATAACAAAACTCAGCCAAACCAGCTAACAGTTGGGTTCCTCGGGTTTCTAAGGCAATGGAAAGGTAGAATTGCTAATCTAGTGAGCTCAGCCACATAGCTATGGACACCTACACCATATCTATCCAGCTTGGCATTCCACAATACCTACACACCCAACAAAAGGAAGTATTCCATTCACTGCTACACACTTCCATCGGGCCATACCTTCCCTTCCAGTTCTCTTTTGGGTGTACATAAAGGATCTTCTAACCCCTCTTGATCTATCTATGGGGTTCCTATATTCACTAAGTTTATCAGCCAATTCCAGGCCTCTTCCACTCCTAATTCTTTCAGACCAAGACAGGGATGCACATCACAACAATCAACAAGGAAACACAGCAACACAGGATTCACTCTGTAACACACATACAACCAGTTTGCATACCACACTGTAGTTTAGGAGAGACACTATAGAACAACCCATCCCGCCCCTCCAGATAGTGAAAAAAAAACAAGATCAAGCTGCACCACCGTGAACAATCATGACTGCCGACTTAGGAATGAACAATGCGTGAAAAAATGAATTGTGTCCTCCCCAACGAGGAACAACCACAAAACCATTTAGCGATCAAGGGAAAGTACGGAATGGCACGAATCACATGATTTCTTGCGTTAGAAGCAAGAATGTGGCTTCCGAGACTGCAGGCTTGCTCAAACAAGCAATAAGACTGCCATGCCTTGCTTTGCCCAAGGCATTTACTACCTCAACCAACTTCTGGAAGAAATTTATGATTGAGGATAGAGGACAAAAATGTAGCTAAGGGTTCATGGGTTCCCCCATTGACATATGGCCTCACCCTAAGTCCCAGGGGTTTGAATAACTCCCCACCCTATTCCTTGTGGAATCATGGCCCCATCTCTTTCACGTTACAGTCCCATAGCTAGTTGTGGTATTTTATTAAATTGCATATTACATGATATATCAAAATGTATATTGTGATTGACTTAGCACTATCACCATAGGGATCAACCCTGATCACCTATACAAAACACCATATCAATGGCAGGTCCTTGGCCTTGAGCTTCATGCCATGATCAAAATACAATATATATACATCATATACAATTTCAATACCATGTGGTCAAAACTGGGGAACACATTCTCCTCCCCCTTGGGGTCAAAACCGGGGTGTTATAGTGAGGGAAGCTGTGGAAGAGTGTGGTCTCCTATGAAGTGGGGTGAGGTTCTGACAAGAGAAGAGGAAAATGACTACGGAGATTCCTAGTGCGACTGGAATAGAAAATTGCAAAAAGGGACCACAAGGGACTAAGAGACCCTACAATGATGAAGTAAATGACTAGGCTATGCATGATTCCAAGGAAGGACCAACCCAAAGCAACAACATACCTACACCTCTGTGCACGGCACTGAACCCATGAGGAAGAAACATAAGCTCATTGCAGGGTTGTCCTATGTGTCAGCACAACAATAATAGTAGTGGATCGATGAATACTGGGAGAAGACCCAGAAGGGCAGGTGACAATGCAAAACTACCCTTGTTCCAAGGTAATGGGACTGAAGATCTCAAATAATATTGGTTCTTATGTGAAGTAGTATGGATAGTAAGCAAAGTGCAAGACGAAGATATCAACGAAGGACTACTAGTGACGAACTTTCGAGGTCGAGTGTTGGATTGGTACATGAAATTTGTGTAGTTGTCGATGGGTAGTGAATCATCTTCCAAACAAGAAGGGAAGTGGAAGATAACTTAGGAATAGAAACAACCTCATAAAATATGAGGGTTAACACTAAGAAACTAATAAACTAGTGCAAAGAAATTCACTCAATTAAGTAAATATGATCAATTTGTGTCTAAGACAAGAAATGAGCAAAAAAAACAAAGAACACAAGGGGTCACCTGTACTATAAGATCAAAAATTTTATACTACCAATTTTCAACCAATAACAAGGAAATATTTGTCAAACAATGAATTAAAAGATATGCATAAAAAAAAATTTAATATGTATATAACATATAAATATTTCTATATAGTATATAAATATTTTTCAAAATATTTATAATAACATACTTATATAATATATAAATCACATACTATATATATATAGAAGTAAAAATTGCATCGAAAAGAGAATGAATGAGGAATAGAATCCAACCTCCCTCATGCAAACCTTAAGACCCTCAAAACACAAGCAATGACAACAATGGAGGAGAGGTTTGACAATAGAGAATGAGAGGATTTTACGGTGTATGGATTTGTCCGTACAACACATGTATAAGATGAGAAAAATTGTAGGTGGTGGATATACATGAAGGGAGGGATGAAAAAAACCTAGAAAAGGAAAAAAGTTCATATAGGTTATTGTACAATGCGGGAAGTAGGTAAAGATTCCTAGCACACAAAATTGAGGGTAAAATAAAAGATATTAATGTAGCCCAAAAGAGAAATTTGACCTGAAACCTATAAAAAAATTGCACAATAGAAGCAATTTTCAGAGAATAGCGTAAAAACATGGTCATGTGGATCCATACAAGTCCATACAATGCACGAGAAGGGGTCTAACAACTAGATTAGGAAAAATCACACTTACCAAAGAAATTTCACTACAAAAGACCTCATGGATCAAAAGATACTAGGCACAGAAAAAAATCAAGCTTGGTAAAAATATTCATTAGAGGAAATTTCAAGTCAAAATGGGCCTCCTAAAAAAATTAATAAAATAATATTTATTAATTTTGGAGGAAGAAAAGAAAAAAAAACTTTTTGTTTGTATTTTTGACATATCTCCCTTTGTTTTTACTCAAATTTCGATCGGGAGAGCTCATTGGATGTGGAATTAAATTTCGCATCCAACAAGCTCTCCTGATCGAAATTTGAGTAAAAACTCGGGGAGAGATGTCGAAAATACAAACAAAAAAAGTAGTTTTTTTATGATACCTATCCCCAAATTTATATTAAAAAGTGTTTAAGATCTATACGGTATTTCAAATTTAAATCTATTTAATTGGCTAACATATGATGACATGGAATTTGAATTAGAGTTAAAAGGCCCATTTTGAGTTGAAATTTCATCTAATGAGGCTTGGTAATTACTAGACCTCAAAAATTCCCAAAAACTTAGGTTTAAAAAATAAATTTCCTAGGTTAGGCTAGGCTAATTAATTCAATTTTGGGAAAAACAAAGCAAAATTTGATGAACCAATAGTCAATTTTAACTAAATACACTGTTCTTGAGACAATAACGAGGTCATATTTAAAGAAATGCATATAAATGTGAGAAATGCACATATCGTTTATAACCTAAGTTATTGTCCATGTCTGACTATAGATTCACAAGAGGAGGAGGGCCCAACATTGAATTTACTGAAGAGATTTGATGCTTGAAAAAATAAAATTACTAAAGGGGGAATATCTTAGTAACCAACTCTGATACTATGTTAGACTATTACTACATAAGCATTAACATAAAACAATATATTACTAACATGTAAATCAATAACTTGAATCTTACTAGTCTAATTTCCTATCAACACAAGAATCTAATAATCAATAACATAAGCAAGAAATGAATCTAGAAAGAAAAAAGAGACAACCAATTTTACGTGGTAAAATCCCAAATGCAGAAACATACACATGCAGATTTGATCTTATTATTCTTTAGTAGACTTCCTCTCTTATAATCTTGAGCACCCACATATCACATTCCTCACAATGACACACAATAATGTGCATACCTAAATGAGTCTCCTTCACCTCTATTATATAGCTAGAGGTATGGAAGATAACATCTCATAATACATGCATGATACATAGTATTCCACCTTTCTTATATAAAGAATGGTACTAAGAGAATTTACTTCATGATGAATGTGGGATGAGTAATTTTTATAATATAGAGAGTTATAAATATTATTATGCCTTTTTTGATATATAAGATCATTACATAACTAACAACATCACACTAGAAATCATTACATATTCCAACATTCCCCCTTAATGATGAATAGGAAGAAATAATATGGAGAAAGATGTCATTACATTAACACACTATCAATCCCATAAGAAGTTGTTCAAGTTAGAGTCAAAGAAAGGGGTTCCCAAAGAAAAAAACGATTGCATAGAATTCCCGTTAGCTTGTAAGGAGAGGTTTATCCCTTGCTAGATATTTCCATGGAGAAGTGTCCCATGTTCTTGGGGATTACTTCAAAGGATGTAGAGATACACTTTATTAAATTTAATAGTGCTTGTGATATTTATAATGTGGTTGAAAATGATGTTGCTTGCCGATTGTTTGTGGCAACTTTACAATGAAATTCTAGTGAATGGTTTTATTCATTGCTACCCGTCACCATAACTAGTTGGGATGTATTACAATATTGATCTATTCTGAAACATGTACCAAAGATACATCCATATTTTATTTTCTTGAAGTTGGTTGAAACTTGGGTTAAGTAGAAAAAAAGAGTTAAATAATATTTCGCTTTCATATTTATGAAATTTCTTCAAAAGGTTCCCCAACAAGTGTTCACAAGTGATTTCATCATTTTTAACTACTGTGAAAATGAATTGCCCATAAATTTGAGATACTTATTGAAGAAATAGTGAGAATGTAGTTGGAAAGAGTTAATGCAATGAATTCAAGTCATTGAAGAAAATGTTAATGAAAGTGGTGTCGATCCAAAGGTATTTTTGGGGAAGACTAAAAACTTCTTTGTAGAGGATTAAAAACAATAATCATCTTTATGTAAACAAAATATCACATCTGCAATTCCAAAATTTAACATGAATCCCTTGATCCCCAAAGATATCATGAATGCAATGGGACATTACTATGACTTCATGTATGATTGAGGGATATTGGCCCAATGCGGAACCAAGGAAACAATAAGAGATCCATCATTTGTAAATTTGATGTTGTTTCCCACCCACCTGCTCCAATATGGGTTATATTGTTCACAATAATTTTCATGTACCCATTGATATCCTTTACCTATATTATATAGGTAGAGGAATGGAAGATTTAGAACCCATAATACATGTGGGATACACATTTTTCCGCCTCTCTTATATAAAGATTAGTATTAGGCTCGAACTTTAGTCCATGATGCATGTGGGATAACTCTAGTTATATAAGATAGCGAGTTACAAAGAGAAGTATGTCTTCTTTCTTAGTTAGGATATCATAGCATCTTACGAGATCTAAGTAGACATCATTACACAATCCAACAGTTTTTAGTTTAAAGATTTTTAGAAATTAGTTTAATATATTTTTTTTATGATATGGACACCTAGCTTCTATGTAAATGACACCTATCATACTCATGTGATTAGTTGTTATCCTAGGATTTAGTTTAAATGTGAGCTATACAAACTAACTCATTTCTCAAAGTGAGATGAAGTTGGATTTGCATCCTCACTAGTCTTTGTAACTTTTTTCTTATTAATAAAATTATGTGTTTGAGGACTCTTGTTCGTCAATGACTATATATAACTTGACTTGAAATCTATTTTGGGAAAATGGTTTATTAAAAGAAATTGTTAAAACATGTATAAAGCAGTACCTAGTTGGGGGCACCAATTTATAAGTTCATATGTACCAAGGGGAATTTAATGAAACGTTAATTAAGTGACCAAGCCATCATTTCTTCAAATTGAAAGAACGTGAAAGGTTGAGAAAAGGGAAAAAACCCTAACCCTAAAAGCGGTTCCAAGAGAGCGAAGATAATATTATAATAGAATTTTTGGAGCGCATTCCTTAGCATTTTTCATCTTTTCTTTGTGAGTAAACTCCAATTCAACCCGAATTTTGTCTCATTTCCTTATCAGTTCCTCATTTAACGTCGCATTGGATAAGCCTCTAACATTGCGACCAATTTATAATTGGCTTTCTCTCTCTTGTTCTAAGTGTTTGTTTATGGGCTACAAGGGCGTTCTTCGGCTTGAATAAGGTTGTAATTCAAGCTTGGTTGTCTATTTGGGCCATGGAGATTTAATATTGTATTTAACAAGCTTTATTTATGATTGTAGCCAACTATCTTGTTGAAGAACTAAGTCTTGTATTTATTATTAAATGTAAAACTCCAAGGAGAATTATTCAAGGGCATATTAATTTTATTGTCTCTAGCTTTCATGTGAGTGTGAGATCTTGAGTATATGTCTCCTAGATACATCCCTATGATATTTATGGTTGAAATCATTTAAACTTCTTTGAAGGGGCATTGTTATTTGTGTTCTTTCTTCCCGTGAGATAAACATTTGCATCTCCCACTTGAATATATGTTGTAAGAGGCATGTTGTGGCCACTTGGGCATATATTTTATATTTACTTTTTTTTTAAACTCTTTTGAGTTGTTTGGTCCATTTCTTGGCAAAACTTGCACTTGAAAGATGCATAAGAACCCTATTTTATTGAAGTGAATATGATAAACAATTTGGAGGTTTGATGTCTAACATTCTCCTTTCTCATCTATCTCAAATCCAGAAAAATAAAAAGAATAAGGAAAATTTTTAAGACCTCCCTTAAACTTATATGTATAATAAATAGGTGAATCCCCATGACACATGAAAAAGTGTGAAGACTATTTTATCAATAATATAAAGTTTCATTTCAAATTATATAGCTATATAGTATGGAAAACATAGCTATATTGTCAAAGATGTAATTTACTAAAAAAAAATTAAAATTAAATTAATGAAAAAATTATATTTTTCGAATTCTAAAATTAAATATATATAAAAATTAATATTTTTCAAATTCTAAAATTAAATATAAAAAAAATTAATATTTTTCGAATTCTAAAATATATATAGTTCATTAATTTCTTTACCTAACCAAATTTAAAAGATATATGCAAAAAATTGAAAATCATAAATCATTTTAGCCACCACCGATTTTCATAAACTATAACTCCAAACTTATAATGAATGAGGACTTGAAATTTTTATCACAAGTACTTCTCTATGTCTTCTTAGTTTCTTCAAAATTTTCACTGTTTGAAACGTCCCAATTTCTTTTTATAGGAAAATGACTCTCATACAAAATGTCAATTATCACATTTTTAAAATAGCATAAAAATAGGAAAAAAAAGTAACTCAATGCCATAATAAAATAAAGAAATCAAAACAAAGTATTTTCAAAAGGACAAACTTCTTTTACAATGTATGAAATACATAAGACAAAATTATATTATTTCTAAAGTAAATGTTGTTGTTATTTATAAAAGAAATAATTATTAGAATTGAAATTCTAGTTGACCAATAAAAACAATACTAATATACTGAGCTCATGACACTTTTCTCCAAATTTTTTGAGCATAGAAATAAAATTTTAAAACAAATTAATTCATTCATTTCTTTAAGTCTGATAAACCAAAGTTTAATCTCAATGGACATTAATCATCATCATCAATAATAAAAATATAATATCATAAGACTTAAAAATATGATTATTATGTTGCAAGTTAATTTTTATTTTTAATTTATATGAAACAAATTTACAACACATTATTGTAAAGAATCAATGTATAATGTTTTATATATTCCTATTTTATTAGACGAACACATCACAAACA
>LPNX011145601.1:3810-20216 GCA_001517045.1 Pseudotsuga menziesii | reverse complement strand
GCACTTGGGTCCAACATATACCAGTTCATCCGTCACATTATCAAAATCTCCATCCATAATACTTATATTAAATGCAGTGCATTACAATCAGCATTAAATCTTGCATGGATTAAATTGTCTTTATGATGCAATGTATTTGATGATAATGTGTAACATGAATTAAAGCTAACATGATGTTACTACTTAATGATTGATTTTCTGGATTAAGTTATGTGAAATCTTTTCAATCCACAATGAGTTTTTCATGGTTCCTGTAACAAGCATGGGTGGAGTGTCCACTCAAAACGTTGGTCTGAAAAATGTTCACACAGTTTAATCCAAAAAATCAATCACAATGATGACAAACTGATAAAAGCTGCACACTCAAAATGTTAGTACTATATTTACCGAGTATAAGTTAATATACTGGTACAAATTTGGCACCACTTTAAAGTATACACGAGAAAATATAATTATGAATTTGAATGCAACATAGTAGTACAATTAAATTTATATTAACTATAATAACGAATAATAGGGAAAACTCACTTCAAACCGTATTGCAACTGCCTTACATATATTCACAAAGCAGTCTATAAGATATTTTAAGGTGCATTCGCATAAAGTATCATCACATGAATTAACATTGAAGTTGAACCAAAATTTTAATATATGTAGCAAATAATATAAAATTCCTCAAAAGGTAGCTTGAAGAGAATATTTGATATACTACAAACATTGACACATTTTTCTTCATGTATATTAATTAGTCATTCAAAAAGCAAAATAACATTCATTAATCATCTCCACCTAATCTCCTTATATTTTCTCAAGCAAATCAAGTACAGCTTGAGGATGAAGATTTCCACAGTTAATCATAATGACAAAGAGAGTTTATGGAATTAAATTGTGTGTATTGAAACGTCCCTACATTTCAAGTGGGCACTCCACCAATCATCAGGGGAACAAAATGAAAAGCTCAAAGTGATATTGAAGAGAGTGAGCAAAAGCTAATAATAAATAAGGTAATGGTTTTGTACATGCATTAATGAATATAATTATGCACATTTGATATAATGAGATGTTGTGTTGATCTAAAAGAAAAATTGAAAAGCTAAAATTTGAATGGTTTTATCTAATTCACATAAAGTATCATCACATGAATTAACATTGAACTTGAAGTGAAATTTTCATATATGCAGTAAATAATATAAAATTCCTCAAAAAGTAGCTTGAAGAGTATTTATTATACTACAAACATTGGAAAGTGTTTCTTTATGTATACTAAAAGTCATTCAAAAAGCAAAATTACATTCATGAATCATCTCCACCTAATCTCCTTATATTCGCTCAAGCAAATCAAGTACAGCTTGTACACCACATTTATTTATCTTGGTATTCCTGCAATCTTCTTTCTTTGTCATCCATGCCCAAACTATGGTATTAATTGGAATAGATCCAAGTTCTGTGTCAACAGGATTTGGTACCCAATATTGTTCTAAAAAATTTTCCTTGTATTTCCCTGAGCTAGGATGCCACCAATCAATCTTTACATGAAGGGTCTTGCTGTCATCGTCCTGGAATATATCTAAGGTGTATTTTTCCATCCAAATCATCTCTCCTTCATCCTCATTTCCTGATCTAACAAGCAACATCTTTCCTTTCTCAACATCAATTCTAGGATCGAATGTTGGCTTTGGCTTGTTGCACTTGGGTCCAACATATACCAGTTCATCTGTCACATTATAAAAATCCCCATCCATAATACTTGATATTGCATGGAGTGCATTACCATCAGCGTTAACATTTTGCCTCGTCTTGGGCCAAAAATCATCAGAAGAAGAATCAGTTTCATCCAAGGGTGTATGGTCATAGTAGATTCCATCTAATGCATCGAGAACGGTTTTCCAATCATCTAGTTTTTTATTCCATTCCTCCGTAACAATTGGTGAATTCCCATTGCCAATAGTCTCTTTCCACATTTTTATGTATGATGTCATTCCTTCCTTTAGTTCTTTTAAATAAACAACATTGTCTTTGGGACGTAAGAAATATGGCTTCCTTGTGGGCAATATAGGTCGAGCTTCATCATATATATTCCACAACTCAACTGGTTCTGACCACTCAATGTCTATGATGGATTATTTATACCTCATAACTGGAACATCATTGAGTACAAGAAATTGGAAGTACTAGACATTAAGATGTCCAATTATTGCATTTTTCCCCTCCTTTATGTACCCATTAAGAAAACTTTTGAAGTCATACAATTTGTCAATAAGTTTAGGTGGAAACACCCTTTTTTATTCTATTGTGCGATATGTATCCATCATCTCAGGTAAAGAATATATATCTTTGCTTTTCAAGTTGGAATACATTCTTCCATAGGTTCCATATATGTCTTCATGGGTGTGCCCCACAAAAAAGAACCCAACCTCAATAGTGATGAAGACACCAACTGTAGTTAATAGTGATAGAAACATGAAAACATAACGATTCTTATTATCACTAGCTGCATTGTCCAACTGTAACAACAAATGTGGAGGAAGAGGTTTAAAATCAAGATTTTGATTTTTTGAGCTTCCATTTAAAGATAGGAAAGCATCCTTGTACACTATACATTTTGAGTAAATAGAGATTTGAAGTAATACATTTGAAAGTGGGTTTCTTGAACTTCCACTCTCATAAAACAAATCACCATACTTATCAAGGTGTGGGTCTGCAAGGTCCCTCAAGCACTTTGCAAGAGATGTAATGGTAAACTGTGATCCCATGTGTACAAATGGTAGGGAGAACTGACCAAAACCTCATGTTCCATGGCCATGTGTTAGTATACATGTCAACGGAAAACCCAAGTTTGTTCCTGCAACAGATTTTGATTTGACACGTAATCTTGGGATTGAAGTCTTTTTTTTGTCCATATTATCATGGATAATGCTCAAGTATCCCTTTGGATACCACTCTGACATAATTCTGTGGGCATAGTAGCAATATATTCCACACATAACAATCTTGTTATGTTTCTTCAGTCTAGCTCGTTCCTTTTCTTCCAGCTCTTTGTAGTCGTTGTCTTCATCCGTGCTTTCAACACGATACATTCACTTTATTTACTTAAGTTAGTGTTCTTTGAGAATGCCACATCTAAAAAATGAGTATTCCAAATCTTGCTCATTGTTGGTTTTTATATTGATGGAAAATTGAGGTCTTCAAGAGCCTCGTTGATCTCTTCTAACAAAGAAATTTGGGTGTACGTTGATGGCAGCAATCTTAAAGGAGTAGACCCTCCATCTTCTTCAACTTGTCATGTTTGGTTCGATGAAAAAGTATGAATTATCCATTACAATTTTGTGCAATATTTCTATGGTTTCCACAGTATGTGCAATATTTCTATGGTTTCCACAGTATGTGCATGTGCTTTGCATTTGTTGGTGTGACCATGAATTCCTTTGACATGTCCTTGTTGGAAATTATGTTGGTAAGTATAGAAGGTGCTTTGAGGAATATTATGTATCTTATACCATGCTTTCTTACAAATAATATCTCCATTAAACCTCATGTCCTTTACTTTACTAACAGTAGGAGGTAGGACATGGACATGTATCTTTGACATGAGTGTGTTAGCTTTCATAAGGTAGTTTTTCATCTAACACAACCACATTGTCATCGATCACATTGCACCGTGATGGAAATCTAGCTGGAGTTAGCTTTCATCCTTAATCATTGCATGGTGAGTGAAATCTAATGTGTGTTAGCTTTCATAATGTAGTTTTCCATCTAGCATAACCACATTGTCATCAATCGCAATGCATCATGATAAAAATCTAGCTAGAGTTAGCTTTCGTTTTTAAAACATTGCACGATCAGTAAAGCTAATGTCTGTTAGCTTTCATAAGATAGTTTTCCATCTAACAAAGTCACATTGTTATCAAATACATTAGACCATTATGGAAATCTAGTCGGAGTTAGATTCCCTTCTAAGAAGATGGAACTATAAGAGAAAGCTTATGTGTGTTAGCCCATTACACCATGATGGAAATCTAGCTCCAGTTAGCTTTCATTTTAACAACATGTCATGATGAGTGAAATCTAATGTGTGTTAGCTTTCATAAAGTAGTTTTTCATGTAACACAACCACATTGCTATAAGGCACGTTGCACCGTGTTGGAAATCTAGCTGGACTTAGCCTTCATCCTTAAATCGTTGCACAGAGAGTGAAATCTAATGTGTGTAAGCTTTCATAGTGTATTTTTTCATCTAGCGTAACCACATTGTCATCAATCACAATGCACCATGATGGAAATTTAGTTGGATTTAGCTTTTATTCTTAAAACATTGCATGGTGAGTAAAGCTAATGTCTATTATCTTTTATAAGGTAGTTTTTCGTCTAACATAGTGGCATTGTCATCAAATACATTACACCATGATGAAAATATAGCTGGAGTTAGCTTACCTTCTAACAACATGGCACTAAAAGGAAAAGCTTATGTGTGTTAGCTCATTACACCATGATGGAAATCTAGATGGAGTTAGATTTTCTTTTAACAACATGGCAATATGAGTGAAAGCTAATGTGTGTTAGCTTTCATAAGGTAGTTTTCCATGTAACACAACCACATTGTCATCAATCATATCGCATCGTGTTAGAAATCTAGTTGAAATTATGTTTCACCCTTAAATCGTTGCACGGTGAGTGAAATCTAATGTGTGTAAGATTTCATGGTGTAGTTTTTTATCTAGCATAGATACATTGTCATCAATCATAATGCACCACGATGGAAATCTAGCTGGAGTTAGTTTTCATTCTTAAAACATTGCATAGTGAGTAAAAGCTAATGTGTGTTAGCTTTCATAAGGTAGTTTTCCATTTAACACTGTCACGTTGTCATCAAATACATTACAGCATGATGAAAATCTAGTTGGAGTTAGCTTTCCTTCTAACATGGCACTATGAGTGAAAGCTTATTTGCGTAAGCTCATTACACCATTATGATAATCTAGCTGGAGTTAGCTTTCTTTTTAACCACATGGCACGATGAGTAAAAGCTAATGTGTGTTAGTTTTCATAAGGTAGTTTTCCATCTAACAAAACCACATTATCACATTGCACCGTCATGGAAATCTAGCTAGCGTTAGCTTTAAACCTTAAATCATTGCATGGTGAGTGAAATCTAATGTGTATTAGTTTTCATAATGCAGTTTTCAATTTATCACAACCACATTGTCATCAATCAAAATGCACCATGTTGAAAATCTAGCTAGAGTTAGTTTTAGTTCTTAAAACGTTGCACGACGAGTAATAGCTAATGTGTGTTAGCTTTCATAAGGTAGTTTTCCATCTAACACATCCACACTGTCATCAAATACATTACACCATGATGCAAATCTACCTTGAGTTAGCTTTCCTTCTAACAACATGGCACAATGAGTGAAAGATAATGTTTGTTAGATTTCATAAGGTAGTTTTTCATCTAAGACAACCACATCATCATTGATCACATTGCATCGTGATGTAAATCTAGCAGGAGTTAGCTTTCATTCTTAAATCATTGCACAATTAATGAATTCTAATGTGTGTTAGCTTTCATAATGTAGTTTTCCATATCGCACAACCACATTGTCATCAATCACAATGCACCATGATGGAAATTTAGCTAGAGTTAGATTTTATCATTAAAACATTGCACGATCAGTCAAGCTAATGTCAGTTAGATTTCATAAGGTAGTTTTCTATCTAACACAGCCACATTATTATCAAATACATTACATCGTGATGGAAATCTAGCTGGAGTTAGCTTTAATTCTAATAACATGGCACTATAAGGGAAAGCTTATGTGTGTTAGTTCATTACACCATGATGGAAATCTAGCTAGAGTTAGCTTTCCTATTAACAACATGGCATGATGAGTGAAAGCTAATGTGTGTTAGCTTTCATAAAGTAGTTTTCCATGTAACACAACCACATTGTCATCAAGCACATTGCACCGTGTTGAAAATCTAGCTGGAGTTAGCTTTCATCCTTAAATCATTGCATGGTGAGTGAAATCTAAAGTGTGTAAGATTTCATAGTGTATTTTTCCATCTAGCACAACCACATTGTCATCAATCACAATGCACCATGATGGAAATCTAGCTGAAGTTAGCTTTCGTTCTTAAAACATTGGACGGTGAGTAAAGCTAATGTCTGTTATCCTTCATAACATAATTTTCCATCTAATACAGCCACATTGTCATCAAATACATTACACCGTGATGGAAATCTAACTGGAGTTAGCTTTCCTTCTAACAACATGGAACTACAAGGGAAAGCTTATGTGTGTTAGTTCATTACACCATGATGGAAATCTAGCTAGAGTTAGCGTTCATTTTAACAACATGGCACGATGAGTGAAAGATAATGTGTATTAGCTTTCATAAGGTAGTTTTCCATGTAAAACAATCACATTGTGTTGTGTTGGAAATCTAGCTGAAGTTAGCTTTCATCCTTAAATCGTTGCACGATGAGTGAAATATAATGTGTAAGCTTTCATAGTGTAGTTTTCTATCTAGCACAGTCACATTGTCATCAATCACAATGCACCATAATGGAAATCTAGCTAGAGTTAGCTTTTGTTCTTAAAACATTGCATGTTGAGTAAAAGCAAATGTATGTTAGCTTTCATAAAGTGGTTTTCCATTTAACACTGCCAAATTGTCATCAAATACATTACACCATGATGGAAATCTAGCTGGAGTTAGCTTTCCTTCTAACATGACACTATGAGTTAAAGATTATGTGTGTTAGCTCATTACACCATTATGAAAATCTAGCTACAGTTAGTTTTATTTTTAACAACATGAAATGATGAGTGAACTTATCATTACCAAGTGGTTTTGTCATTATGTCAATAGTTTTCTCTGTTGTAGGACAATAATAAAGGCAAATGTCTTGATTATCAACCAAATATCTAATGTAATTGTGATGAACTTCAATATGCTTAGTTATGGCATGATAGACTGAAATTTTTTCCATTTTGAGAGCACTCTGATTGTCGCAGAAAAGTGAGGTTAGCACTGGTTGGTCGAGTTGAAGAAGGATAAATATTCTTCGTAACCACATTTCCTCACAACCTATACTAAAGTCTGCCTGATATTTAATGTCAATGGAGGATAAGGAAACTGTAGGTTGTAGCTTACTTTGCCATGAAATTGCCTGCCAAAACCAAGAGTGAACACATAACCCATTTTTGACTTCCTTGTATCAACTGATCCATCCCAATTGAAATCAATATCCTCTACTATCATGGATTCAAGAGATCTCTGATATAGAATGCCAAATTCAAGGGTCCCTTTGAATATTGACGGACTCATTTTTCAACTTGCCAATGTAACTCTTCAGGATTAGACATGAATTGAGAAAGAGACAAAGCACTGCGAAACATAGATCCGGTTGGGTGGTAGCCACACAAATCAAACTACCAACCAATTTCCAATACAATGACTCGTTGACTAGTGGTGAGTCCGTGTGAGTTGAGAGTTTTATGCCAAGTTCCATAGGTGTAGATGTAGGATTACATTCAGTCATTCTAATTTTTTTTAAGAGTGCTTTGGCATACTTGACTTGTGATAAAAAGATAGTGTGCTTAGATTGCAAAAATTATAAACCTAAACAATAATGAAGCAGGCTTTAATCAGTAATTTAAAAATTAGATCAAATATCAAATTTCACCTGTTGAATCTTGTTGGCACTGATTTTCGTGATGGCAAGACCATCAACATAGATAAAATAATATCAATATATCATCGTCATTGTTTTTGACATAGCAAGTGGGTTCATAATAGGTTTATCTAATTCTAGAATCTCTAAGGTATTGATCAAGTTTGAAATACCAGGCTTAAGGAGCCTGCTTGAGTCCATACAAGGACTTTACCAACCAACAAACCAGATGTTTCTTTCCAAAAAAATGAAACCCTTGCGGTTACATCAAGGCACTTTTAACATCCATTTGTATATCTTCCATCCAGAATGAGTAGAAATGGAGATAACTAGTCGAAAAGTTACCATTTTTCGTTGGGGGAAAAGGTTTCTTCACTGTCTACCCCTTCATCTTGTGCATATCCTTTGGAGACAAGACAAGTTTTGTACTTTTCCAAACAACCATCTGATTTATATTTGACATTAAAAATCCATTTACAACCAATTACTTTCTTACCTAGAGGCAATGTCGACAACACCCAAGTCTTATTTTTCATCTATGCATCATATTTCACTTTTATGGCAGCCTCCATTTCAAGTTTTCCCTTGGAATATTCAAATGTGCTAGGTTCAAATACCTGGAACAAAAACAACAAAAGTTAGACAAAAATTTACCTGCTCACTGCCTTGCACAATTTGTTGCCTCAATCGTGTAATCTGTCCTTCTAGTGCCTTTGGCAACTCATCTTCTCAATATCCTTCCATCATGGTATAATACCACTTCCATTTCCTTTGTTGGCCCTCCTGATCTTGCTATGAAAATCAAGAATCCCTCTCTATTGTGAAGCTTGAGAATCCCCCTCTTCTTCACCAAACCCCTCCTTGGAACTTGACTCCTCTAATGTTTCCGACTCCAAGTCCTATATGATCTCAACACCAGAACTTGTTCTTGAATGAGCAAAAATTTCCCATACACTACTTAGTAATATCCATGAATTTATCATTATCATAGAAGAATGATATTTTCTCATCTACAACATCTCTGTTGATCACAATTTTGTTCGTAGAGACATCTAGTTATTCATTAGGAACGTTTTTCCTTGGGAATATTTGCAAAAGCAATACAACGAAAATACCAAAATCTTTTACAAAAGGTTTTCTTCCTTACCATGAATCCTCGGGAGTGATATCCTACAAAGCTTTACAAGGAGTTTTGTTAAGGATGTAAATCACACCATTCACTGCTTTTTCCCAGTATGGCTATGGTACATCCTGGTTGTGCACCATGCACATCACCATCTCCACAACTATCCTATTCCTCCTTTCGATGACTCCATTTTGTTGTGGAGTGTAGTGGTATACCGCCTATGTATACCTTCCCTTTTGCAAAATTCTTTGAACTAAGTTGAAACAAACTCACCTCCATTATCAGATCCTAAAGCTTTGAGTTGTTTACTTGTTTGTTTCTCTACCAAAGATTTTCATGTTACAAACTTTGAAAAACAAGACTTGTTATTCATAAAAAACACCCTCATTTTCCTTGAATAGTCATCAACCAGTAGTAGGAAATACTTAGCTCCAGATATTGTAGGTGTTTTCATTGGACCATGCAAATCAACATGTACTAGGTCCAAAACTCCTTTGGCTTGCCATGTTTTATTGTCAAAATCAAATGAAAGTCAATGTTGTTTTCATAACTAACAACCTGCACATATCTCTAACAATCCTGCACATACCTCTAACAATTCTGAATGGATGGAAGACCATCCACCATATTAGTCTTATTAAGTACAGATAAATATTGATAACTTAGTTGTCCATAACTTTCATGCCAGAGTACATTTGTATTCTCTACCACAACCGGTGCATGTGCCTTTGTTGTTTTTAGATCAACCGTTCTATACAACCCTTTTTCACCAATACAAACTACAGTCACCTTGTTATCACGAGAGTAGTGACCATATATTTGCTTCCTTGAAAATTTACAAAAAGATTAGGGTTCCTAGTTATCTCACTAATAGACGAGATTTTTGATCATGTTAGGAACATATCGAACGTTTTTGAACAACCTCACTTAAAGTATTGTTCAATATGACATGAACAACCTCACATCCTCTAACATAGTGAGTCCATCCATCACCTAAAGTAATAGATTCATTATTACTCTTATCTTCAATGAAATTTACATACCCGTTTCTGTGACACTTATAGTGGTGAGATGCACCTGATTCGAATACCAGGCTATAGACTTAGTTGATTGATTATGTAATGCCACAAATGAAAAATCACCCACTTCTTCTTCTTCACCTCTTTCGGCAACATTTGCATGCATTGATTTCATTTGACCACGTGCAAAGTCATTTTTTTTTTTGGCAATATCTCTTTAAGTGTCCAGGCTTATTGCAGTAATAACATCTAAATTTGTTATATTTGATACATTGCTAGCATTTTTTTGTTTGTCTTTTCCTTTGAACTGTGCAGTAAATGTACTCATTATAGTGGATGGAGTTGATGCTTCTATCTTATCTAGCCTCATTTCCTTCTATACAAAAAAGTGTTAGTAACTTCTCAAATGTCAGTTGTTGGTTCTCTCCAAGTAGATGTAAGGGCTCAACAAATTAATCAAAAAATGGTGGCAAACTTCACATCAACAAAGCAACCATATCCTCATCATCCACCGGCTTCTTAATAGAAAAAATTTGATCATTAAGATCCTTCAAGTGCAGTAAATATTTAGAGACTGATCCTCCTTCCTAGAACTTGGTGGAAAATTTAAAACAAAAGATTTATAAAATACAATGACCACCCAACTTCTGATGCTTGATACTTATTTTGGAGATTTGTCCACAATACAGGTGCTACAATGGAATTGCTTACTTCTAGAACTAATGTGTCTGCCACTGACACTTTGAGAAGCATAAGTGCCTCTTTATGTATTTTATCATAGTTTTCGGGATAATTTGCTGGTCTGTATTCTTTACCTAAGATGGTTTGTTGAAGATCTCTAAATTCAATAATGGTCAGTATCTTATGGCTCCACAAACTGTAATTCTTTCTAATCAATTTTTCACACTTCAGAGAGAGTAAATGATGCTAACTAGCCTTTACTAATACAAATCTAAGAGTGAAGACTACAATTTAGCACAGGCTTACTACCACTAAGAGTACACCATCCAATCATTTTAGCAAACCTCCTTCGTGTTGACAACAGCTTTGAATTTCCATGCAGTGGCTGGGAAATACTTCCACTCTCCAATTTGCAGCAGGTCATCAATCCTTCACACAGTAGTTTCATGGTCAAGACCAAGGTGGGGGTTGATCCTCGATGAGCTTACTTTTATCATGCAGCTACACCACAAGATCACAACTGTTGGCCCAATGAAAACTCCTCGATTTAGCAGCATATCAGTTTGCATCAGCTCTAAATATCTACTTGCCTATATCAATATTACAGTAAGAATATTTTGCAAAGTTCAAAGTCTACCATCAATAGTAGAAATTACAGAAAATGCAAAACATGGTCAAGATTTACCCATGCGTCCATAGCTTTTAATATGCACCATGAGAGTCATACACCAGCTACATACATGCAATAATATTTAACCACAATTCCAGTCACTATAGGTGCAATGATCTCTTGGCAGATCATGTAAATTGCATCACAGAGATGTAATCACATATAGAGACCATAAAAAAGGAGATAAACTTAATTTGATCTAAGAATGACTTTGGCAGGGTAGGAAGGTCTCATTACAATAGTAAGGGAATTTTCAGAAAATAGATCTCACCGTAGCCTGGCTTCTCATGTTTATTTCTACATTGTCATCGTAGACAGACATAAAAGAAAGAAAGACAAGAAATAGTACAGGTTCAACATCAAATTTTGTATAAAGTACAAGGTTATGTGAGGGAAAGATGACATTGTGAAAGGAAGGAAAACTAGATGGCATTGAATCTACTAGGTGGCATTGTACAACAAGTTTAACATTTCAAACGAACCCTAGCTCTGTAATTTTGGATATCATTTTTTCCTAAATCATTTTCCTCTTCTTCAATGGCTTATACTATACTCTATCATTCATAATCGTGTTATCAGTCTGTTATTTTTACTTTGTATATTTTTCTGGTAGGGTTGTCAGGCAGATATTAAGGCAAGCCAACCAATGACAAATGATAATAAGCTAGGAAACATGACATGTCCTCCTAGCACTACATGTTGTATGTTCACATGTCAAACATGATGCTGGAGTGTCAAACATGATGTTGGAGTGTCAAACATGCAAGGGACAGATGTCCTGGCAGAGATTAGGGCAAGCCAACCAATGATCAATGATAATAAGCTAGGAAACATGACACGCCCTCTAGAATTAAATGGTGTTTTTGGGACAAATGATAATAATCTAGGAAACATGTACGCCCTCTAGAAAGTTTTTGTTGCTTTGTGACATGTACCCACGATTTTGAAGTTAGTGTTTTTTGTTAGAGATGATCCTCTAGGAACAAAATGATTTTTAGAACAGAAGTATTTACTGAAACTTGATTAGAAAGTGATTATGTGTGCGACAGAAGTTATTTTTGCTCTGAGAAAGCATAGTTCATTTATTTTCTGTTAGCATAGCCCACAGTTCAATTATTTTATGTTAGTTGTTGAATTCCCTTGCTAGGATGAAAGAAATCAAATGAAAATCTATTAAAAAGTATCGCGAAAGAGACCAATTGTAAGAAAGACATAACCCAATTAAAAAAGTTCAGTTGAAACAATGTCTTTAAAAGCATGAGCCTACTATAAATCCAACTAACCCTATCGTGTGCCTTGGATAAATCAAATTTTAGAACAAAATCAAGAATCCTATGGACTTTAATGGGTTGAGTAATCTCATAGTAAATATCAACGGAATCATTAATTTGATGACTGAGTATAAAACAAAACTACTCGCTGATATGGATTTCACTAAAATAGATATGACTCTATTGGCTATAATCTTCAAAATTATTTTATAAATGAAAACACGTAGAGAAATAGGAAGAAAATTCCTTAGACTAGTGAGGATGTCAAATTTCAAGATAAGGGTAATTTGAAGGCTGTTAAGATCTTACCATTCTAACAATAATTATATTCCTCCATTAACAGTAGAAGATATTATTCTAATAGCTCATAAAACTATTCTAACAATAGAAGATGATATAATAAGTGACATGCTAGATGAGGATAATACTGAAAGCGGTGGCAAATTTATCATAACAGAAAAGTTGATGGGGATAAATACAATGAATGAACTCAAAATGACACATTAAGAACCAATTACACTCCCACTGGTAAAAGGTAACATTTACATTGACAAATTCCACTCACTACGTCCTTTCAATTTTCAAGTGCATATAACACTTGAAGAGATCTCTAAGGATTTAGTTTTAAAAACTTCAAGTTCTAGGTAATTATTTATTCCATCACTACCTCACTAGTGCGACCAAACAATCCCTTATGAGTTGGATAGTGTCATCATTGCTATTTTTGATATAATATATGAATAAAATTTTAATAGTTGTGGATACAAATTTTAGACTCAAATTTTAGACTTCAAAATAAGTGGAAGCTATAAAATACAAAGAAATGTTTTTAAGGCCACCAAAGAAGATATCTAAATCATAGGATATGTGAATAACGAAAGTAGTTCCTTATTAAAAGGAAGTTTAGTCATTAAAGAAGAGATCTAAATCATAGGATAGTGAATAACGAAAGTAGTTCCTTATTAAAAGGAAGTTTAGTCATTGGGTTGAGGAAAAAAATGAAATTTACTTTGAAAAACTATAGAGATGTTGGTAGTAGCAATGATCCAAAGAGGATTCACATAGATGCAATCCATGCAGAAAAAATAGCAGCATAGCAATAGTAAAATCACGCAGTAGAATTGCATAGTAGAAGAATTCACATAGATGCAATTCGTGAAAAAAAACATGGATTTCAAGCTGGAGTCTATCAAAATTGAAGCCTGTAATCAAAATTGAGTTTCCTATAAGCTGGAGATCAATAGCCTCATCGAAATACCCATTTTGGGCTTACCGAGTAAACATACTATTCCATGAAACCAAATTTCATTCGGTCATTTTGTCAAACATTTTGCATGCAACTTCTACAAAACCACATTTTCACATACATGTCTACAAAAGTGTTTCCCAGAAAGAAATTGGATTGTACATGATGAAATTCCTTACCGTATTTAAAAGCCAACAAACTTGGACAGGCCGGGAGAATGCTGGCGAAGGTGAAGGAAATCGGTTGGATGCCCACTCTCCACGTTTGATCAAACGGTTATAGCGCTTCCTCATGCAGCCCACGCCTGCAATAAGCTGCGATCATGACAGTCCATAAGACATTGTTTCACCTTAGCATTCGACCACAAACCATGTGAACATCGGCCAAAACTCTGCACTTGGCTCATTCTGGCAAAACCTTGTTCACTAAAAATGTGTCACCGGATTCATATCCTGTGTGAATTATGTGGGAATGAACTTGTTTTCCTTCGGGGCAGAGCTTTGTTGTTTACACAGGCCTGCGATAAGATTGCATGAAAGAGCTTCACGGCCTTGTCAAAAATCCCATTCTTCACATATCCTGCAATCATGGCAGTCCACGGCACCTCATTCCTTTCAGGCATCTTCTGAAAGAGATCAATAGCCTCATCGAAATACCCATTTTGGGCTTACCCAGTAAACATACTATTCCATGAAACCAAATTTCATTCAGTCATTTCGTCAAACATTTTGCATGCAGCTTCTACAAAACCACATTTTGACATACATGTCTACAAAAGCGTTTCCCAGAAATAAATTGGATTGTACATGATGAAATTCCTTACCGTATTTAAAAGCCAACAAACTTGGACATGCCAGGAGAATGCTGGCGAAGGTGAAGGAAATTGGTTGGATGCCCACTCTCCACGTTTGATCAAATGGTGATAGCGCTTCCTCATGAAACCCATGCCTGCAATAAGCTGCGATCATGACAGTCCATAAGACATTGTTTCACTTTAGCATTCGACCACAAACCATGTGAACATCGGCCAAAACTCTGCACTTGGCTCATACTGGAAAAACCTTGTTCACTAAAAATGTGTCACCGGATTCATATCCTGTGTGAATTATGTGGGAATGAACTTGTTTTCCTTCGGGGTAGAGCTTTGTTGTTTACATAGGTCTGAGATAAGATTGCATGAACAGAAGAATCTAGGAGAATGCCTCGGTTTCGCACGAGATGCAAGGGGGTTGAGTGCTTCTTTCAAATGGTTTATCACACTAAATTTTCTGCAGTCTCGATGCATATCCACAAAGGACAAGCATTCAGTTGCATATAACATTTCAAGAGACGCCTTCATCACTCGCCTTCGTTGTTTTCCTGTAAATGGGCCCCATTGGGGAGAGGCTAATCGAATTCCATCGTCAAACCAATCCATAGTTTCACATAGCCGCGCAGACCAGTTTCCAACCATAATATTCATGATCATGATCATAAATATTCATAATCATCATTTGGACAAAAATTGGAAATCGCCAATGTAATTTGTTTTC
This sequence comes from Pseudotsuga menziesii, assembly GCA_001517045.1. NCBI lineage: Eukaryota > Viridiplantae > Streptophyta > Pinopsida > Pinales > Pinaceae > Pseudotsuga > Pseudotsuga menziesii. The sequence goes on along the minus strand of LPNX011145601.1, from coordinate 4,997 downwards.
CAAGGCTAGGTTCGGCCTAGGTAAACCCTAATAACCCAATCCATAGTTTCACATAGCTGCGCAGACCAGGTTCCAACCATAATATTCATGATCATAAATATTCATAATCATCATTTGGAGAAAAATTGGAAATCGCCAATGTAATTTGTTTTCCAAGGCTAGGTTCAGCCTAGGTAAACCCTAATGACCCAATGTTGGATTGAAAACCGTATTACCCATGAAACTATGGAAATCCTATGTATTATTTATGTCAACCCATTTCCGACTTCCTTAATCATTTCAAGATCCATTGTGACAGCATTCGTGGAAATGATGTGCGCAAAGATAATGGGTTTCGATATGAAAGAAGGAACATTTTGAGAGCTTAGCATAAATATATTTATAATTAAGGAATAGTTGAACAAAAGTTTCTAGGTACTTATGAAATAAGGAATAACTAAATGAACTTGTCTAGGTATTTATGAAATTTACCATTTATGAGATTCATTAATACTATAGGCACATTAGTCAACCTGAAAGGAACCGCCACAAACCTGCAATTTTTAAATAAAAATGTAAACGCAGTTTTCATGATATTTGCATCCTTTATTTATAGATTGTCATACCCCAACCATAGATCAATATTAAAAAACATTGTGGCCCCTTTAATATAATAAAAAAATCATAGCTACATGGAAATGGATATTGATTATATATGGTGGCCTTAATATTCAACTCTATGTAATCTATACAATCATAGATCAATATTAAAAAACATTGTAGCCCCTTTAATATAATAAAAAAATCATAGCTACAAGGAAATGGATATTGATTATATATGGTGGCTTTAATATTCAACTCTATGTAATCTATACACAACATCTAGGATCCATCCTTCTTCCTCACAAAGATAATGGGTGTTCCCCAAGGTGACATGCTAGGTTGCATTAGCTTTAAATCCAAAAAAAATTTCATATGCATCTACAACTAATGAAATTCAAACATGTGCATAAGGGAACTTATATATGGTCTTTGGTTCAACAAATAACACCAAATCACAATTGGGAGGAAGTCCATGCAACTCTTCAAGAAAAACATCTAGAAATTATGACAAGATGGGATATTGAGCAAAACTATGCCACCACAATATGCATCTAGTAGCCCTTCTTGGGTCTTATTTTCAACTACAATAATGATACAAATTGTAA
>LPNX011145574.1:294341-324054 GCA_001517045.1 Pseudotsuga menziesii | reverse complement strand
ATCATCACTCGATCTGGATCAACACTGGTGCTATCTCATGATTCTTCTTGTCATAGGAAGTTCTATAGAGCCAGCCCTTTTTCATGCTGGTTGTAGGCCTACCCTCGTGTAGGTCTTCGCCCAGCACTTATATCTGACCTGCTTGTCAGAAAGGCATGCCCAGCACTCACATCTGATCATGTAGTAAACTACAATCCCATCAGAAAGGCCCAGCACTCACATTCACCAGCATGATAGGACACACCTACTATCATCTATGAAATGGCTCAGCACTTACAACCACTAGCATGATAGGACACACCTACTATCATCTATGGAAAGGCATAGCGCTCACATCCACCAGCATGGTAGGACACACCTACTACCATCTGTGGAAAGGCTCAGCACTTACAATCACCAGCATGGTAGGACACACCTACTACCATCTGTGGAAAGGCTCAGCACTTACAATCACCAGCATGGTAGGACATACCTACTACCATCTGTGAAAAGGCTCTGCACTTACAATCACCAGCATGGTAGGACACACCTACTACCATCTGTGAAAAGGCTCTACAAATTATGTTACTTTATACCAAACATACTCAAATGAATTCTATTGAAAGAATATTAATTTAAATTCAAACCAAAACTATAATTAAAGAGAGAACTCAGACCTATTTAATACTGTCGTTACTTAAAAAAAAAAGAAAATCGGGGTCTCTTCCTAATAAAGTGGCATGGTTTTTCAAATAATTGTGATATGGGTTTCAAAGAGTTGAGGATACGAAGAGGTTTTGGTATTTGACATCTCCATTATGCAATGGTACTTTTGAGTGGCATGTTTCTCGATGGACGTTGTTTAAAAAAAAATGTTGTAAATATTGTAAATTTATTATGATTTCGTAGTTTGTTGTTGGATGGTAATTATAGGTATTATTTAGTGGTGGGTGTGATAAGAGTGTTTTTTGTTTTTAACTCTAATGGAAATGTAGAAATATTTTTTTATTTTATTTAAGTAATAAAGGTGTAGTTTTTAGCAACAAAGTATAAGTTTTCTCATTATTTATAGGATTATAAATTATTAAAATGTTTTGTATTTAGTTGGTGATGGTTTTGGAGGATTTTTTTTTACTTATCAAACAAGTATAGAAGAGGACTATCAAAGAAGGGACCTTGTAATGTATGACTTTTGAAAGAATAAAGTGGAACTTTTAAGGCTTTGTTGAGGTGTCTCAACATTTCTGACATTAATTGTTTAGAAAATGTGGTTGTATTGCTTGATAAAGGTGTTCTCTATAAACATGGGACCCCCTGAACAAAGGTGGCTCCCCTAGTTATGGAATGATTAGCACTAGGATGGATTTAATTTACACAACCACATCCATCGTTGACGTTAATGGGTATCATTACACTTGGCATCAACGAAATTGATGAAAAACCGTCTCTTCACCATTAAGTCATGCAAGGGAACCAAAGCACTCCCTTGTACTTCTAGCTCGCTCTCTTCCTGACGCTTAGCTCCGAGCATGTATTCATTTATGATCTCCATCTGCATCTTCTTTTGTTGAGTTGGGATTATTTCAGTGCGGGTTCTTTGGGATTTGATTCGCTAAGGACNCTTAGCTCCGAGCATGTATTCATTTATGATCTCCATCTGCATCTTCTTTTGTTGAGTTGGGATTATTTCAGTGCGGGTTCTTTGGGATTTGATTCGCTAAGGACTATGGCTCAGGAAATAGTGGGAGTTTTAGATTGAGAAGAATGTCAACAAGTAAGAAGAGGATTATTGCAGATGGATTTTGTTAAAAGTGCCATCATTAATGACAAAAGAAGAATGAAAATATGAAATATAAAATTCCAAAAGAATAAAGGAGGAACTTTCATTTAGCTACTCTAGTAAATAGGACCCTAGATTTTCCTTTCACTATATTTCTCATAGAAAGCGGTTTGTATAGTATGGGGAGCATATTGGTGAGAAAGAGAATATATTATTGGGTCACAACTTTAGATATGAAGTTGTTGGATACATAAGCATACAAGTGATGCTCAAAGACAGAAGGATGGATGAAATTCCTAATAAGAATCATGTGTCAAGTTTGGCCAAAATTTTATCTTTATAAGAAAAATTGTAGATGCATGGGTGAAAGTATCATTTTCCATGGAAGTGTGCAAGTTCTTTCATGGAGCTTTCATATTTGATAATAGTGTGCAACTTGGTACCCTCTGTAAGCTTGATGTGGTCACACACATTACAAATTGTATATCAACACCAAAGAGTAATGATAGCCAATGGGAAAGGGGCTTCAAGGGTGTGAAACAAGAATCTCAATGGAAGCACGACCTTAAAACTAGAAGAAAACTTGTATTTGAAAAATATCAATCTTCTACCTGTACCACTATAAGTAAAAAAGTAATTAGGTTTGTGCATTCAAATGTATCTGGGCCACTAGGAGATGCTTTCATTAGTGGTTTAATGAAAGGTGGAGGGTATTTCCATAAGAAAATGATTTTACATTGAATCAACAAAGTGACGTGACTAGAAAATGGTGTGGATCTATGAAGGAGAAGGTAAGGATAATGAGAATAAATGGAAACCTTGGCAAAGGCTTGTAGGCACACAATAACTATATTTATAGTGGATCATATATTTCTACCTTGCATGATGCCTTTCCATGTGACATTTAGAGTGGGAGGAAACATGTTCTTGTTGCACATGAAGAAGAATGTTGTTGTAGGGCAAAGGTGAACCTGCGTGAAGAGAATGTTTATTATGGAGACACATATAGGAATTTTGTTCTGCACCAACATGAATGGGAATGTAACCATGACTATGTTTGGTGAATCCGAACTCAAAGATGTTGATCATCTTGAGGATGTTCTTAGAGTCTAGGTAGAACAAGTAGTGGAACAAGGAGAACAAAAAATCTATATTAGAAGTTTCAATAGAAGTTCTAAAAAATGCTAAAGAATTTCCATAAGTGCTCTAAGCACAAAAATACAATATCATCGAAGGTAGAACATGAAGAACAAGAAATTTGAGAAGGCACTAATTTTTCCATGGATTTGATGCCCCGCTGAAAATCTTTTGTGATGGTATAAGAATAGTTGGTAGATCACCTGATATGTTCGGTTTGACTTCCATAACTATTGAGCTTAAATTGTTGAGTAAATCTCTAGGAGGTAATGGGTTTATTATTAACAGTATGTCATGGAAGCAATGCTGCTGAAGAATAATTTGCAACATGGCATATTATCACTTAAATATAAGATGGCCATGTTGAGGTTGTTATTGTCAATGGGATCCAACGTGGAGCAAATGGTATCTCTTCATGATTCTCCTTTAGAGGAGGTATTCCTATATTAGATCGTTGGGAGTACGATGAAGTGATACAGAGAATATGGAAGGAAAAACTCAATTTCTTATGAGAGAGTGATGATGCTTCTTGTCAACACTCAATATCCAATTTATCTTAGCATAAGAGAGAATGTGGAGCATTGGTTGCTCAAATTGATCACCAAGTGGGAGATTCTTGGATTATGTGCTGATCACTTATCAACAATCGTAATAATGTATAGATATTTTTTGGACGTGGTTTTGGTACACAGTTGTGTAACTCAACATGATATATGTGTGATTATGGTTGTAAATGAGACTAATATTTATAGTACATCACCGAGGCATAGTATTATCATTAAGGGATTCCCATAATGTTTCTTCCTCAAGCATAGTACACTCATGGAAGATTACTGTCAAGAAGAGTAAGGAAACCCTTACTCAAACGTACTACTATCGTCAACGGAGAGGTGAGGACATGTCAATTGACCTTTCCTTGAACACTTAGTATTATAATTTAGGTGAGACCAAGAAAGGTTTGGTCGATCCTTTCTCTAGCTTAGTATTCATGTTGAGGGTGATATCAAGCAATGGTCAACCAACCCTTCCTTGTGTATATTATTCACATCGAGGGTGGAGCCCTAGGAAGGGTTGAAAAACCCTTACTAAAGTATAGTAATTACATTTGAAAGGGGATATTGGGGAAGCGTCAACTGACCCTTCACCTAAATTAGTATTATCGTTGATAGTGAAACTTGGGAAGGGTCAATCAACCCTTCCTCCAACTTAGTACTATCATTGAGGATGACCCTAAGGAACGGTTGGCAATCCTTTCCTTGAGCATAGTATTGTCATAGGGGGAAAGGGGATTTATTAAGGGTTAGCTGAACCCTTATGAAGTATAGTATTTGCATCAATATTAAGCCTAGAGAAGTGATGATCGACCCTTCCTAGATAATAGTAGTTTGGTAGAGGGTGAAGGCATGGGATGGAAGGGAAATATTTCCTTGAGCATATTATTCTCTTTAAGTGGATCCCTGGGAATGAATGGTCAATCCTTCCTCTAGATTAGTATTATCATTAAAGGACTTTTGAATTGATCCTTCCTTAATCATAGTATACCCATGGAATGTATTTCTTAGGAAGGGTTAGTTAACCCTTTCATGATCATAATATTCTCATCAAGCAGGAGCTCACTGAATGGTTAGTGGACCCTTTCTCAAACATAGTATTATAATCAATAGTGATTCGGGGAAGTGTCAAATGACCTTTCCTCCCACACTAGCATTCGCATTAAGGTGAGACCAAGAAAGGTTCAGTTGACCCTTTCTCTAGCTTAGTATTCCTGTTGAGGGTGAGATGGATCAATGGTAAACCGACCCTTCATTGAGTATAGTATTCACGTTGAGGGGGATCCCTTGGAAGGGTTGACTAAAGCCTTACTATAGTATAATAATCACACTGAAGGGGATATTGGGGGAGTGTCAATCGACCCTTCACCTAGCTTAGTATTCTCATTGACAGTAAACCTTGGGAAGAGTCAATCAACCCTTCCTCCAGCTTAGTATTATCATCAAGGATGATCCTAGGGAAGGGTTAGCCATCATTTCCTTGAGCATAGTATTTTCATCGAGGGAGGCCTTGATTAAGGGTTAGTCTACCCTTTATGAAGCATAGTATTTTCATCTATAATGAGCCTAGAGAAGTGACAACTAACCCTTCTTGGAGCATAGTAGTTTGGTAGAGGGTGAAGTCATGGAATGGAAGGGGAATATTTCCTTAAGCATATTATTCTCTTTAAGTGGAGCCCTATAAATGAATGGTTAATCCTTCCTTGAGCACAATGTTCTTATCTTGGGGCATCACAAGGAATTATTTTTTGACCCTTCCTCGATGTTTCTATTGTCAAAGAGGAGTATCCAAGAGAATGTTTGGTTGGGCTTTCCTCCAACATTATATTCTAGTCGATGGAGACCAGGGAGAGGTCACCCAACCCTTCCTCAAGAACAATATTCTAGTTGAGGGGGATCTAGTGAAAGGGTCAACTGATTCTTTAATTTGGAGCCTACAGAGGGGGAGTTTGGCCCTTCCTCTAGCTTAGTATGATTGTCAAAGTACATCCCATGGAGTTAACGATAGAATATTTTTCCAGCTTAGTATACTCATTATGGGTCGGGGGGCAAGGAAGGGTTGGTCATTCCTTGCTTTAGCATACTACGCTCATCATGGGATTTCCTAGTGAAGGGTAGGAATATCCTTTCTCCAGTGTAGTATACCTGTCATTGCGGAGACCAAGGAAGTGTCAACTGATCCATCTTGAAGTACAATATTCACATCATGGAGTATCACAGATAAATGTTAATTGACCCTTCCTAAGATTAGAAATCACATAGACGGGGTGGTATTGTGAAGCGTTGATCGATCCTTCCTCAAGCTTAGTATTCACTTTGGGGGTATCCAAGGGGAGGGTTGGTTGATCCTTCACGAAACATAGTATTTCCATTGAGTGTGAGACCTTAAAAGGTAATCCAACTCTTCCTAAAGCATATTATTTATGTGGAGGGAGACCTCAAGGAAGGCCCATTCAAAGAAAAATCATACAAGAAGATGTCTTCACATTCATTCCAATCAACAACCCACTCATAAGCATGGTGTCATCAACACATTTGTGACTCAAGTTATCATAGCTTTAGATAATAATTACATAAGGAAGAAACTGATACACTTGACTAAATTTTTTGAAAACAATGATTATAAAGTCATCGATTAAAAAATATTGTCTTAATGAGCTAAGAAGGGACACCTCCTCATTCATGAACTAAATGAAGGAAATGTTAACATAATTCCTTATATAAAAGAAACTAAAAAACTTGGCAGTTTCTAAAAAAAAATTAACATTAGAGTTATCTTTGCCCCCTTATAACACTCCCAAGAGCATGCTAGATTATGGTAAAGATGCCATTACTGCAAAACACCAAAATTTTGTTTGCACCATGAAAGCATTATCTTGATGAAATAGTGAGATCTTTACAAATCAAACTAAAATAGCATTGTGCTAATATAAATATAATTCTATCTAATATAATCCTTCCAAAGAAAAGAGGCTTTTTGGATGAAATTCACCTATTTAAAAAGTCAATATTTTGGATAGCGCATAAGTTAAAAGATCATCAACATATATCTCATTCCTCAAGAAATGTCACTATGTTGAGTTTGTTCCTAAATTTGTAATGATTAAACCTTATTAGGTTGAATATCTCAAGAAATATTAATAGGATTTAGAAACACAATCATGGAACTTGTTATTAGGTTTATGTTATTTGGAGTTAGCCAACAAGATATGAAAGGACATGTCCTTGAGAGTGGAAGCCACAACAATTTGGCATATTGAAAACGATCATGTTGAAGTGAGGCAACTTAATATGGAGCTGGAAAGATTATAAAATAAATGGGAAATTGATATAATATATTAGCCAATGTAGTCAACCTTTCAAACCTTAAATTAAATGATGCCATATGGAAGGTTCTAGAACATGGTTTGGATTTTGTAAAAGCTATGAGGAATTACAATTAAGTATTTGGTCTCTAATATTGAAAATGTAATCTTTGATATACTAAATGTGAGCTTTGTTATCTTTTTATAGAATGGTCGAGGACATGTTATTGAGTTGATGTAAATGGTTTATTCTCTTGCGAAGCTTTTATGTACAATATTGAAGTAATTTTGTGATGGATGTATGATGATTATAAGAAGCAAGCTATATAATCGTAAAGTTAAATCTTTAAGGACGATTATGCTAATTGAACAATATAGTTTTGAATAAATTTTTTTGAGATATTGTTTAAAAAAAAAAAATTATGAATAAGCAAAAAAATTGAAGAAAAAATGTGTTGAACTTATTGGAATAAGCTAGCTATGGAGCAAACCTCCCTCCATCGGACGGAGGAGGAGCAAAGTCAAAAAAATGTGTTGAACTTATTGGAATAAGCTAGCTATGGAGCAAACCTCCCTCCATCGGACGGAGGAGGAGCAAAGTCAATGTTGACTTTGCTCCTCCTCCGTCCGATGGAGGGAGGTTTGCTCCATAACTAGCCCACGCAGAACTTATTTCCCAAGTACAACATTGACATAGTCAATAAAAAAAAAAGTCATAGTCATGAAAGTTGAGTAAGAGAAGGCAACTATACAAATGGACCAATCATATTATGAGGACAATATGTTGGATTGTCTATTGAACGATGAAAGCTATACAATATCGAACCCAACAATAAAAATTAAAATAATGAAGGGGTGACATTGGCCATACAAACTCCACGTGAAGATTAAGTTAAAACTAAGCTAACTCCACAAAATAATGTGGTTTTGTATATGTATGGGTTGTCAAAAATTAAAAAAGAAATGATGGTTCGCTATCTTCAACTCGATTCCCATCATCACTCCCTCCCCTCATAAGCACGATGTTACGATTTAAAAAAAATAATCGATTCAAAATGCATGTCTTAAAGGCAAGGAGGGGACGCGAACAAAAGGTGATCGCACTTCTTTTTATAAGGTCAGAAATTAATGAGGAAATCTCTGAAATTCTTCAAATGAACTCCGGTATCGTGTCACTTGAAAATCCTGGGAAACTTAAGCTTCTTTTTGATAGGCAAAGGAAATTTTGGGCACATGAGACCACTACCAAGGTTGAAAAACTTATGGTTGCTCCTTATGGGTAATGGTATCTGGAGTAGGATCATTTCACATAAATACTTAAAGCACAAACTTTTGGAGGTTTGGATTAGAGCCCGTAATTTTAATTTAACTGGAACTTCTTATTTATGGAATGGTTTTGTTAGAATTTTGTCTTGGATTACTGGTCATCTGGGTTGGAAGGTAGGCAATGGTCAGAAAATTAGACTGGGTGTTGATCCTATTGTTGGTCTGAATTCTTCTTATTTACTTTCCGAGGTCTAAGGGATTATCTAGCCGATTTTGGGATCACTAATCTGGCTCTGGCTCAGAATTTGGATGGTGATCCAAGGGGTTTCAATTGTTGGTACTCTACCTCCGATCTTGATCTTGGTGGAGCTTGGGTTGATCAATGGTCGGATTTTGTTAAAGGTTTATCTTACAGAGGCATAAGGATTGGGAACCAGGATGACTCCTTACTCTAGTTATTTGATAACAAATTGGGGAGGGTCTCTGCTAAAAAAGATTACGAGCTTATTGTATATGAATATCTGCCTCTACAGATTGATGGCTTGCTTTCCTTGATTTTGGGGCTTCAATATTCCTCTAAAACTGAAATGTTTCACTTGGCTGGCAGTTAAAAGGAAAATTAATACTTGGGATAATCTTTGCAAAAGGGGATGGTCTGGTCCTAACAGATGCTGCCTATGCAACTCTCATGCTGAATCTGTGGACCACCTATTTGTTGACTGCCCCTTTGTCCTTGATGTTATTCACTGCTTAAGCTATAGGTTTGATGTTCTTTTGATTTGGTCTGATAATTCTCTGGCTGATAATATCAGTAGCTGGGTTAAGAAGAATGGAAGGATACTGACTTGCCTTTTTTCTTTATTTGGAACCTTTGGAAGACCAGGAATTGTCTCATCTTTGATGACATGGCCCCTAATATTCCCAGACTCTGTCATGTGATTATGACTGAGGTTGACACATATCTGGTCCCGCTCACTAACAAACCCAAAGGAAGAATTATTGGAGACCCCCCGGGGAATATTTATCCTATGTTTTTTTTTGATGGTGCTGCTGTAGATCTGTTGGGTGGGGCTGGTGCCTGTAATTGGATTAACAATCAACACTTTCTCTTTATCAAGTTGGGCTGTGGTCACAGCACTAACACCAGGGCTGAACTATTAGCTCTCTGGGCTTCACTATACATTGCTAAAGACATTAGGTTACCGTACCTTTATGTCTTTGACGATTCCTCAGTGATTATAAATTGGGCTAAGAAAGAATCCACTCTTTCCTTGGTGAACCTTGATGCATGGTGTCTGGACTCTAGGAAAATTATATCAGGGTTCTCACATGTGGATTGCAGTCATGTCTTTAGGGAACATAACAAGAGGGCAAATACACTATCCAAGGAAGGGATTTTGATGGCTGTGGGCAGGATTACTTTCACGGAAACTTGTGAAGATAAAGTGTACAGGGAGGTCACTCTTCATATTTTTTGAGAGCTTTTCTCTAGTTCTTTGACTTTATTAGGCTCTTGACTCCTGCTGGGACGTTATTGGTTAAGATGATTTTTTTGTCTCTGGATTTTGTGGGTATTCCAGCTCCGTCTTGGATAGTGTCTCTGGGCTCTTCATATTTTCTCTAGGGACAGATTTGACTGATTCGGTTATATGACATTTATGAGAGGACCGTTATATTAATTTTGAGCATATAGATCTGTAGACAAATACACAACTCACAAAGAAGATCTCACAATTTACTCAGCAATTGAAGAATGAAACAGTGCAAAAGGCTTGCAGCTGTGAATGCTTTCATTAATCAAAAAAGTAATCCGAATGATAATTACAATGAAGTAAAATGGCTTTAATAGCCACAAGCAATTCGAATCCACATGAGGAAGTTCGAATTGATTAGACTCTACTTGAATGTAGGTAACCAAGACTTGTCTAAATCACTATCGGAGGACCTAGTAGTTAACTGTCATTGTCTAAACCATAACTAGAGTTCATCGGAGCTCTAAAACACAACTCAAGTGTTACATTCAGTGTTGACCAATGGTTAACTGACTGTGGTAGGTGAGAAATGTGCCCCACATGTGTGCAGTCAAGTAAACCTAGCACTAACTGAATGTGGAGGACTTGAACTGAAAGTAACTGACTCCTAACTTAGCTTGACTAGTCATTAATTGAAGTGAACTGACCTTGGTTGGTTTCGGCACTCCCAGTGGCTTCCTAAATTGTAGGGATTGATCTAGGAGGCTCCTAAACTTATGCAATCAAGTGAAATAAGTGGCAGTGAGCCTCAATTAGTGTTCCCCACACTTTAGTAACTGAAACATGTGCCCCAATTAGGTCAAGTTTACCCAATGGCGCTAATGACTATAAATAGACTGGATGGACTCCCGATTTAGACATATGACCAAATTTGGACAAGGGAGGATTAATAATCCTAACACATTATTGTATATGAGGCCCAAATACTGATAGCTTAGCCTTGTAGGACATAATCTTTTTTTCGTTTGATTCTCTTGGATGACCCGACTACTTTTTTGTTGGGTGTTTGTTTTGTTGACTTGATGATGTACCCAGTTCCTTTAATTCAATTGAATAGCAAGGAATGCTTTTTTCGCCTGAAGAAAAAGGTCAGAGTTGCCTATGTCCCTCCTAACACTCTTAAGGGAGGGCATGATGGATTATGTTAAAGACACCAATGATCCATAACATCAAAAACTGTTTACATGATTCCTTATCATAATCGTTTCTTGTGTGTAAAGCATTACATTAGTGAGATAGGAAGATCTTTATAGTTCAAAATAAGTTTGTGCTAACATAAAATAAAATTGTGTTAAAAGGCTGGCCTTAAAAAAGCAATCCCAAGACACTAGCCATCTCATTTGCATGGATAATGCTAAAATTATGGTGAAGATGGGCCACTATGGTATATGGTGAAGATGGAGCACTATGGTAAAGTATGTTAGGCCCTTGAAATTGGGTTAAACCATTACAGATTAGAGCTTTAAAAAAAACACTATAGGCTAGTTATTCAACAATTAAAAAATTATAAAAAAAATGCCTAATAAATGAGTTGACTCATCTATCATATGTATTATTATAAAAAATTCATATTTATTTGTTGAAATGGAGATCAAAACTAATTGGGCTTAAAAACCTTATGATGATCCCAAAAAAGAGGTGAATAGTGGTCATCTTCCATTTTTTTATCACCTTTGCAAATACGTAGATATATTGCACTACCAACTGTTGATGCTTTAATACTTTTGGAAGAACATCTAATCTCACCAATAATGGCATTTGCACAAATAAGATAACTAGGCTATAAAAGAGCTGAACTTGGACTTACTGGAACAATAATGAATGTCCCATCTAATGTAGGCAAAGTTCAACAGGCATTTCCCAGAGATCTAGATGACACAATGACAGTGGTTGTAGTTGTGCTAAAACAAAAGCTAGAATAGAAGAATGTTTTTTTTGGCTAGAAATGTCTGCCAAAATATTGTGATGAATGCACTTAAGGATCTTTGCAAAACTAAACTCTACATAGATGAGGGTATTGGCATTAACAATGAGTGGGAGTAAATGTTTGATGGTGCCCTTAGACAAAAGGAAAAATAATTTATGCCTATGCAAGAAACATAGAAATCTAACATTAAAATTGATATAGATTCGATATTTGAGACATTGGTGCATGGATATGGAGAGACTTATTTGCTCGATTATTTAAGCAACAAAATCATTGAAATTTCACCTTCGGAGAACTTGTAGCCATTAGGCATTTTCCAGACAAGTATTCCGAGGAGTTGAATTTTCCTATGTTGTTTTATGGATTTAATAGACCATAGGACATATTACAACGCTATTCATATTAACAAATAGAAAAATGGGAGTTGGAACATGAAATTGCAGGCTTTGAAACACATGGCACCATAAAGTGTAACCATAAAACAAATATCCAACACTGCTTGGATATCGATCCATATCGGCAAACTAAGGGGAAAAAATTAGTGGCAAAAGATGTTAAAACAAAAGCAATCTTGAAAAAATTATTTGATCACCTATTGCTTATCGTTCGTTGAAAGCAATAAGAACATCTCTGGAGAGATTTGGATAAACTTATTCGTAAACTCAATCCAAGATTTATGGCAAGGAAACATAGACGCACAATTGTGTTGGATGCATATGCAACAACAACATATGTTGGCTCTCACATAACCAAGTAGAAGCGGACTATGACAACTGTATTGAAAAAAATCAATGACAAAAAAAATTGAAACAATACACAAACTTGGGAATACATTTTTGAATATGCAACAAATGTCTAGCAACCCATGTTGTGCTTTCATTTCCCTTTCATTCAACTTAAAAAAGAACCATATTCATAAACGTTGCACCAGATGATAAACAAATTATTGTATGGAAAAAACTATCGCTTTTGCAAAAAGAACCTGACTATTTAGAGGGCATTGCCACTGCTTCTATTATCCACAAATACATTGGACGTCTTTCTGAACTTGAAAATATTTCATTGGAAGAATATGCATCTTCTTCTTCTGAACAATAAAAAAGAAAATACAATGTATCATATCCTACATACATTACAACAAAGCAAAAGAACCTGATGACGCAAGATTCACAGATTATTACGATTTTATGTCGATGTTTTCAATCTATGGTTTTCTTACTATGATAAAGAAAAACATTCCTGTAATCAAATTAGAAAATTGGAAAGGAAAATCAATCGAAGCTATTGCCACTAACATAATATACTAAGACTATTAAACATTTATGTTAGTCCACACGAAATGTTAGACAGTATTTTCCATGTGTTGATGTCAAATAAAACAACTAATACAAGAAACAACTAATGCAAGAAAAAAATTGATATTAAAACCAACGAAACCATCAGCTGACTCAGGATCAATGCTTGACCATTGCTGGACAACTTTGCAAAACAATCAACCCCCCGCTTTGAGACGCTTATTGGACTGACCACAATTCTTCTTTTTTATTGATACCTCCTAATTGCATCTAACTTATTGATGATGTGTAAATTAATCTTTAGCACACCAAAAAACATACATTCTTTAGGCATTGTTGATACAACAAACCAACGATATTTCTCTAGACACATATTAGTTTTGAAATTCTAGTCAACTTTTGGGAAAAAAAAATCTGTGTTTTTTTTCATTGATATTACAATTGCATTGCCTAGATTCAAATGAAGGTCATTTTACTAAACTCTTTTTGCTATCATTATTATTAATTTTGCAAACTATTTTTTCTTTTTTCCCACATCTTTGTCTCCTGCATTTGATGACTTGAAATAATGTTTTGCACATGGTTTTTATCTTTATACATGGACATTGTACATACCAAATAATATTTGTCCACAATGTTAAAGATTTAGCTCTGGAGACACTCTGCATGTCTTGTATGCGCAAGTGACCATGCACTTGCTATGCTACTTTACTTTGTAATGTTGTTTTATAAAGTTTAAAGTGACTCTTATGTAAATGAGGCTTTTTATAAAGTATTCTCTTGTTTTAATTTTATAAAGTGACTTTATGATAAAGTGCACTTAGTTCAGAAAGTAAATGTGACTTTATTAAAATTAAATGTAACCACTTTTTAGGGGAAAGTTTCTCAACCTTTGATATTGAAAATGCAAGATTTAATCTTGGCCTTTGGATTTAGGGATTGGGAAGGTGAAAAGTCACTCTCAAGTTATAAGAGAGAGCCTAGGGTAGTGTGCAAGACAAGTTGAAGGAAAGCATTTCCAAGAATGAGCATTTGGCTTAGTTATTTGCAGAGAGAGACCGAGCTGCAATTTTTCTTAAGTGGGCACAAATCCCAAGGATGAATTTTTTTTCTCAAGAGAGCATGAATACCAAGGAGCTAGGTAGTTCTCAAGGCATTTAGTTTCTGTTGAGTTGTACTGTTCCGTACAGTCCGTACGGTACAACAGTGGCACATTTTTCGAGGAAAAATTTATGGGCACGATTTTCGAGGAGAAGTGAAAAAAATAAATTTCAAGCACAGAAATCCATATAGTCCATACTATTCCGTACAGTTCGTACATTTTGCTGGTGGCACAGAAATCGAGGTGGGCACAAAAATCGAGAAATCTGCTACAATCATTAATGCTGAAATAAATGTTGTTGTAAATAATTTTTCTGATTGGTAAATGCTACGATAAAATTCTCTTGGACTGGTTTTCGCCGGGGTGGAGTTTTTCCATGGTCACATTGACCAAAAATCTGCTGTTTTATGAGTTTATCAGTCTGCTGTTTTTATGTGTATTTCTGCTGCTACAGACTTAGTTTTTTTTCAGTGTTTCAACTTCAAGGTTGTTGGGTTTTATGCATGTGAAGTATTTTTTACTTAATGACAGTAAAGTCTGAAAATCCGGGTTTAACTAAGTGTTTGACAAAAGTCTGATTTTTTGTCAATATTTCTTCATGGTATCAGAGCTGAACCTCTGAAATTACAGCCGATTGTGGGGACAACAGTAGTGTTGAGTTGTTGGGCAAGGGTTATTGCTGTGTTTTTGACAACTTGTGTGTTGGAAAAACCTTATTTGGATGTGACTTGCAGGTGGTGGGGAAGAGTGAAGATATTGTTATTTTGTTGGTCTATTTTTTCTTTGATAGCAAAGATGGTTGCATGCATTAGATATGACGATCGGTTGGATGGTATGTCCAACTACTTGCAGTGGAAAATCAGAATGACTGTTGTTCTTAAAGAAAACGGACTATGGACTATAGTTAGCACCTTGGTAACTCCTCCTGCATATGATCCTATTGCTTTGGATATTCATGAGGTAAAAGAGGCCAAAGCCCAAAGATTGATTTTGGATTGTATTAGGGACCACCTTATTCCACACGTAGCTCAAAAGAAGACTGCTTATCAAATATGGAATGCATTGAAAGGCTTGTATGAAGCTAAAAATGAGAACCGGATAATGGCTCTCAAGGAAAAATTGCAGGGAACTAAGATGGCCAAGGGTGAGGGTGTAGCATATTTTCTTACCCACGTGGCCCAAGTGAAAGATTAGCTTGCTGCAGTTGGAGAAGTCATCTCTGATTTTGAGTTAGTGTGGATAGCCTTGAAATGCTTCACAAAAGGAATGGGAAGTCTTTGTGAAGTGTGTGGTTGCTCGAGAAAACCTTCCAGATTGGAACCGATTATGGGATGATTTCACTCAAGAGGAGATTCGGGAAGGATCTCAAGGTAGTCGACAGAAGGAAGGTGCTAGTGAAGAGAATGTTGCTCTTTCTGCTAAGAGCAAGAAGAAATCTAAGAAGGACTTGAAGAAAATTCGATGTTTTGCTTGCAACCAGTATGGACACTATGCTTCTGAGTGTCCTGAGAAGAAGAAGAAGAATGAAGAAGATACAGTTGTTGCAGCTACAGCAAAGGAAGCAGACTTTGCGAGAAGATTCAAGAAGGAATTCTCGTTGTTCTCCCTTATTTCTATCGGACGGTAGTAATGGAGTAGTTCAGAATGGTACTTTGTATATTGACAGTGGAGCCTCATGTCATATGACTACAATAGGCACATATTTCGTATCATTGTTGAGACTGGTCTTGATTAGTTCGTTCAATCTGAAGGGGGACATGCATGTGCTGTGCGAGGAGTTGGAAAAGTCAGATTCCAACTTAGTCATGGAGGATACCTTGATCAGGATGGGGTCCTCTTTGTTCCAGGGATGAGGGTAAACTTGCTCTCGGTCTCAGCCCTGGAAGATGCAGGGTATTCGACATTGTTCCGGAGGGGACATGTGTACATTTTTCCAGATAGAGATGATTTGGGACATGTTTATATATACTCCGAGAGAGTGGGATTGATTAATCCATAGTTGATTCGTGATCGGTTCGGTGAGTTGTACAAGTTCAGTGCACAACCCACGGTTGATGATTCGGACAAGGAGCAGGAGGCTCCTGAGATTGCAGTGGCGCCAAGGGTATAGTCTCGAGTTCCGATAGAAGAGAGGGAGTCTCTTCTGAGTATTGGCAGGAGGCTCAGTCAGCATAAGCGAACCAATGTTCAAGAGTGGTTATTTGATTCTCCTAGGAGCTCAGGGTTCAGGGTGGCTGCCAGAAGGCTGTCTTCAGATTCGAGTTCAGTGCAGGTTGTAGTATTGGTTCCAGCTTCAGAGGGAGCTCCTATAGCGAACAGTGTGATGGATTTGAGGACAAGACCTGATGATGATGGCAGTTTGTATCTCCCTCGCTAAGAGGGAGTGTTAAAGATTTAGCTCTGGAGGCACTCCGCATGTTTTTGTCTTGTATACGGAAGTGACCATGCACTGGCTAGGCTACTTTACTTTGTAATGTTGTTTTATAAAGTTTAAAGTGACTCTTATGTAAATGAGACTTTTTATAAAGTATTTCTTTGTTTTAATTTTATAAAGTGACTTTATGATAAAGTGCACTTAGTTCATAAAGTAAATGTGACTTTATTAAAATGAAATATAACCACTTTTGGGGAAAGTTTATGAACCCTTCATCTTAAAAAGACAAGATTTAATCTTGGCCTTTGGATTTAGGGATTGGGAAGGTGAAGAGTCACTCTCAAGTCACTCTCAAGAGTGAAACATAAGTCAGTGTTTTAGGTTCAAGGTTGTTGGGTTTTATGTTCAAGGTTGTTGGGTTTTATGCATGTGAAGTAATTTTTACCTAAAAACAATAAATCTTGGTTTATCTAAATGTTTGACAAAAGTCTGATTTTTTTTTGTCAGTATTTCTACACACAATACTAAAAAGCTTTGTGCCAAACAAAATCAAACAATTTTGTTTGTTGTCAAAGTCTCGTTGAGAACATGTCATAAACAGAGAACACAGTTCGTGGCACAATACAGAAAACAGAAAACCTATCACCAGACATTGCAATTGCTTTTTTCATTTTGCATCCATCGCTTCCAAATTTCTCTTGCTCTGTGCACTTTAAAATTTGTAGATTAAAACAAACAGCAATGCAACCATCGACTATCATACAACTATAAATGAGAATTCGCAAAACAAAAATCCGAATTCTCCGATAAAAGCAAATATATTGCATACAGATCTCGTCAAATTTGTGACTATCATGACCAGCGCTAATGACAATTTGATCAAATGATTCAGCAGTTTTCTCCAACATGGAAAAAGTATCAGAATTAGCAAATTTGGCCTGAAAAAAAGGCCAATATGAGTGAGGAGATGCAAAATACTCCATTGCCTTGTTGGAAAATACTGTAATTGAAACAATCAACCAAATTTGCAAAATGAGAAAACTTCCTCCAACAATTACTGAGCTCATATTCTCCAACGATGGTTATGCACTTGGATCTATTGCAGCAACAGTTGTTGCAGCGCAGTACAACAATAGGCAATTTAATTTCTACATCAAGGACAGACAAACAACAAATGACCATGCAACTGTAATCATCGATGTCTTCCTAGCATCTTTATTTCATGTCAAAACAATTACTACTTTTGATTTTTTTATCCTGTTTTGGGGTCTTTTCAATGCACAAAAAAATATAGCTCATGGTAATAAACCATTGTCCTCTGATTTGTTTTTCAAGCTCTCATTCCTTCTCGCATTTGAAACTGTAGTTGCAAGTAGGGGAAGCATATAAATACCTATGTTGCACTGGTCTCGGGGACGGGGGACGCAGGGGATGCGGGGACAAGTTTCTAGCCCTCCAATTTTTCAGGGGACGGCAGGTTTGGGACGGCAATTATATAATATAAAATTTAAAAATAATATAGATAAATTACTATATATATAATTAAAAATAAAAATTATTTACATTGAGATAAATCATAAAATAAAAAATCTTTGCAGCAGAATATTAAAATAGCTTTTATGAATTTTTATCATAAAACAATGAAACATCAAAACATACATGTTTGCAGCCTTTGATTGAGATAAATGAGTCATAAAAATGAAAAATCAGAACATGATTGCAACATGAAATTAAAATAGCTGCGATGTAAACTTTATAAAAAAACTAAAAAATTCAAAAACATAAAAATTTCAATTTCAATTTAAAAGTTAAGAGTTATGAATCATTCATGAAACATAAAAGACTAAAGTCTACAAATGTAATCACATAAATATTTTAGTCTTTAAAGTTTAAAACTTGAAATTCATATGCAAAAGGAAGAGTCTATCTAAGCATAAATGAAGGGTTGGGTTTTAAGTTTTTAAAATTTAAAATTTTAATTAAATTTAAAAAAAAAAATAACTTTTTTTTTAATGTATAGGAAAGGGGACGCGTGGGAGTCCTTGATTGGTCTAGGGACTTCGGGGACGTCGCCGAAAAGTCCCCTATTTTTTGGGGTACGTTTAGGGTATGGCGAAAAAAGTCCCCGAGTCCTCAATGGAGTCCCCGACCATTTGGGGACGTTTCCGAGGAGTTCCAAAGTCCCCGGAAGGCCGGAACGCAAGGAACGGGTGAAATTTTAGGGGGGACGGGTCCCGTGCAACATAGGTAAATACCTTTTTCTCCAAGTGCAGGAACAACTTGCATTTGATGAACCACCATTTTATCTCTTCAAAAACATGGTAAGAAACAAGGCCAAAGGAGTCCACGGAGCATAACAACAACATTCATTGATCCATTTGAGTATTCAATTCAAAACTTGATCCTAGTCGTTGAAGCGAAAACACAGGTTTGTCAATAGCATTCAGTTTTTATTGTGTTCTTTTGTTGGAAATATTTGCAAATGAATCAGACCAGTTTAGAGATCATGGTTCTTTTAACAGAAAAATGCCACTCTTGACTTTTTATTGCAATATCTCTTTTCTGTGCAAATTTTCTCTTAGAGATACAAGGAATACTTAAACCCAAAAGTGCTTTTACCCCTCTGTTTGGATCTATATGCAATGCCTGCAATTTGCCAATGGTTCAAAACTTCTTTCCTTGCACATATTGCAAACAAGAAATAGAGACCAGGCATGAACACTATCTGGAATGTAATCTGGAAACAACTGATGGCCTCATAGAGTACACTTTATGAGGTTCAATTCTAAGACAAGTATGCCCAGCAGTTGCAATGGTTTCATATGAAGAATATTTTCAAAGTGTTTCAGCAACAATTTTCAATAAGCACAGATTTTGTCAAGAAGGGCTATTTATCTTGGCAATGGACAGTAGGGTGGAAGACTTAAAGGAGAGCTTGACAAACAAAAACAAATAAAAAAAAGGTATGTTTATGCTTGCAAAAAAAAACAGTTAAAAAAAACAACTGCCCATTTGCCAGAATATCTTTCTTTGTATAAACATATCTTTTTACCACCATAGTAGTAAAAGAAAACCAAACAAAATATATCACAGTCCCAATTTATTTTTCACTGGATTTTCTATTTTCAAACAAAAGTCTGATTAAAACATAAACATAAGTTTCAAATCCTTCTTCTCTACTGCAAGAGACTTTACTTTGGAAGCAAGCTTATGTTTCTCCTTTGCGCAACAATAGTTGCACCTTACCTTATTTAAGTTGCCCAACAACCATGTTTTAGTTTCATCTACTCGTACAAAATTGTTTTGTTTAAAGGACTCGGTGATCCAAATTTAACATGAGCTATAATAAATATACTATTCATTTATCAAATAACATAATTTTTTAAAGTTTGAACTAATTAGAATTGGTTAGCATAAATGCTCACATGACTATATTTACAAAACAATTTATGCACATGCCAAGTATTCATATATTGTCATCACTAGCTAGGGTCTTTTGGCCTTATTCTTTTTATACTTTGTTTATAGGTCTAAATTTTTATATTAATTTAATTTCTTTCACACTTTTCTGCAATTGTTTTGGTTTTACAAATTATCCCCAATGTTTTTGCTAGCTTATGGCTATCATAACTCTTATATATTTATTAAGAAATGAGTCCATGAACACAATTCAAGAAAACCTTCCATATAAATAAATCCAAGAATGTAATGTTTCATACAATGTCCACATTGAAAAATTGACGAGTTTAATTAAATTTAGAAAAACTGCAAATTTTACTTTCTAAAAGCTTTTAACTGTTTATAATATTTTTTAAATAAAAATAAAATATAAATTATAAAATTATTTAAAAAGAAAAACATTAAATATCAAATATATAAATTATAAATTACTTGAAAAATGAAAAAAACATTAAATATCAAATTATAAGAAATTAATTATATTAAATTTTAAATCATTAAATATGGAATAAATTATCATCTAATTAAATATAAAACAGGTGGTTTGAACATACTTTTAAATGTTATTAAATAACATACAATAAAAACATTGCCCAAATCAATCAAAGTGTTTGTGAAAATAATTGTTGACACAATATTTTGATTTGATTTCAAAAAAGTAACTTAATTAATTTAAAAATTAAACAAAGTTTAAATAAAGTTTTATATAAATAAGTAAAAAGTATTATAAATAGGTAAATTTAAATAAATTAAATATATTTATTTTTGAAAAATTATATAAATTATAATATAAATAAATAGATGTGAGTTTGTTGAATTTTTTCCTTAGAAAAAACATCATAGTTTATTTGTATTAAATAAACAATTTTGTACATAGATCATAAGATAAAGATCTTTTTTGAGCCCTCTAGGTGCTAAAAATTGGAGTTATACTTTAACTAAAAAAAACCATACCATGAAGGATCTACAACACGAAGATAGTTTAAGATCTTATACATGTGATCCAAAAAGAAAAAACATAAAAGAAAAAGGGGCCTAGAACTACTTTTGCTAAGAAGTAGGATTGATAGATAAGTAGATGACTCAGTACATGTACCCCATAAATGGGTCTAGTTGAAACTGATCCAACAACTTGATAATGTCTTCAAAGATGGGGACCAAATGTATGTCTTTGGGGGTCTTCTATGAGACAACTAGTTAATGACCATCAACGAATCTCTGAACACTTGAATTTGATGAACATCTTTTGCCACTGCCATAGAAAGAGTGAATTTTAAAGCAAGCAGTTTTTACTTGTTGGTGGTACATGCCCCCAAACCTGCATCAATGGATATAGAATGGGTACCAAATAAATGGAGTATGCACCTAGCCCCTCCCAAAATTGGATGGTGGAGAACTAGACCATTGAAAAAAAGCCATGGAGATTCTTTGTTATCTGTTCTGGAGTAATAATCCTGATTTTATAAACTAGTGCCTCATGTGGGAAGATATTAAATATAGCAAGGCCCTTGGAGGCACAAGAAGAAGTACTGATAAAATTCTCCTCAAAGATAGAAAGATTCTTGGAATACCATACAAGCCAAGTATGATAACTAGGAGAGCTCTGAAGTTCAAATGCACTGGGTTTTAATTCTATAATTAAAAAGCTTCCCCCATGGAACCCCCTATCCACTAGAACTGAATGCCTTTGGAGTAGGATATGTGATCCCATACTTAACATGTAAAACTATAAGAAATAAAAAGATGGTCTAATGTCTCGTTGTTATTCTTGCACAAAGGGAACTACCAGGCCTTGTCCATATCATTTTCATGAGGAAGTCCCAAACATGAACCTTACCAGATAACAGAAGCCAAAGGAACATCCGACATTTCATGGGACACTTAAGGCATGAGAGAATGCCACCAAGCTCGTGGTGGGATTGCAGAGATATTAGAGTGATATAACCGAGTTTAAGAGAATAAGTGTCTGCTTTAGGATTCTGAGACTAGATACGAGAGTCAACACTATCATTCAGCTTGACAAAAGAGGATTTTAATGTATGAATATATCTGAGCCAAGCATCTTTGAAATCATGTCGAGCGATGCCCAATTGATCAACATAAATCCAATCCTGTGATGTAGTTGTAGAGTTTTGAGGGTCACTGACCTGATGTAAAAATTAGATACCTTGGTCTTTGAGATCGAGCACAAGCTGCCAGGGGACTCTGTGTTGACCATACCCACCAATTCATGGATCCTTTCCTATTGTGCTCCTTCTTCTGCAACCAACCTACCACTCCAACCAGTCACCAACTAAATCAAAACTATGAAGAATATCTTTCCACATGATAGATATATTCCTTTGGTTTTTATCCCCGAGCCTAAACCATTCTTCTATAGATAATGGAGCAACATACTTATTAATAACCATTGCATACCAAAGACCTTTGCCCTTAAGGATACACCACACACCCTTAGTTGCAAGGGCTTTAGAAAAGCAGTGAGGATCTTTAATCCCCGAACCCCCCATCGATTTTTTCCAAGCAATAGTAGATCAATAATCCTGATGGAAAGGGGGGCCATCTTGATTACCTTTCCAAATAAAATTGCAGCAAATCTTCTTAATCTAAATGAGGATGCCACTAGGAACGTAAGCCAAAGAAATTGAGCATACTAGGATGGACTGAAGAGCATATTTTACCAATATAAGATTCCCACCCCGACTAAGCCACTTGTTACACCATAAGAGCAATATTTTTTCAATTTAAGCTATAAGCTAAGCCCAGCCCTTTCGTATGTATGCATTTGATTTCAACACAAAACCCAGATAATTAATGCCATCATTGGCTATGATAAGTGGATAATTCAGTTGAGCACATATCCCCACAGATTCCAATTCATTTATATTCAGGAGGGATATAAAATATTTTGTTATATTGATAATCATGCCAGTAGCAGCTGAAAATACTTGGATAAGCATGATTTCTCAACTACTACCATTGGAAAAAATAAGGATATCATCAACGAAGAACAAGTGGGAGATGAATACATGAGAGCCAACTTGAATACCCTTATAAGATCCTCTACTTCTAGCCTGATGAATCTTTTTGCCCATTCCTTCCACCAAAAGGAGGGAAAGGAGATGTGCCAAGGGGAAGCCCTGTCTAATCCCGCGACTAGTTCTGAAAAAAGGAGAGGCAAAACCATTTATCAGCACAACAAAGGAGACTCATCTGACATGGGACATGATCAATTTGACAATTTGTAGATGAAAGCCAACTTGTAGTGAGTTTGTTGAATTGTTTGTATTGTTTTGACATCATTATTTAATATCATTACTATATGAATCATTTTTAAAATACTAAATTATTTTAAAATACCAAATTCAATAATACAACCAATACAATTTCTCATAATAACAAATTCAAATTTAAATTTCAAACTTAAATTATAAATAAAAATCAATTAAATCATAATTACAAATATTAATATAGTAACTTATATGTTTCTATGAGAAATAATACATAACCCTTGACTCAAAATAATTTTTAAAAGGAAGAGATATTCAAATTATATATATATATATATATATATATATATATATATATATATCCCGGTGGGTTAGCTCCACTGGTTGAGAATTGTTTCCTCCAAGTAGGTCTCAGGGTCAAATCCTTGGGTGGATATGCATAAAATTGTAATAGGGTCTCACTTGATGTCCCCACCGGGTAACTATCACCTAGACGATTATAATGAAAAATATATTGGATTACGTATTGTTCTAAACTTGAGGTTTGCACGTAAATAGATTTGATCCCCCTTGGCACTTGGTAGAGCTAGAGTTAAGATGGATCTATGTTGGTGGTACCATTTAAATATAAACATATGGATTTAAGTTGTATAAATTCTTGGAATATGTAGGGTATATATATAAGTGACAATAGTACAACACTATGAAGTGACAATTGTACACCATTATGATAAAATTAGTCTTATCAAGGCCCATATGCCAATAGGAATTCAACACATCTGAAAATAGATTGAATAAATAAAATCATATAAATATTATTTTTCACAAACTTTAAAGATACATTTGGTTTCTTTATATCACTATCCAGACTAATAAGGTAAAGTGAAACATATAGTTTGTGTCTACGACAAGGACTAATAAATTAGACATATATAACTAAATTAGATCATAATAGAAAACAAGTGTTCTACATTTAAGTATGGAGAAGATGTTGTAACATTGTCGCAACTTATGTGCATTCAGTTGTTGGCTGATGTTAAATTTCAAGCAACACAATCTTATAGTGCGATGAATTTTAATCACTTGTTCATATTATTCCTGTGCGTATTCAAATTCAAAGCCACAAGGATAGATTCAGATTCAAAGCCAGACAAATAAATAGTTAGTTGAGCAATTCTTTCTTGTATACTGAAAATAATGTACAATAAATAGATGATAATTCTCTTACAATGGACGCTAAAGAAAATATGTTGGTTTTTATCACCTATGTTGACAATAGAAGCTCACAAACCTATTATGTGACCCCAATAATGCAAATTTGTATGATGTATCTTTTTGTGTGCAATAATGAATTGAAATATGCATTCTTGATAATATAAAAATGCAAATTGACATGTAAGCATGGCAAATTTACTTCATCAATTCTCCTCTAAAGTTCCTTAGAAAGATCAATTATGTGAGCATGTTCTCCTCTTCCCTTCATTTTTTCTACTACTCATTCAACACAGAGTCAATGAATTGACAAGTTTAGCCCACATGGATATGGATAAAAACCAACTTTAGACATTATGAATTTAAATTAGTTTTATAAATAGATAATTTGTTACCAAATTTAGATGTTTGATATTTTAAATTAGTTTTATAAACAGTTTTTTTTTAGTTTTATCATCTAGGCTTGTTTTACCAAATGCCCCCCATATTGTGCCATCTATGGTGTTGAACTTATAAGTGTTTCCCTATTATCCATGCAATGTCATAAACCAATTACCAATGTAAACTAACAATGATGTTAACTTAATACTCTAGGATGAACGAGACTCATTTATGCCTTATTCTCATATGATAGAACAAAACTATATTTCTTTCATGGATAAGGATTTAGAAGGATTCACTCAATAACCAATGAATGCTAGAGAACCAAGCCTTGATGACATCAAATAGTAGAGCCACCCTAAGTCTATATATGGGTTGCAAGTTAAGTCTAGTCAGTTATCGACCGCAACTTATGAGGAGTCAATTAAGTCTGGTAAGTCAATCAAAGGTTGCATGCATGTGAGATAGCATGATGTAAGCCATAGTATATGCTAATCGTCACTTTTAGTGAAGTGGAGGTGCCAAAGAGATTTGCAATGGTAGCACACCATCTCTAGTCTAGAGCCATCCTAATAAGATTAGTCAAATTCTTTTAATTGATTGATGTTTACCTAAAAGTAACAAGAGAAAAGCAGTCTTACCTGGTTTTATTCTCTCTTTCACCTACCAAACCTAGCTCAAGATAGACATAGTAACCCTTCACATATAGATTCATTGATAAGGTAAGTCAAAGTCATCCCCACACCCAGGCCCGAAACCTCATAGTAGTTCGAGCCAATCAAAATAGTAGTTGTAATGAAAATTGGACCAACAACATGAAGGACCAAAGGGATCTTGAAACTAGAGATTCTCTTTATAGCTCTAGGATCTAGCAATTGATGTCCACTTTCCCTAGGTCATGACCTTGATGAGCTAGGGCCTATGTGCTATGGTCATTAACAAGCTGGGATCAATGACAGGGAGCTTGACTCAACAACTCCTCTTAAGCTAGGGTGATTGACAGGTAGCTTGGATCAACAATTTCTCATAAGTTGAGGTCATTGACAGGCATCTTGACTCAACAACTTCGCGTAAACATGTTCATCTTAGAAATGCTCAAAACAACCAATCCTTGGTTCATCCATCTCAATGTTGTATTAATGTGATTAGTAGATACATATTTTTACCAATACAATGCTACTCAACTCGAACTTGCTTCTCAACAACTCCTCTTGCTTTTAAGCAGGGACTTGCTTCTCGTCGGCTCCTCTTGTTTTATAAATCCTCGAGAACAAGTGGACATGAAAAATTTATAAAAATATTACCTTGGAGGTAGTCCAACTCATTGTGAAATAAGCGTAAACCTTTCCTACGGCCAATAGTCCTACTCATTGGCAAGCCTACACTTAAATAGGTTAAAGCAAAAATTAAAGTTTATTAAATAACGTTAAACATTTTATCTTAGAATAATTGTAGTAAACTTTAAATAATGTTAAACATTTTAACTTTAAGATTAATTGTATTAAAATAAATAAGGTATTTTCTACCATTACATAGAAAGAAAGTGTGCAATGATCATATTTAAAAACTCAAAATGGAAAAATAATTTGAGATCTGTTATATATATATTAAATACCAAACATTAACTTGTATATGTGTGTATATCATAGTTGGGGCTGTATAGGTACATAATGTAATATTTTTTCATAAGTGGAAATAATAAAGTACAATGAAATTGCTTCATACCTGAGTAGTCATTGTGTAAAGAGATTATGTACATGCCAAAGGCATTTCCAATCATTCAGATTTTGTGGGTATGCGTGCGTATGTAATTCCATATATGAAGGTGAAATTGCTTTTGGTTGGAAATTGTATTCTAGTATTTAGTGTGAAAGGAGATTTTATTTTATTTTATTTTTTTCTCCAGATGGAAAGATCCACGGGAAACCCAGCAATACTTCCCCACATTTGTGGATGGTATGTGGATGGTAGAGGTGGTATACCGCCGGCCATCCTAGCAAAAGGCCTAACCCCAGAGGACTCAAGGCTCGAACCTGTGACCTCCCCTCGAACCAAGAGAGTGTGCACACGTCTTACCAATTGAGCTAACCCTTGGGGCTTGAAAGGAGATACATTATGTACATGCTAAACGCATTTCCAACTAAATAGAAGTCATTTTACCTAATATTAAAACATTTAAATGATAGGTTAAATGACTTTTGGTAGGTTGGAAATATATTTGGTATGTATAAATTGTATTATTTTTTATATTAAATAATAAAAATGTGTATGTGTGTGTTTTTATATGATAATGATAATAGTTATTAACCTCTATTGATATCAACTTCAACTTTTTTAGTGTCACAAAGATGACAAATTCTTCTCTCTCATGACTATTACAAATTATTAAATATTGAAAAATACATAGCATAATCAGCTCGGTATGGAACAAATTCTCGACCAAGTTTTTAGAGTTTATTTTCTATATGCTAGCTAAATCAGTATCCTCATCTAGCCATAGAGAATTAGGGTTGGAATCATTGCTTAAGACAATATCTTGGTTGGTTGTTGTTATGGCATTAAAACCTCCTAACAAGCAGACATTGCCTTCATTTATTAATATATCATGTTATGATACATTGTAAGGACTTTTTTTTTTAATCTAAATTGTGTTTCTTAAAAAAGGTAGAATTAATATGTGCAAAATAACATATTGCTATATAAATATTCTTAGCATTTATATCTAAAATATCCATCCACATGTACTGATTAAAAAGATCTTTATTGTAAAGCCTAAAATGAAGAAAATTGTTCTTCTTTATGTAACAAGGTATTCCTTCGATCCCTCTATGGTAGGATCTCTTATTCTATACCAACTACAAGATAATTACTTCTGTGGTAGGGACATTAGATTCTTCATTCTCCCAAGTTCCATCAAGCTTGATATAATATCAATTTCACTCAGGTTCCAACTAAACATGGGACCTTTGTTCCATGGAAATCCACGTGAGTTCCAAGAGAGGATTCAAACTATCATAAATTCATGTTTATTATTATATTTTTGCTATCTATCCCTAATAATAGCTTTTATATTCCTGATTATATCTCATTTTCCTTCCTTCTTGGTTGCTCTTACCTTTTGAACTTCCTTTCTTAATTTATCTTGTTCAAGAATGATATCTTCACAGTTTATAATATTCCTAACCCTTTAAGACTCGGGGTTTTACTGAGTATTCTAAATTTATGGTTATTGGAGCTTACCTTAACTTGGAATAACTTGTTTTTGTGCTCAATTATTTCGACCAACCTTTTTGCTTTTATGAGACAATTGGTTTCAATTTGTATGGTTTCTTGTAGTTTTTCCTTTACTAGTGCTACAAGACAATTACTTCTGTGGTAGGGACATTAGATTCTTCATTCTCCCAAGTTCCATCAAGCTTGATATAATATCAATTTCACTCAGGTTCCAGCTAAACATGGGACCTTTGTTCCATGGAAATCCACGTCACTTCCAAGAGAGGATTCAAAGTGTCCTAAATTCATGTTTCTTATTATCTTTTTGGTATCTATACCTAATAATAGCTTTTATATTCCTGATTATATCTCATTTTCCTTCCTTCTTGGTTGCTCTTACCTTTTGAACTTCTTTTCTTAATTTAGCTTGTTCTGGAAAGGTATCTTCATTTATAATATTCCTATCCCTTTAAGACTTGGGGTTTTACTAAGTATTTTAAATTTATGGTTATTGGAGCTTATCTTAACTTGGAATAACTTGTTTTTGTGCTCAATTATTTCGACCAACCTTTTTGCTTTTATGAGACAATTTGTTTCAATTTGTATTGTTTCTTGTAGTTTTTCCTTTACTAGTGCTACAAGACAATTACTTCTGTGGTAGGGACGTTAGATTCGTCATTCTCCCAAGTTCCATCAAGCTTGATATAATATCAATTTCACTCAGGTTCCAACTAAACATGGGACCTTTGTTCCATGGAAATCCACGTCAGTTCCAAGAGAGGATTCAAAGTGTCCTAAATTCATGTTTCTTATTATCTTTTTGGTATCTATACCTAATAATAGTTTTTATATTCCTAAGTATAGCTCGTTTTCCTTCCTTCTTGGTTGTTCTTACCTTTTGAACTTCCTTTCTTAATTTAGCTTGTTCTAGAATGGTATCTTCATTTATAATATTCCTAACCCCTTAAGACTCGGGGTTTTACTGAGTATTCTAAATTTATGGTTATCGGAGCTTATCTTAACTTGGAATAACTTGATTTTGTGCTCAATTATTTCGACCAACACACGACTAACCTCTTTGCTTTTATGAGACAATTGTTTCAATTTGTAATGTTTCTTGTAGTTTTTCCTTTACTAGTGCTAACATGTCCTCTTCTTTCTCCTCTTTTAAATAAAATTATGAGGCTTGAGTCTATTTTTCTATGCTCATAGTTTAACTATATTATCTTATTCATTTTCTCTTTGATGGGTTTGATATCTAATTCACCCTGCAAACTATTTAGAACCAGATTGTTATTTGTTTTTTCTTTTAACTTTTTAATCTTGAGTACTTCATAATATGATTTCCTAGATTATTGTCCTCTCCTTATTTGTTTGATTGTTTCTTTTCTTGGGTTTGATTTTCTATTTATTGTAATCCAATCTCCATTTTCTCCAATTATATATATATATATAACTCTTGTCTTCAAATGATGCAAACGTATTATGAAGAATTACCCCTAAATTTGTTAGAAGTTTGACCTCTTTGTCTTCCTTAGTTTATCTAATGACTATATACTCACACAAACTCTCTAGAGTTACTTTTCTAGGTCTTCCCTTGAGAGTTGTTTTTGGTAAATGTGGTGAATTGTTGAATATTAGAACAAAGAAATAGAGAGGACATAAATTCTAACGAATATTGTGAAAATGAACTTGTGCACCTAGTTAGGTAAAGGTTGTCGATTAGGGTTTCAAAGGTAGGTTGTGAAAATGCTCGATGAGAATGCGTAAGTAAAAATGTCATGTGAAAATTGCCTTAGTGAAAATGTCATGTGAAAAACGCCTTAGTGAAAATTCCCAATGAAAAGGACCACTCTGAACAATTTTGAAATAAGTAAAATAATAAAGAAAAAAAGAGGAAATAAATTACAACCAATATTGAGAGAAATTTGTGCACCTAATTAGGTCAAGCTCATGGATTAAGGTTTCAA
>LPNX011145574.1:258369-293963 GCA_001517045.1 Pseudotsuga menziesii | reverse complement strand
TATATATATATATATCTTGGAGTAAGAGATGAAACTGCTTTTAGTTGGTTGGGGATCTCTCTCTCTCTCTCTCTCCCCAATAGGTTATTTCACTCGAGCTTCCATTGTAACTAAGATGGATCCATATAATCATAAATGGATAAATACTTATTCTTTATTATCAATTCATATATGTCTTGAGATATAATGGATACGAATATAAATACAAATAAAGGATGATAATTCATGTCCTTCATTAAAATGTATGGCTATCATTAATTACAATATGATATCTATACCATATTGATTGTACGCCATACTAATATTATATTCTATATTGTAAATAAATGATATTGATTACTAATACAACATAAATTATTATACATCATAATATGATGCTAATATACTTTAGGTATATTGCAAGTATTCACCCTTTAAAATTGATCGGTCTTCAAAGCATAGGTTGAAAAACACTTCTTCTAATACAATGCTCCATCCTCATAAGACTTCATCCTACTTGTTAAGGATGGGGACACAAAACAATAAGATGTTCAAAGTTTTGAACAATACTTTTGCATTAAGAAGGGATCAATTCATCCTAAGCATATTATTTCTCAAACTCTTTGATGATAAGATTTTGGATTTTCTCTTCTTTATTGTTAACTTTGAGATGTATGGATATTTGGATGCTTTGATATGTAAGTACAACATTGAATTTGATTATGTACCTTTTGATATTGATAAATTGATGCTTCAATATGTAAATACAACATTCACTCTAATTAAGTACATTTTGATATCGATACATTGATTCTTGCATGTCGTGACTTGTGATTTGGGTGTTGATATGACACCTTGATAAGTTGATCATTCTTAGTCTTTTCGTTATTGCCTTGTTTCATCACATTAATAGGTGATATTTTTATCTTCTTTAGCGTGTCAATGACTTCATTACTGATTGATAAAATGTCAATCATCATTGAACATGTAGATGTTGACTTGTCAATTAATTGTTTTTTAAACTGGTTTTCTATATATTCTTTCATCGATAAGGCTTTGTCAGTGATGACACTTTGATTTGTAGTTTCAATAAATTTTGTTTAGATTTATTTGTATGCACTCTCAACTTCTAAAAACTTCAATTATTCACTCTGATCCTTGAATGCCATTTTATATACTTTCAGGATTGATATAACTTTACTTTTAAATTTTTTTACTTATGTAAACAGAATCTGACTATGACTCTTCAAACGATTTTAATTTCCTTGTATTTATCTAATAATACCTTGCCAACTTTTCTCTTGCCATCCTGCTTTCCTTGTTATTCTTATTCATATTTAATTGCAACATCTTGTCGAATCAATGCTTGATATGTTACGCGTAAGTCATATTTTTTTTCTTCAATGGTCGTAGTTCATTTTTTAGCTCTTTGGACTTGTTAACTTGATAAGACATCAATGTGATCTCTTTTAATGTCTTGCAATATTATTTTTTTTAATAGGTGTTTGAATGTTGTGTACTTTTTATCAACATTTATTGTAAAGTCACCAAGAGATTGCAATCAAGTGTTCCCCAAGAATACATTAATTTCCTTAGTTTGTAAGATATAGAAATTGCATTTTTTAGAGTATTAGTTGATGTTCAATTCACTACAAGGAAAATATCATTTAACATAGGTTATTGTGGAGGTTTTTAGCATTATAAGATTGGAAAAAATTGTCAAAAAAACTCCGCTACAACCTTCGCCAATGGTACCAGATGGTTTGGCAGAGGTTTTTATGGAGAATTATTATAACTAAAAAAACTCGATGACCAGAGGCTTTAGGAGAGGTTTTCTCTTTAGTGTGTTTTTATTAATATAAGCTACTAGTGTTAACAAATTCCAAACGCACCAATGCATCTAAGTACAAACAAGCACCAGTGCACACCTAAATTTTAATGGCATTGGTTCTTTATAACACTATGTGCATTAGTATTTTATAAGAAACATAGCACCAATTCTTCTAACCTCTTATAATGCAATGGTGCTATAAGGGAAGGAAGACGCACCAGTGAAGCTGACTGGTAAAATGATGTTCATTGCATTTTTACATTTAGAGGTGCAATTACAATATATTGGAGCACTAATGTACTTATATAAAATGAGTTAGGGTGTAATAATAAAAATGCATCAAGGCATGCAATTAGTAGTTTGTTACACCAACGCACTTTTGTTTTAAATGCATCAGTGCTACATTTACTTAAACACACAAATGCGATTAAAATGATCAAAGGAACCAGTATTCATTTTATCTTTGGTGAACATTGACCTGTTACATCACACTAATATATATATATTCCATTATTCATTAGAAATTGAAATATATTTTATAATAGTATTCATATAATTTTAATTTTAATTATTGTGTTTGGATATGATGTTTGTATTAATTTGTTATATCACCTTCATAGATCCATCTTAAATCTGATATATCAAGTATCGAGAGGGATCTAATTTATTGAGGTGTAATTTTTTATCTTAAATTTTCACATGTCCAAAAACATTTGCACCTCAAGAAATTTGATCCCTCTCCCACGGGGTCTTCACTTAGTGAAACCATGCCATAGCACGTTCATTCATGGCATATGAAACAATACCCCTAATTTCAATAAATATTGGAAAATACCTCCCAAAATCGTTTTTTAAACCCCCTCCCAATATGCCTTCCCAAATTAAAAAAACCCCTTTTTTCACTATATATTGTATGTATCCATTTTTTCATTTACATTTTTTATACCCCTTTATATATATACCTAGTATATTGACATGATACCCTTCTTATGACCCCACATGCATTCTATAATGCACCTTGCTTCTTTCAGTGTATATTGTGGATGCACATTACGTCACCCACAATGCAATTACTCAACCACATATCATTATGATTTGCAGCATCTAATGGTATAATGAAGATATGGGATATCACTCCTTGTATGTCCCAAAGCTTCTTGAAATTCTCAAGGAAGCCTTTTCCTAGCTTTCTTTCATCCTTTGGAACTTCTTTAGAATTTGAACCTGGGTGAAAACTGTGATTCTTCTCTAAAAGTGTTAAGCATGGAGATATGTTCTCCTTTCCATCAAATCTTGTAGAAGAATATCCATCTCCTTTTCAATCCTTAGACACAACTATTTTCTTTTGGTTCAATTGTCTGCCAATGTTATCTTTCTACCCTTCAAACTTGTCTTCTTTGAGACAGCCTACCTTGCTAAGAGTGCTTCTTAACTGAGGCCTAGATGACTCAGATTTCTTTTGAATCTGAGGACCTGTCCCACTGGCAATGCTCTTTAGCGTCATTTTGTCATTCTTTTTCTTAAATCTTGGTTGGGCTTTCAAACTATATTGAATTTTTTTTGCAAAGACGACCCTTCCTTTTTTTTCTCTTCTCAGCAGTCCCTTCTCGAGGACCATTCCTTGCCTCTATCTTATTTGCAATTCTCTTTGGTGTGTTTTTGTCACTGGATTTGTGTTGAATACCAATTACTTGGGATGGTGTCTCACAAGCATTTTGCAATTTTAATTCTGCTAGTTTTTGTGTAAGACGGGAGATTTCCTTCTGTAGCTCTCCAATTCCCAAATTAATGCAATCATTTTTCACAAGGGTTTCATCTTTACCTCCAATTTCTTTGTGTTCAATTGCAGAATCATTGTTTGTGGCATCTACAACATTTTGGGAAGTAGAGTCTCCCATGCAAAACATAACTTTATTTGAATATGGCAGGCCTTTGCCTCAAGTACACACAGCAAGGGCCTCTCTCTTTGTCATGGATGTTGGACCCTACACTGTAAGGGGAGTGTAACAAGTGCTAGCTATAGACTCAACACTGACACTGAATTCTCATTCTCCTAAGAGGAATTTATATCCTCTCCCTTGCCTTGGCCTTTACTAGCAAGATTAGTTATAGTAGGGGCAGAAGACAGATATTTTCATTCACACACACGACAAAGGAAGCTCCCGACCAATTTATCTCTATGTATCTTCACATACATAGAGATGTTTTCATTTCTATACATGTATATATGACAACATATAATATCACTCCAATTTACTGTAAATAAATATCATATATAACATATAACTCCAATTTCTTATAAATAATATCATATATATTCATATATATTTTTATTTTTATTTTTATAATATTTGATTAGCATACCTGAAGCCATTTCAATGTTAACAAAATGAGAAACATTTCTACCGCTATGCCATGCAAAGGATACAACCAGAAATTGCAAGTACTAGGAGAATTTCAAGCAGGATCCAACAACAACGTTTAATAAACATAAGGCTTCACACATCTCGATCATACAACCATAAAATATAAACCTATTGACACTTGACACAAAATCCATCTCTCAAGAGAGCCACTTGTTTAGATGAATTTCAAAATAATCATTTTGCAACCCATTTAGATAAAACAAATCATATTAGAATAAAATATGTAACTAGAATGTTCATGGCCACTCACATTTCCAATCATGGATAAAATCGAAATAAAATCCTGTTCTTAGTGCTTAAATTAACATGTCTATAGAGAAAGGAAGCTCTGCCCCTTCCAAATTTGTGTTGGTTACTTCAGAAATAGGAGAATGTTCTTCTGCATGCGTTGTGGCAATACTGATCATTAATAGATAACTTATGGTGAGCCTCAGTGGAAAGGGAAGGCTATTTTCTCTCCAAGATGGAACTTTACTATGATGATGAGGCTAGGCATGGAACAATAAGATGCCTTCAATAGTGGGCATGTTCTATATCATTTTGCATTGGAACAAGAATTCCTAGGATAAACAATTATTGGTTGAATCATTATGAGACATCACAATATAGATGGCAATTACACTATTGTCGACCTTCTGCAAAGGAGTGACATGTATGTTAAGAATACTACTCTAATCAATCCAGAGAAGATGACAGAAGATAATTGCGATTATATATTCGGTGGGAATCCTTTCCCACATTCAGAGATTCCCTCATACCTCTTGATACACATGAAGAAAGAGTTTGAATACTAGTAACCTTTATTTTTCGTGTGTCTGGGAATAATTTGATTCCTTGTTTGGCATTTACAATCACACGGTAATATTCCCCAAGGAAAAATGGACCAACTCATTTAGATGAGCTGGACACCTTAAGCTGAATTCAAAAAAAAAATGTCAAATTCTAAATTTCAAAACTTTACATCGAGCATCAAGAGACTTCTCTTTAGATGCAACCCAATTTTCTTTAGCCAATGTATGTGATGGCATGGAAGTTTTCTTTAGCCAATGTGGTCGATGGCATGGATGAAGCCAATTTTGTATGCAACATTGTTAATGTTGTGATTCTCCAATCAATGAAAGAGATTGCATGGATGGAGGATATTTTGGCTAGAAAATAATCATTAAGGTAAGGTTCTTGAACAACTTTTCAGAAAAACCAAGTGAATGATGTTTAGGAAGGCCTTGAAGACAGGTTTCTATGATCTTCAGGGGGCTCAGGGTGAGTACAGACTGTCCTTTGGTTTAGAGGGAATGAATAGAGACTTACTACAGAGATTCGTTCCTTCCATTCCCATTACACAAGTAGTAATTGTGTTGAGATAAGCACTGTTTTCTATGATCCATAAGGGGGAAGATATTTGCTTACTTCATGTGTTTTCATGCAATGCTCCTAAAGATAACCAAACTACACACACTAGCATAGATTCATCTTAACCTGGGATGTACCAAGTGACAGGAGATTCACACCTCAATCTTTTTTTCCCTCTCAATGCTTAATAGTTATGGGATTATGATGAATCTATGCTAGTTTTAATTTCATATGCTATGAAGCCCCATAAAGTAGTACCATTTCAAATCATATCCATCTTTTTTGCCTCACTCACAATCATTCAAACAAGACTCTAGAATCTATATTAAATATTTAAAAATGGCCATTATTATATTTATTCCGCAAACCATGATATGGAAAATGTCATAAACCATAAAATATCAATACAGGACATAGGCCAGAAATGCCATCTTAGTAAAAGGTTAACTAGAACCCCTGAAATGAGTCCATTAAAAAGGAGATAAATTAAGATCCTTCAAGGATCCATGAAAACACTGTTTTCTATTGTGCATCCCTTGACATCGAGGTATGGTCCTTGATTGGTCGAGCATTGCACAGTTGATCTACAAAACTGCCACGTTCAAATACTGCTGCTTCTCCCATCCCGGTGCCTAGCATAATAAAAAAAAATCCAAAACAAGTCAACAATGATGCAAAGGAATTGCTCCATTAATAGTTAAAAGTGATCAAAACTAGTGTCATAAAAGACCATCTGCATTGAGAAGAATATGTTGCTACATAGCAAGCCACATACACATCGATATAACTCCAAACCTGCATCCCTTTCCATGGCGTTTCATTTCATGCAATAAGGTTGCTACACATCGAGCCCCTAGAGATTCCCTTCTTCTATTAAACACACCTTTCCATATGAAGGTGAAAGGTCACTTTATCTCAGAAAGAACTGAATGGAATTAAGAGTCCATGGTCAATTTGAAATATTTTTCATATATTGAGCATGATTCTCTCATATGTAAATTTTCACCAATATTTGTCCCCTCTCAAAACAATATGTATGCTATGAACATAACTAGAAGTGAAAAAGTTTTAGAACACTTTCCGATGGATCAAACTGGTGAAATAAATGCATTTCTATTACATTGCTATATATGGTAGGTTTGTAGTGTGAAAAGGGGTAACATGAACGACTGGACCCTCTAAAGTCTTACACCCACCCACATGCACACTCACAACCTAGTAATGTAATTAGCCAAAAGGGTCAAATTTCTTGAACATTGACCTTTCTACAATGATGATCAACTGTCAATGTCATTTTACCATCAAGAACAAAAATATACAAAAATAAAACTTATGACATGGAATACTCCTAAAGAGAACCAAACTACACACACTAGCATAGATTCATCTTAACCTGGGATGTACCAAGTGCCAGGAGGTTCACACCTCAACCTTTTTTTCCCTCTCAATGCTTAATAGTTATGGTATTATGATGAATCTGTGCTAGTTTACGTTTGATATGATATGAAGCCCCATAAAGTAGTACCATTTAAAATCATATCCATCTTTTTTGCCTCACTCACAATAATTCAAACAAGACTCTAGAATCTAGATTAAATATTTAAAAAAATGGCCATTATTATATTTATTCCCCAAACCATGATATGGAAAATGTCATAAACCATAAAATCTCAATACAGGCCATAGGCTGGAAACGCCATATCAATAAAAGGTTAACCAGAACCCCTGAAATGAGTCCATTATAAAGGAGATAAATTAAGAGCCTTCAAGGATCCATGAAAACACTATTTTCTATTGTGTATCCCTTGACAGTGAGGTATGATCCTTGATTGGTTGAGCATTGCATAGCTGATCTACAAAACTGCCACGTTCAAATACTACTATTGCTCCCATCCCAGTGCCTAGCAGAATCAACAAAATTCCAAAACAAGTCAACAATGATGCAAAGGAATTGCTCCATTAATAGTTAAAAGTGATCAAAACTAACGTCATAAAAGACCATCTGCATTGAGAAGAATATGTTGCTACATAGCGAGCCACATACACATCGATATAAATCCAAACCTGCAGTCCATTCCGCGGCATTTCATTTCATGCAATAAGGTTGCTACACAGCGAGCCCCTAGAGATGCCCTTGTTCTATTAAACACACATTTCCATATGAAGGTGAAAGGTCACTTTATCTTAGAAAGAACTGAATGGAATTAAGAGTCCACGATCAATTTCAAAGATTTTTCATATATCGAGCATGATTCTCTCATATGTAAAATTTTAGCAATATTTGTCCCCTCTCAAAACAATATGTATGCTATGAACTGAACTAGAAGTGCAAAAGTTCCAGAACACTTTCCGACGGATCAAACTGGTGAAATAAATGCATTTCTATTACATTGCTATATATGGT
Source organism: Pseudotsuga menziesii (assembly GCA_001517045.1). Taxonomy (NCBI): domain Eukaryota; kingdom Viridiplantae; phylum Streptophyta; class Pinopsida; order Pinales; family Pinaceae; genus Pseudotsuga; species Pseudotsuga menziesii. The sequence continues at coordinate 285,973 of LPNX011145574.1, read as the reverse complement.
ATGCTTCTATTGTGAAAAGGGGTAACATGAACTACTAGACCCTCAAAAGTCTTACACACACCCACATGCACACTCACATCCTAGTAATGTAATTAGCCAAAAGGGTCAAATTTCTTGAACATTGACCTTTCTAAAACAATGATCGACTGTCAATGTCATTTTACCTTCAAGAACATAAATATACAAAAATAAAGCTTATGACATGGAATGCTCCTAAAGAGAACCAAACTACACACACTAGCATAGATTCATCTTAACCTGGGATGTACCAAGTGCCAGGAGGTTCACACCTCAATATTTTTGTCCCTCTCAATGCTTAATCATTATGGGATTATGATGAATCTGTGCTAGTTTACATTTCATATGCTATGAAGCCCCATAAAGTAGTACCATTTCAAATCATATCCATCTTTTTTGCCTCACTCACAATAATTCAAACAAGACTCTAGAATCTAGATTAAATATTTAAAAAATGGCCATTATTATATTTATTCCCCAAACCATGATATGGAAAATGTCATAAACCATAAAATCTCAATACAGGCCATAGGACAAAAATGCCATCTCAGTAAAAGGTTAACCAGAACCCTTGAAATGAGTCCATTAAAAAGGAGATAAATTAAGAGCCTTCAAGGATCCATGAAAACACTGTTTTCTATTGTGCATCCCTTGACAGCGAGGTATAATCCTTGATTGGTCAAGCATTGCACAACTGATCTACAGCATTGCCACATTCAAATACTGCTGTTGCTCCCATCCCAGTGCCTAGTAGAATCAACAGAAATCCAAAACAAGTCAACAATGATGCAAATGAATTGCTCCATTAATAGTTAAAAGTGATCAAAACTAATGTCATAAAAGACCATCTGCATTGAGAAGAATATGTTGCTACATAGGGAGCCACATACACATCGATATAACTCCAAACCTGCAGTCATTTCCACAATGTTTCATTTCATGCAATAAGGTTGCTACACAACGAGCCCCTAGAGATGCCCTTGTTCTATTAAACACACCTTTCCATATGAAGGTGAAAGGTCACTTTATCTCAGAAAGAACTAAATGGAATTAAGAGTCCACGGTCAATTTGAAAGATTTTTCATTTATCGAGCATGATTATCTCATATGTAAAATTTCACCAATATTTATCCCCTCTCAAAACAATATGTACGCTATGAACAGAAATAGAAGTGCAAAAGTTTCAGAACACTTTCCAATGGATCAAACTGGTGAAATAAATGCATTTCTATTACATTGCTATATATGGTAGGTTTGTAGTGTGAAAAGGGGTAACATGAATTAATGGACCCTCAAAAGTCTTACACATACCCACATGCACACTCACAGCCTAGTAATGTAATTAGCCAAAAGGGTCAAATTTCTTGAACATTGACCTTTCTACAACAATGATCAACTGTCAATGTCATTTTACCATCAAGACCATAAATATACAAAAATAAAACTTATGACATGGAATTAATGGTATGGTGCAAACATCAACTACATATATAGTATGTACCAAATAACACCCCTCCTAAATCAGAAAAGAAAACAATGCCATTTGAAATTGTACTAAAATTAATTTCATAGCCTAAGTTGAATAAATCCCCAACAATTGCAATAGAAATTCCTAAAAATTTATGACTAGTGAAAATATTCACCTGTTGCTCCAAGTGGATGACCAATGGAAATAACTCCTCCATTAACATTTACTTTTTTAGGGTCCAGTTCCAATTTCTGGCTACAGTATGTGAATTGCAAGGAAAATGCTTGAGATAATTTTATAAATCAATCAACAATATTTTTATCAACTAGAAGCAATCCTCAAAAAATAAAATTGATTTATAAATAAACTCCATATTTTACCTCATTTATCTCAAATAGATCAATATCATCAATTTCTAGCCCAGCTGCTTTCACTGCTGTTAGGATTGCAATAGCCAGGCCAACTCCCATAACAAGATCAATGCAAAGCAATCAATTTAGTGCAAAATAGAATGAAAAGGTTCCATTCCATAAGAGAAAGCAAAAATTCAAAATGAAATCAAAGTTCTGACCTGAATACACCCAAAATAGGCAAACCCTTCTACATAGCCACTGCCCTCGTCATCATCAATACAACACCAGTGTCGTCAGTTACTTGGATTGAATTTCAACTTTGAGTCGTTTAAAATGGCAGAAAGCCCATGATATTTAGCTAAGATATTATGTCATAACTCTTTTATGGCATTTCTACTTTTGATAACTTAAAAACCATGCCCGGCATGCAATTGCAAAAGAAACTCTATACCAACAGTGGTGCTTCCACCCTACTTAAATACATGTTTCAATTTTTCTAAATCAGAAAGAGAAGCAGTAGGACAAATGCCATCATCAACAAAAATCGTCACAGGCTTCTCAGCTCCAGTTTTAGGATCAACAATATTCAGCACAAAAACAAGAAAAACATTAATCAACATCACAATAATCCTCAAACTATTCAGTTTGCTGATTACGAAAACATGGGTATTTCATACCTTAGTTTGAACATGGATGATCTCATCTTTGAACTTCCCTGCAACTGTTGTTGTTCTTGCACGCCTATGAGATTCAACCTGAAATACAACTATGGCTGTTAATATTTAACTCTTATTCCTTAAGTTTCATGACTAATTTATGCATTGACTTCACTCAAATCAAAACTTAAAAGACATCCATGTACCACTGCTTGATCATGTTCTTGATGTGAAACCCCATAGTGCTTGACCACATTTTCTGAGGTGATACCCATGGGAAAAAGACAATCTTGTGCTTGTTTGAAAACTTCAACCTATTACATGGAACAACAAAAAATCCATCAGTGTCATTCATAAAAATCAAGAACTCACATGTATTCTTGTGGCATGCATGTGTGTATATATATCTATCCATCTAGGTGTATATAAATATAATGACAATAGTAAGCTATGTAAAAGACAAATATAGGAGGGCGGGTAGAGATGTCAAATTGAAATCACTGAGAAAGTCAAAAGCCTCAACATCATTAAATGGAAGCCCGTGATTTTGAAATGGAAGGGTTTCAAGTCCTTGCTTAAATAACAGTTCTATCCCATAGGTTATGAAGAGGAGCAACTCATGAAATGAAAGTACCTTCTGCAAGAATAGGGATAAGGAGTGCAAGAATACACTTCTGAATTAAGGATACAAACCATTAGGTTGGGGATCTCTTTGGAAGAGTTCAAGGTACTGATAAAGTACCTTGGAGGACTGTTCAACCACATCCAAAGGAAATTGCAGCCTCTTAGCGTGAAGAGAATACATGAGGAAAGAAAGAAGGCTCAGGCTACATTGAGATGGATGCCAAGAAGGGATAGATGCACAAGGGATGTGAATAAACCGACAAGATAAAAGACAAGAATATTGTAGCCACAGCTGAGAAAAGGAGGGACCCTAATAGACATTACAAGCATTGTAATGGGGATGGAGACACTGATGAGAAGTGCTAGAAACTTCATCTAAAATTGCATCCAAATGGCACAAGTCCAAGAGGAAATTGAAGGAAACAACTAAGACAAAAGAAGAAGTGGTAGAAAGCACCTTATATTTGGATGAAGCCAAAGTTTGTACTACATTACAGTAGCCTATATCAAGTGGAGATAAACATGCACTATTCCACTCAAAGTTAAAATGAATAACCAGAAGGTAAATGCTTTGTTTGATAGCGGTTCTCAATGTAATCTAATTTCTGAAACCTTAGTTAATAAGCTTTCGGGTTGGAAACGTATGATCTAGTACAACCAAGTTCGCTATCATGGTTGCAAGGAAAATATGCTATGAGAATCACCCAAAGATGTAAAGTCATGTTTTCCTTTAATGTTAGCTACGTTGATGAAGTAGAGTGTGAAGTTGCACCATTAGACACATGTGAAGTGATGTTTGGAAGCCCCTATGTATGGGATAGGGATTCTACCTTCTACAGAAGGGAAACTAAATATCGCTTGGTCAAGGGTGGTAAAGCTTACCTCATCAAAGCACATTGAGGGAGAGAGAGCACTTCTCATATAGCAGCAAAATAGGGGCAGAAAAGCATGCAGTAAGCAACATTCTACAACAATGGACTGGTGGATATGACAAGGCAAATGGATGCCATGCGTTTCCATCTCCTCCATCTTCCAAATTTCGAGGAACAAAATACTCCCAATGGGGATGTATGATCTGAATTGGATCCTTAATAAACAAATAAATAAATAACCTCTCTTGTAATTATTTGTTAAAACATTAGTTTTGTGAGAAAGTGAGAAAAGTCCAATTTCTTCTTGGAAGATGAAGTGAACCATTGTGATGGTTTTCCTTCTAAGGCCAGCCAATAAAAAAATGAAGGTTGGAGTAGAGGAGGATTCATTCTTGGGGGAGAAATAGAGGAGGAAAGAAGGAAAAGGACAGTAGCAGCATTGACAACTTGAAGAGGTTAACCTACTTGAAGAATGGTGGATGAAGGAGTGAAGGATCCTGTACACAAACAACGAAGGTGTCTTAGAGAAATTCCATCTGTGATTTTATATTTATAAGTGAGTAATAATACACAGTTTCAGTGTATAGCTCATTCTTTTGTATTTATCTTATGAGCAATAAAACAATCCCCATAAAATTTTGGTTTTCCCACCAGGTTTCTAGCATAATCTCAATGTTGAATGGATCTGAGCATTGTGTTGATGTTTCTCCTGCCATTAACTATTATTTTAAAAATGTTGGGTAAGATTTAAATACCGGTTGGGTGTTTTATCATTGTGTGTGAAAATTAAAAAGTGTTGGGGCGTTTTTATTAGTACTAGGGCATTTTTATCAGTACAAGGGCGTTTTTATCTCTGGCGAGACGTTTATATCATTGTCTCGGTGAATTAAAACATGATGAGTCATTTTTATCTCTACTGGGATGATTTTAAATATGTTGGGGCCATTTTAGTCGTTCATGGATGTGTAAAATGATGCTTGGGAATTTCTTTTGATGCCTTGGGCATTTTTGTACAGTCTTGGGTGAATTTAAAGAGTGCTAGGTAAATTTAAATATACTTGGACAAATTTTTACATGCCTGGGAACTCTCATGGTTGTTGGGTACTCTCAAACAATGCTAGACACTTTCCTATTGTCATCGGGTGCATATTAAATTGCTGCAGATGAACCAAATATTTTCTAGTTATCTTAAATTGCTAGAAGATTAAAAAAGAAATTATAAATTGGTTAACTGTGGTTTTGTTTGAAAATTTTGCTAAGATACAACCATATGTGAAGAAAGGATTTAATTATTTTTACTGCAAATATTTGTGTTGGTGATATGAATAGGCCATAGGCCTACTGTTTACGTATCATCTAGTTTGCTCAGAATATGACTATCTTCAAGGATCGTAAATCAAATTATTTTTAGGTGGTTTCCCAGATTATGTGTACATTATTTTGTTACAAACCGTCAAAGATCAATAGACATGGAATATCCCTGGTCAAGCCAATTATTGATGAATCCTGGCCTTGGGCATACTTTGATGGGGTGATTCAAGAAGGAAATCAAAAGAGCGGGATTGGATTCTTGTTGTTCTTAGATAAAGATAATTATTTTAAAGGACATGGCGGTATTGAACCTGGAACTAGAAATATAGCAGAGTTCAATGTGTTGTTCTATCTGCTGAGACTGGCTTCTAGAAGAAGGATTCAATGCATTCAAGTATTGGGTGATTCGTTGCTAGTTATAAATTGCTTAAAGGGACAAGTCGGTATTGATAATATCAAGTTGTTGTATTTGGTTGAACATGTTTCTACGGTACTGGGCACTTTTCAATGTATTCATCCTATACATATCATGTGAGAACTAAATGAGGACGCCCATGCACTTTCCAAGCTGGGTCTTCTTCTCCATGTGGGAGCTCTTCACTTGGAATAATTCGAAGGGGGTTATTGTTACCAATATTCATAACTTTTCTCTTTTAGAACAGTGAGGCATATGTTTTTGTCTTCTGATAGTATTCTTTGCAAAATTTGTATGGCTTAAAGCCATTTTTTATTTTGACAAATCATTTTTATAAGCTTTTTGGCAAAGCAGTGAGGATTGTAATTTTTCTCAAATGAATGAAAATACATTTTTTTCCTGGAAAAAAATATATTTTGAGGAATCTTGTCACACAATCAATATTGAAAATGGTCGATTTTATGAGCGTTAAATGACATCGTACATTTCTATTTCCCACTAATTGTAGGTTATTCAAAGATAAGGTACTTTTGAGTGATAATTTCTTGCTCGACGCCTTTGAAGATCCAAAGCAACTATTGAAAATGTTAGGTGTTGAATACATATCATATCATGCGTGTTTGAATGATTGTATTCTATATAGAGAAGAATATGTAGAAAAACGAGATATGTCCAAAATGTGGGCATGAAAGATACCATAAATCAATAAACAAGGGCAATGCACATAGTCCTCCTTATAATATATTGAGCCACATGCCTATAATCCCAAGGATTCAAAGGCTCTTTCATTGCAAATAATTAGCTATGTTGCAAGGATGGCATGTCGTGCACCAAAGTGAGTCAGTATAAGTTACGTGGATCCCAATAGATTCAATAGCCATGAAGCATATAGGGGATACATGGCCCAATAAATTCAAGTACAAAGTACATATCCTTTGATTGATCATATCCAAGGATGGAATCAACCCATAATCCATCCAACACACTAATTATTATGTTTGTCCTGTATTATTGATCAATAACAATATCCCCCCCATGGTTGTTCCTGAAGAATTAACATCTTATGCTGGATCTTATAGTCCTTGGTAGAAGATAAGTGAAGAATATGGATGTTTACCTACAACCATTAATCAATGAATTGAAGGAATTATGGAAATGGATACAAGTATATGATGTATCAAGACCCATCCCAACAAAGAGGAGATTTATGTTGTATGGCATATTTGCATACACCACACATAATTATCCGATATTAGGATTTTTCTCTAGTAAACATGTTTAATGATTAGTTTATATATGTAACAATATTTTTTGGCATAGTTAATTTGGTGTGACTCTATTGATCATATTCAACACTAACGTGATTTTTATATAATAACATCGCAGGTATTGTAACAAAATGGTATCATGGATGTAAATGTTATGGACCTTCTATGAAGGTTAGGTGGTCCATCCACCTATGAAATTCGGTGTACAACTGCTCAAGGGTCCATCCACCTATGAAACATTTCCCTTCAATGGAAAACCAAAGGCCTGAAATAATGGCACTCGTTCATTACATTAGGGCATATGACAGAGAGAAGGAGAAGGAAATTGAATAAATGTTTGATTCAAATGGGAAATATATGTTGAATGATCTTGAATTCTTCGACACCTATGTTGAGAAAATTCCCATTGGGATAAAAAGGAAATCGATATTTTATGAGCTCCCATATTGGGAGCATCTTAATATTGTCCACTTACTAGATCCCTTATATATATTTACAAATGTTTCATCTTCTTTGTGGAGGCACATCTCATCGAAACAAAGTGACACATTGGTTGTTAGGAGAGATGTTATTTCTAGAAATTCTAAACAGAAGCATTGTCCAAGACATAAAAACAGAGGAGAGGTTGGTCCCTCTTGGTATTTTATGGTAATATCCCATAGGTTTTGAAGAAAGATAATATTTCTTTTGAAAAGGAAGATATATTGGGTGTGAATGTGCCTTCTTTATATGGGTCTATTATGTGGCACTACTTCACTATAGAAAAACATTTATCATGGTTGAACTCACATTACCATGTGAACCTTCTAAGGATATGTATGTCAAAAACATGTTTTTTTATTTTTTATGCCACAAGTTAAAACACAATTAAATTTTTATATGTTTATTTTGTAGTGTCGTTATCATTTTCCCTTGCATGGGTGTGTGAACCATGAATTCACCGAGGACCTGCGGTATGCCATATCTCAATTATATACATTTTTATATTGGATCACATTAAAGGATATTCATATGGCTAGCATTCCATGATGGCATCAAGAGGTAGCTAAGATTGATTGTTCGTTTGAGAAGGAACTAGCGACAAGTTTCAAGGACTCGCATATTCATCTTCTAATTCACCTAGTTGATGAGGTTGAATTGGTTAGGGAGGTAACATGTCATTGGATGTTCTTCTTAGAGACGTACATGAAAAAATTAGAGGAATTTGTTTGAAAATGGAAAAACCCAAAGAGCCTATGGCAGAGGAGTACAAAGTGTATGATGCGTTCTATTATGCTAGTGAGTACATCAAGTAAATGGACCACACACTAGGTGCAATGATTTTGGATGACCAAAGGAATGAGGAAAAAAGGGAATGGGATCTAATCCAAATGAATGGAAAAAGGCGCATGATAAAGAGTAAGTCACTTATCTTTTAACAGAGTAACTATTCACACTAAACTTCATAATATATTTTTAACGCATACATACTATATGTCAATTTGATTTCATGAATATGACATTGAATTCAATAATTTATTCCATCAATAAATTCATATTTACAACGCGGAGGAAAGACATCCATGGGTTGAATTGTATGAAGAGAAGAGGAGGAAATGCGACATTGATAAGAAAGAATTCAGACAATTGAACAGTAAAAGCATGCCTTATCCTGGTCATTTAAAAGAAAATATGCCATGATTTGTCCCAACAGTTTGGTTAGTGACCAAGTCAACAATAAATATGGCGCATCTAGTCGTTACCCACCTACTGAAGACTATGCACTAAACATAGGGATTAGGTGCAACAACTCGGTAATAATCTATTTGTGTACATTTTTAAATTTATAATGCACCTTTGATTTATAACATGTTTATTTTATATATTAATGGTTGGGTTATTAGACATATGACAAAGTCATTTGTTCACATTTATTCAAGTGCATTTGTTCCCATCTATGTGGGCATATGGGAATCATTTTCGCACCGAGGATGTCGAAGATGGACCTGCCACACAAGACTGTGGTGTGGAAGTCAAGTTTGACCAATCTAGTCGTGCTAGCCACTGCAATCAAAACCTAATGGGGGGGGTTAGGTTACATCAAAAAGATATAAGAGATTATTCAAGTGGACTTCTCTTCTTTCCAATGTGTTAGTTTTAGGTGCAAGTGATTGGACACCTTCGACCGGAGTAATGTAAAGGAATATCGTGATAGTGGAATAATATGTATCAACTCTAAAAATATGTGGGATGAAACTAAGGAGCCTTATTTTTCACAAAACACTGCAACCAATCTATTTTTACCCAGATGTGTTTGATAGGGATTGGTGTTTTTTATTAAGACACGTCCCTGGATCAAAACATATCTTTGAGAACAACAATGGTATCATGTCAAGCGAGGAAGATAATCATAGTGATGGCAACATAGAGTGTCATGTACATGTTTTATTTCATCATTGACAGTGTTGATGTATCATTTTATTATTGTTATGTTTGATTCTCTAATTATATTGATTTTTTTTCATCTTATAAAAATGGAAATGGGAGTTAATTACAACCATTTTTTAAACAATTTTAGTTGGTTAACAATCAATTTGATGCGTAATGTGTTTGTTGATCAAGTCATTTGTGATTGCATGGAAGGATTGATTGAAGAAGAATATTATTTTAGTTGAATGTATTTGATTCTCATTGCATATTTAATATACATTTTTAGATTTATTGTGGCATCATATGTGTGTCGATATCAAAAAAATATAGATATGTGTGTATCATATGTGTGTCGATATTTAATATTAATCAATAACGTTATTGAAATAGTCATTTTATACTAATTATGTAGATTTACTCGTTTTAAAAGTTGAATGGTCTATGCATATCTAATGAGCATAACAAATTCCATGTGCATAAATATGTAAATAATCCTAAAATATGCATTAACAAAGTATATAAGTAATAAATGAAATTTAATATTAATTAGAAATGTATAGCTCATTTACAAATTAATTACACATAAAAATGAAATCTTTATCATTAATGAATTATTATTAACAGAAGCTTTCAAATTAAATGAATTTTAATATTGACTAGAAAAAATTAATTCATTTTAAGATTAGATGTAAATAATTTTATCATTAATGAATTTGAATTAATATAAATTTCAAATGAATTGACATTAACGCGTATAAAAGTATACCAATAAAATTTATATTATATATAAATAATATACAAACAATAAATAGTTATGGTAAAAAAATTGAGATTATATGCACTCAAAATTACAACTTTACCATTGTTGAATTATACTTATACATAAGTTTTCATTTTTTTCCATAAAATACACATCACGGCAAACCCTCAAGCACATCCCCTCATTTCGAGTATGGAACCCAAGATAAATCATTCGGTCATAATCAGGAGGAAACCCAACCCAACAAGGACATCAAGTGAGTCCCTAGCATAGCCACCTAGGGATTTCTCTCTAATACCTTTTGCTTGATGTTTACAACACTCATCCATTGGACCTAATCCACCGAGCTATACATAAGTTTTCAATATCAATAGCACACAAGTGGTAGATGATTATTAATATTTAAAAGCATTATTCATTTTGATATTATGTACACTCAAAATGATATTTTTGAATTAGGAATTGTGATTTATAGGGATTAGGGGTTAATAACATTAAGGATTGTATGGGTTAAGGGTTTTAAGGGATTGTGATAGTAATTATCAACATTTAGGGGTTAGGGTTATAAGGATACATTTTTACAATTTTTATAGGGATCATGGGTTGTATTATGAGATATAATGGTGAGGGATTAAGAGTTATTGATTTTATAGGTAAGGGTTATAAGGTTTATAGAGATTATATTGAACAAAATATAAGTCAGTGTGTATCATGTTTGCCATTGTTTAGTCGATCTTACATAATTAATTTTCATTTTGCATTGTAATATCATTTTGTTGCGTTGTTTTATTGTTATAGAAGTAACGTTTTATTAATAATGATTTAAGTAACATATGTTTCAATGTTGTAATAATAACAATTCATTTTCATGATTAACTATGATTTTCTTTTAATTACATGTAAAATTTAGATGCAAATGCAAATTAGAAGTTCACAACAAATTAGTGTGAACAAATATTTGTTATAGGGGAATGAAATGCATTATATTATTAAATTAACTTTTAAAATTAATTAATTTAAATATTATTAAGATATTAGATGTCAAATATTTTTCTATTTTATTTTATAATATAAGTTCACAAAATTGTTTACATTAATTTTAACAATATGACAATAATTGCACTATAAGGAATAAGTTGTCATTGATGTTTTTTAATAAGCACCTCTCACAATTTTCAAAATAAATATGTATGATGTTTTTCACAATTCAATACGCATGATGTTTATATACAATATAAAATTGGAGGAATTATTTTTTGATACACATCTAACATACACAATAAAATAACACAAACATTCGCATCTAATATCGCCTAACATCATCTAGGATAAACATATAGTAATTACATCTAATATCACCTAACATCATCTAACGTACCATCATCATCACCGCCACCACCTAACAAACAAATATCACCTAATATAACGATCACACACATCTGACAAACATCATATAACATACACATGTAAACATTACCTAACATCATCTAACATATTTAAGCATCATCTAACACACAAATATAATAATAACCTCTAACAAAACACAAGCATTATCTAACATAACCATCACACACATATAACAAACATCATATAACATACACATCTATCAAACACAACTAGAAAACATATATAACATATCCAACATGACCTAATATACACATCACCATCAACATATAAATAAACATCAACATCAACATGAAAAATGCAATGTGTGTGTGTGCACATGTGTGAACAATTTAATATCAAACTCATGATACATGCCAAATATACATCTCAAGTCCAATAAATGTTATGATATAGTTGGTCCACCTCCGAAACTAGAGGGATCGATACCTTTGATAGCATAGACAAAGTCATCGGTACCTCCACAATCAAATCCATAGGTATCGATACCTCCACTAGCAAAGCCAGAGGATTCAGTACCTTTGTCAGGAAAAAAATAGACTAGAGAGAATCATATATATCTCCCTAAAGATCAATATCACCTGTTGTGACCATCCTATCTAGAAGTGACATGAGTGTAGTACAAGATGGTGGATGGTTGACTCACTGAGGAGGAGAGGGTGGTTGGTCGACCTGTGGATGAGCCAAATATGGTGGTGGGTTAGTTGGGTGTGGAGGAGGAAATAGTAGTCGGTTTTCATGGTGAAGAGGAGGAGGAGGAGGTGGAGGAGATGATGGCTATTTGTCTCGGTGATGAGAAGGAGGAGATGGAGGAGGAGGTGGAGGAGTAGGATCACCATCCTCATCGGAAGAAGTATAATAAGACTGACTACCATGCCTATCCCTCCTATCTAGAAGATTGTTTGAACCGGTGATATGACACATCAAACTCCTCATATCGCAAGGAATAATCGTCCATATCTATACTATCTTGGGGTCTTGCATGATGTCTTGAACTCGTACAGAGTGGACTCATGTTCAAGACAACAATGTTGATAATTGGTCTACCATCTCCTATCGGAGTCTAGCATTTGGCCTGTGTCCCAAGTCGAGTCTGGGTAACTAAGACACTTCCTTACGCTTATCCTCATATGCTACCGGTGGAGGCCTCTCCCCGTCATATGTGACAATATCTACAAAATATATTGTACACAACAATAATTAAACAATTTAAAGAAAATGTCAAAATAAATTTCATTTTCATTAAGTAAGACAATAAAATGCAACTGGATTAATTTAAACATAATGCTAATATTACCTCTATCATCTGGTGTCTCATCTTGGGTGAAAATGATGTTTGTACATCCTCACTAGTCCAACCACGCCTAAGGATGAAGCACGAGGTCCAAATTATGATCATCTTCATTGGTAAGCAACTCAAGTATCTCTAAGGTGATCGTAGTTGCGAACTATGTCAACCCCTCTTGGGAAACATTTGTCCCCATAAATGCATGTGTACCTCGATCATCTCCTTAGGATGGCGACAATTAAATGACAACCTCCTGATATAAAACCTCCCAAAAAAAATAAAAAAAAAGATTTAAATCAAAAGGGAAGTTGACCCTCCCCTCAATTTGTGCACGGCATTGATCCAGATAAAAAAAAATGCCTAAAAAAAATGGCAAACCACCTAATGCATCTAGGTTTCTGCACTAAAAAATATACATAATATAATCGAGAGAAACTAATGTCCTTCCCATCAGTGGTGAATTGCATCACTGTTGTAAACAAAAGAGACTGGAACCTAACCTCCTTTGCATCGAAAGAAGCAATACACAACTATCCTCCAAAAACATGAAAAAGAAAAGAGTTAGTGACTTAGTCACTGATATATTGTAACGCCCCTACAGGGACGCCCATTGAAGCTCCTAATTAAACATGCATAAATTTTTATAATAACATATTTGAAGTTAAAACCCTGTAAAAAATGTTTAATTCTCATTCAATAGATCTAGATTATTTATTTTATCAATTACCCAATATGCCATTTGAGAAATAACATGAAATATTAAATAAAAAACTGGACCGATTTGATTCGCTTGTCTTGGAATATTGAAGGTTGTTGTAGTCATCGAAGCCTTAGCCGCAAGCTTCTTTCTTAAATTCCAATCAAATTTGACCCATCAATTTCCTCCCTACCATACCCATAGGTAATCTCCTTCCCCTCGGACCCTCGATCCACAAAGGGACTAACAAGCAGAAAGCTAGCCAATATAACAATAGTATGTAGACTAATGTTGTGGGGGTCCCAACCCCCCTCGTACTAATGTGAACCACACCCAAAAAAATTCACCAAATAGTGTGATAGAGTCTTAATCGTCCAACACTAGACTGTAAATTTACAGGGACCACTAGCTAGTGCGGTGCGAGTCGAACATCCTTAAACATAGGGCACCAAGTTTTTACTTTTTTGTGAAAATTAGCATATTTAAGGTGAATTTAAAATTTTAATATGCTAAAAGTTTAAATTAGAAGGTTAGAAATACATTACCTAGGAACTTGCACAACAGGGAGGCATTATTGCCACGTAGATGAAAAATCAAATTTTCCCATCTTTTCGCAAAATTTAAAATCCACGTAGCAAGCAAACGAAGGTAGAAATCCAACCATGGGGAGAGTTAATGTCAAGGAAATGAAAAGGTTCAACTATAACATCGATGCTTAGGTGGTATAAAACACTGAAGGATGGTAAAAATGGTTTTACTGTCTAGTAATTTTTTTTTATTTTACCATGTTTCGACGCGCTTGATAACCAGACACATTGGTGCATTTTTGTGGCAAAACGACGTCGATGAATATACAAAATAAAACATTTTTTTGTCCTACAATTTTTTAATTTGACCCTAATCCAATGTGCTCGAATATGGAAGCACCGATTCATTTAGGATATATAAAGGCACCATCCGTAAACATATAATTATAATAAAACATTTTTTTATCCAAGTTTTTTTCAAGTTTATCCTACTTTGGTGCTCGACCTTACAAGACTCACACTAGTACATTTTGTAGATACAAACACGTCATTAATGGATATAACAATATAAAATAGTTTTCATCCGGGAACTGTTTTTAATGTTACCCTACCCTATTACATAATATTAGACAATGCATCAGTGCATTTGTGTGACATAAACGCACCGCTAGTTAATATACAAATATTTAAAATTTTTGCATCAGTACTTCCAATTACACGTCGCACTGGTGTTGTTCAAATATCTAAACACGTCGTTAACAGATCTAAACAAATAAAACAAGTTTTTCATTGGACAAATTCTTTAGGTTTATCCAACGTTAGTGTGTCCAATTAACCAATGCACCTATGCAGTGTATTATATAGAACACGTCGTAATTCGTTTTTCTTATTTTTTTTTAAAACATATTTTTCCAGGCAAGAGGGTTGCATTTTTTGTTGAAAGCGGGGCATGAATTATGTGGACGCATCAGTGTGTCTGTTTTAAATGCACCAGATATTGTTGGTTATAGAAATAGAAAGGATTTTTTCACTCCATTTAATGGGGATTTTCGATATCGATGTGTTTTGTTTTAGTTTACACTGGTGTGTTTTGTTTTGGTTTGCACTGGTGCGTTTAGACTAAGGTTGCATAGATGCATTTGGTATGTATAAAACCACCATATAAAAACATCCTCTAAAACCTCTACCTGCTCGCCTCCGCTATCGACCTCTACTATGAATGAATATTTGGGCTCTTTTTAGATGAGCTTCCACGAAAACCTCCGCTATAAATGGACATTTGGGCTCTTCTTAGAGGAGCTTCTGAAAAAACCTCCACTAGAAGGTGTTTTCCTTGTAATGATTGTAAATTATTAATCTCATCATCATAATATTATGTAAGAGCTCTTTTATTTTTCTCTTTTGCAATTTGTCATTTATTTTCCAACTTAGTATCGATATAATCTCCTTTAATAGTGAAGTCAATGGAAATGCTTACAGGCTCATTCTAGATCCTCCCTAACGTATACATGAAAATATTATTTAGCTCCAAACATGCTCATAATTGAATTGAACCTTTAGTTCCATTTTAACCTAATGGAAATTACAACTTACCACTTAAAATTGTATCCTTTCACTTATGGGACGAGTTTTATATTTTCTTTGATAGACCTTAGCTTTTCACTTAATACTTAGTGTTTATTTGAATTGTACCCCTTTGTTTAATAAGAATATCTCTTATTAATGTTAATACTTACAGGTTTTATATCATTTTAATTGAAATGTATATCACTTTTATGTAAGTTGTTTTTAGTTTACTTATATTCCATTTTTAAAATACAATTTTTTTCACATTAAGTTACCCATATTTTCACCTATTTACTCTTACATAACTTGCTTTTAACTTCATTTGTATTCCAATAAAGAATCTTTTTCTCGAATTGAATTTATTCATGTTATATTTTTATTTATTTACTCTTACATAACTTACTTTTGACTTTATTTCTATTCCAAAAAAAAAATTCTTGAATTGAACTTATGGAGGTGCTCATTACACTAGTGTGTCAAGATGGCCATACTATGACTTAGAATATTAATTATTAGTAATGTCATATGGAGATGTACATACCCTATCCCATGGGATTTAAACTCATAATCTCTTCGGAGAGAGAAAATTCATATTCTTAATTATTAGACTCATATATAATATACAATTACTATCAACATAGTTTGATGGTTTGATTTGATTGTGAATAAAATGAAATTATTATACAATTTAAATTTTTATAAATATATATTTAATTTTCTCTTCATAAATAAATTAAACATAATTAAGATAATCTATAAATTTTTGATATTTTTTTTAATAAATATTCAATTATAAATAAACTAAAGGATGACATTCTTTCTCGTCACTCAAATTAAATTCTAACAATATCATGATTTATGTAAGATAAAAAGAAAAAAAATCAATTCAATTTCAATTTTAAAAAAAAAAACATTCCAAAAAACTATTATATATTTAAATTTTAAAAATAAATAAATAAAAATTCATTGTAAATTTGCTCTATTTTATTTTAATATTCCAAGAATAGAATATTCTAATAATAGAGAAAGACATGTTTTCCACAAGTAAACATCTTATAATAAAACAGTTATTTGATTTATAAAAGAAAATGCGCGAGAAAGACACGTTTTATGTAATTATTAAACAATTTATATAAAGCCACTATTTAATTTCTATAAAGATGCCCATTCATTGGATCCATGGTGGAACCCTTCGTGATAAGCGAAGGGAAATCATACTCATTATGGTGGACGCCCTTACTATTGAGGACAATGAATACTCATTATGGGGAAGTCCTTAATAAGCAAAAGGAAATCATTGGAGGATTCCATTTTGGAAACAAATCCGTGATGGTGGATTATTGCATGAATCTGGCTTAATCATTGGAGGAGATCTTAATTTTACTTTATCTGCATGTGAAACATGGGGTTGTACTTGGCAGGATACTGATGCGGATTTTTTCTTCGAACTATTCCGGGGTGCGGGTTTATTGGATGTGGAGCCTTCTGTTATGAGGCCCACTTGGCAGAATGGACGTCGGGGATCGGCTGGTATTGGCAAGAGATTAGATCGTTTTATTGTGGATGCAGATTTTCTGGAGACGGTACATTCCTACAGAACTTGGGTTGTACAGACTAAGATTTCTGATCATTTCCCGATTGTTTTCCAATGGGAAATGGATGGTAATCATATACGTTACCCTTTTAAATTTAATGCATCTTCGCTGGCTATGGATACTTTTGATCTATTTGTGAGATCGACGTGGCAGACTTTGGTGGTGGATGGTGAACTATCACCTATGCGGCAATTGGTTCTAAAACTCCGACTTCTAAAGGATGCGGTTAAACGCTGGGAAAAGAATCAAAAGTCTCGTGACTCGAAGGAGTTAGATACTATTGAATCAGATATTGCTAATATCTTGTTTGACTATCCGGCGGGTATTAGTGATGAGGGGATAAAGGCTCTGCTGATTGAACTTACTAATGCACAGAACAGCATCTTGAGGCGGAGAGAGGAGACGGCTTACCAAAAAAGCAGACTTAAGTGGATTGAGAGTGGTGATTGTAACACCAGATTTTATCACCAGTTTGCTAATGCACCCATGATTCATAACCATATCTGGGATTTACAAGTGGATGATGGCTCTGTTTTAAACAAACAGGGGGATCTTGAAAGGGAGGCATTTTCATACTTTAATACGGTTTATAAGAAACAGGAAGATCTATCTATTATTGCACAGATGGAACTTATTAGGAAGTACCCGCGGATGTTTGGGGAACAGGAGGGTATGGGACTCTATGATCCTGTTTCCATCAAGGAAATTTATTCCACTCTGAAAGTATTTGAGCCATCTAAGAGTCCAGGGCCGGATGGCTGGACTGTAGAGTTTTTTCTTCATTTTTTTGATTTGATGGGCCCTGATCTCCTTGCTATGGTGGAGGAAACTAGGATTCGAGGCTTTGCATGTGGTTCATTGAACTCTACCTTTGTGACATTGATCCCTAAATCGGATAAGCCTTCTAATTATGCGGGATACCGGCCGATATCTCTTTGTAATCTGATATACAAGATTATTACCAAGATCATTGCTACTCGTCTGAAGAGGGGGCTGTCCTTGGGTATTTCTGATGAACAGTTTGGTTTCCTTGAAAATCGCCAGATTACAGATGCCATTGCCATTGCTCAAGAAACCATTCACAGCATCAAGTTAAAAAATAAAAAAGCTTTGGTTCTGAAATTGGATCTTATTAAGGCATATGACCGGGTGGATTGGGGTTTTTTACGATTGGTCCTGTTGCAGATTGGTATCCCTCTCAACACTACAAACTGGATTATGGGATGCATGTGCTCTGCAAATTTTTCTATTCTGGTAAATGGTAATCCTACTCCTTTTTTCTCGGCATCCAGGGGCCTGCGGCAGGGATGTCCATTGTCGCCGTTATTATTCCTCCTTATTGCTGAAGGATTCAGCAGGATGATAAAGGATTTTACTGCGTTGGGTGATATTGTGGGTATTGAGGTGGCTTCTGGTATATTTATGACTCACTTGTTATTTGTGGACGACATCCTATTATTTGGAGGGAGCTCCCTTCGAGAATGGCGGTCTATCAAAAGGGCCCTGGATATTTTCTGTGATGCTACGGGTATGAACATCAGTTTGAACAAATCACAGTTTTACCATTCACTGTGGGACCCCGGCGGGTTGGAGATACTACATCAACTATTTTCTATTGATATTTTACCTCTTGAGGATGGATTCAAATATCTGGGCTATTATTTGAAGCCAAATGCCTATAGGATCCGGGACTGGATATGGCTGATTAAGAAGATTGAGACTCGCATTGGTAAATGGGGACATCGCTTATTATCTATTGGAGGGAGACTCATATTGACTAAATCTATCCTGGAGAGCATTCCTGTGTATTGGTTCTCCCTCTCATGGATACCGCGGGCAATCCTTAATCAGATTCAGAGCAGATTGACGCGTTTTATTTGGTTTGGCTGCAGCGAAAAGCCTTCTATCTGCTTGGCAAGATGGGATTTACTTACTCAGCCAAAGGAATATGGGGGATGGGGCTTAAAGGACATCGGTGCATTCGACAGAGCTCTTAATGCAAAAAACATGTGGCGGTGTTTATTTGTTCCTTGCCTATGGAATAGGGTGATATCTGCCAAATACATACAAGGTTGGCCGATTTCTGAATGGATTAGATTATCTGTATATGACCATAGAAACATATCGAACATTTGGAGGGCGCTACTGAAGGCACTGCCCATACTGAAACCGTGGTTAGTTTGGCGTCCTGGTGATGGTTGGAACATTCGGGTGGGACGTGACCCTATATTGGGATTGAATGGATCTTTCAGACTATCAGCTCCTCTATTGGATAAATTACTTGAAAAAAGGATTTATTTTTTGGCTCAGGCAGCTATTAGTATTACAGTTGATGGTTTCACGGATTGGGTGGATGCACAGTTTTTAAATCTTACTGGAATATTGGCTACTGAATGGAAGGAATACACCTATCTGCTACAAAACTCTGGTTTGTGCCTAAATCATGTTAAAGATACATTGTATTGGAGTAAGAATGTGAAATCCGGACATATTACTGCGACCCTTGCTTATTCTTCTTCTGTCCCTTCTACAGCCTCGGACCATATTCCTATATGGTTTAAGGAGGTATGGCATTGGAAGCTCCCACTGAAGACGGTGTTATTCTCTTGGCTTATGATGGCGGAACGTATTCTTACATGGAATAAGTTACAGAGAAGAGGTTTCGAGGGTCCGGGTATATGCTCCCTTTGTCATGGTGCTGGGGAAAGCATCACACATTTGATGATTAACTGTCCATTTACTGTGTAGGTTTGGCATATAATTGGTCTATTATATAATACTGATCTTATCTGGCATGGATCAAATATTTCACTGGCTTTCAGTAATTGGATTACGGGTAATGATGCGCCGAGGCTTATACCATTTCACATATGCCGATTGATCTGGCTGGCAAGGAACTCTCATATTTTCCGGAATATTAAATCTACTCCGCTCCAGATTGTTAATAAGCTTCAGCTTTTATGGAAAGAGAGGCCCATACGAATCCGGATTAAACAGCCTCGTACCATTCAGCCGCCAACCTTTCTACATGACAGATCTGTTGGATACTTTGATGGGGCCTCACAAGATGGAGGTATCAAGTGTGGAGTTGGGGCTATACTCATTTCGCCAATACTGGGCAGATTTTACATTAAGTGGAATTGTGGAGTTGGTACCAACACTCGATCTGAATTACTAGCATTGTGGAGTTTACTACACTTCACTAGATCATTGGGTATCGATACACTTCAGATTGCAGGTGACTCCCGGGTTATAGTGGAATGGTTTAAAGGCACTACACAATTGGATGCGGTTCTCCTTTCATATTGGATGGAGCGTATTTTGCAGTTGAAGCGACAATTCTTGGAGATCAGCATCCAGCATGTATATCGGGAGATCAATTATGAGGCTGATTTTTTATCAAAGCAGGCATTAGCGGGTCCACTTGGACATTTTTTGGTGGCACGTGGGGATGGTAGAGATCCATCATCTTTTACCTATTTTGGCTCTTTTTAGTTTTTGGTCACTACTGTATGAACGCATAAGATTGATATATCTTATGGTTCATATCGGTTTTACATACCTGGGGTAATTTATGTAATGGATATTATATAAATTGCCATGGTAGATACCTAATGGGAAATGTCGGGTTGATAGCATATCAGGTAAAATGTGTAGAAGTTGAACTTATTTTGAACAATCTGGTCTGTAGATATGAGTATGTTAGGGACATAGTGCTATTTTGACATGGATGTAAATTGTAATTATCTTGGTGATAACTTTTTTATATATCCAATATATAAGATCTTTTTTAAATGAAAAAAAAAAGCAAAAGGAAATCATATTCATTTAAATACTAGCATTTGCACTAAAAGGTGTAAAAAAAAGTGTAAAAAAAAATGTTGGGAGGGTAAAAATATTTTGTCTTTTCTCAAGCAAATATTTGTTTTTTACTTTGGGAGAGTGCATATTAGTATTGGGATTTGAAATTTTAGGTTAAGACATTTATAATTGAATTTTTTTGGGGTTTTGATTTTGGATTATAAAGTGTGTAACAAATAATAAAAAATAATTAACAGTAAGTTTAGGTTAAGATATTTATAATTGAGTTTTTTGAACGCTTAATATTAAAAATCTTATTAACAATGTTAGTTGGTTAAGGTCTGTTTATTTATATAGTTGTGCTTAATTTATGGTTAATCTATTCGAAAAGAGTGCTTGCTTATAAGAACAATCTTAATAGTCTATGGTTAAACAAAGGGTCCTTTTACATTGTTAATAACACAATTACATTTTAGATCATTTGGACTCTCGATCCAAATGTATGAAAGCAAATTTTAAAGCAATTTTGTGAACCAAACGTTAGTGACTCTCAATGAATTTGTTTAAGAAATTATTTCAAGCTCTGTTAGTTTTTGTTAGTACTTAAGAGAAGAATGGTAATTATTTCAAGTTTTATTTGTTTCATTTAATCCATTATTTTAAGTTTTATCAGTGGCAGGTTTAACCCCCTTTTAATGTTGTATGAAACAGTTAAAATTGATTACAACTCTTGGCATTTGTTTTTTTTTTTTAAGACTATCATTAGTTGGGTAGTTATTAGGAGGTGTTTGTTCATGAAATATGTTACAAGCAGGGGTTATAAAACTTTAAAATTTACCAATGTGTTTGTTCTAGAACTACCAATGTGTAAGTACAACAGATCCCATGTCGTTATGATACAGGAGCCCAAATTTTATATACGAAGATTACTTGGTAAGACTCTTCGTAAATCTTAAAGGGTTTTATTAAGATTTTATTTGATTATTGGGATACCTTAACTTACCCAATTTCCAAAAATTTATGTTTGATTTCTTTGTTTTGAATACA
Organism: Pseudotsuga menziesii; assembly: GCA_001517045.1. Lineage (NCBI taxonomy): Eukaryota > Viridiplantae > Streptophyta > Pinopsida > Pinales > Pinaceae > Pseudotsuga > Pseudotsuga menziesii. The sequence goes on along the minus strand of LPNX011145574.1, from coordinate 263,894 downwards.
GAATGATGATTTTTGTTTGGATTGCTTTAACATCCCGCAACATGCAAATCCGCAACTTGTGGATTGCGGCAGACGTTTCATTTGATATTTCATTTTTCAAACCCGCATTCCGCAAATACGGGGTGCGAGAAAGTTTTTATATGTGTTAATTTTAATCAACCTGCATCCCGCATCCCACAATGTGTGGAATGCGGGTTGCGGAGTTCCTATTATTTTCATTTGGTTTGTGTCTGCCCGCAACCCACAGACCGCAAAATGTGGAATTGCGGGCTGCGGTGCTAATTGAATCAAGTTTGTACTATTTTGTGTTCCCACATCCCGCAACCCGCAAGTTGTGGAATGCGGGTTGCAGAACAATTAATAAACTTGCAATTTTTGTTTTGATCCCGCATCCTACAAAGCTGATCCTGATGTATTTTGTCTTCGCGGTAAATTGCAAGATGACGCGTGTAAAAATATATATATAGGTTGTTCTTTTACAATTTATTTACCACTTTTTTACTGTTGCGAATTACTGCAGTGCGTGAATTTTCTCTGCATGAATTATTACTCGGCGTTAATTTTACCAGGCAATTTTATCACAGCCTAATTCGATTACAGGTTAGTATTTTGGTCATTTCTTCATTAAATTTATTACTGTAGTCAATCATGAATTACTTTTAATTTTTGCTTCACGTTGTTTTTTCTTTTAAACACAATTTTTCCAATTTGCAACAATGGCAAGATCTACTTGCTACAAAAACCTGGAAAAGGATATGTTCACCAAGGATCCAAACTTTGGTATTTTCTTAGATACCAGTGGCAGAATCACTGAAACTTATCAAATTGAATGGTCTAGGGTTTATGAAATTTTTGATAATGACAAATTTTCTGATATTCAAGACAACCAGTTGGCCTATGAAAGAATCAGGGATTCTGGACTTCATTCTCTTGCTGCTAGACCTGCTATCCTCCCATACAATGACGCGCTCAAATGGATAGTAGAACATGCGGACCCGAAATCCTGTTGTTTGAATGATAGTAGAGGGTTAGAGATAGCTAATTTCCGTCCCAAGGTATTTACAAAGGCTTATGCCCTTAAACCGATAAGACAACCCCTTACTACAGAGTTTGCACAAACCTCCAAAAGTAGGTTCAATTTCAAAGAAATGTTAAAATCGTGGATGCACCAACCTAGTAAATTCTTGAAGAGGTCTGACGAGTTTTACCTTGTTACCTGGTTCAAAGAACCTTATTCCTTATTCGCATCTATGTTATGCAGACTGTATGGCCTTCCTAATTGTTCTGTGTTCAAGACTGAATGGGCTCCAATAGCTCATCATGTTTTAGCAACTGGCGATTCTTTCCCGTGGGCATCCATGTTGTAGCTAGAACTCAAAATTTCTCTCCAATAGTACCAGAAGGCCATTGCTAGAAAGAAACCCATTTTTCAAAATTTCTCTCCAATAGTACCAGAAGGCCATTGCTAGAAAGAAACCCATTTTTTTTCTTTTCAGCCTTCATTTATGATATATTGTGCGTTGAGTTCGAATATCCTAATTTGGGATGGAAGTGGACTTTTTCGGCTCCCCCGATGCCCATTTATTATTCCGAACTGTGGGATACTAACTATGCACCCATGTTCTATGATATATGTCAATACTACCTTGGCACCATCTATTTTTTAATATTCAAGAATGAAGCTACTGCATTTTCACCTAAATCCATAGGTTTGATTGGTACAATGGGTGACTGGTATGTTGGCGAGAAATTTTCATACATCAGAATTTGGGGTAGCAACACGGTTCGTATGCTTCCCAGAATTGTCCCTGACAGGTTGGTTCTAAAAGAAGTGGCTTTCCAAACTATCAATGATGGGGTTTACAGGAAGCTGATTGGCCCTAAGAAAAAAGCTTGGCCCAAATTCCCTTTGCACCTTGGATCACTAGTTATTCCAACTTCAACCTGGACTGTAGTATTAGGTGAACAGATACAATATTTGAAGCTTGGTTTTTCCACCAAGAGAAAACACGATCCCAAGGGATGCCTCGATGCCCACTTTAAGAAGTATCATATCAAAATTAATTATGTGCATGAGTAAATTCCTGACAATTCTATTTATCAGGGTGTTAGTACATTTTCTGAAGTGTTGGGGAGAGCCAAAAGCAAGGATGAGGAAGCTGCACATCTTGCAACATCAAAAGGAACTGAAAGAGAGGATATAGTGTTACAGGGTGCTGCAGATTGACGTCTTGGAGAAAGTAAGAAAGGACAGAGAACAAAAGGAAGCTGAAGCAATGAAGAATTTGCGGATGGAGACAAGGGAAAATGTCTAATGGAAGACCTTCCAGAGGTACCAATTAGGGAGCACGTCAAAGCCTTAATAATTACGTCAACATAGTCAAAAGAGAAGCTGGCAATAATGACCTTTGTGCTGAATACTCAGGAAGTTTCAGCTCTTGTGACTATTACTAATATCCTAGTGATTGTTGCAGTCAGTCAGCCAAGTGATACTGAAGAAATAGTTGAAAAAAAACCATTCAAAAGATTGAAGGTGAAAGCTTCTTCCTCCACAAGTCCTATTATCTATTTGGTTTATTCAGATTTAGAAGAAGAGGTGATAGCCTCTACACTTGTCACTAAAGAGGTGGATCAATATTTGCAATCACTAATAGATTTGTTGGATGGTGATGGTAAGAGAGATTCTATACCTATTTCTATAATTTCACAATCTTCATCTGTGTTTATGTGTTCGTATTCAGCATTGCTCCTTTCATCCATCGATACTTTATCTACCTTCCCTGCAGGAGGACGCATATCACCTACAATGTCTGAATTGTATCAGGATTTGATATCTACACCTGAATATGTCACATCTGATATTGTGCAAATCCCCATTTCACTACCTGTTATTTCAGAAGCACCAATTTTCAAGATTCTCTTACACCTACCATCAGTTACTCTGTCAAGATTGTCTCGTAGTGAAAAGATTTTGGGGTCTTTTCACCACTTTCATCTGTCAATCTCCACTTTCCATCTTCTAAATCTTCAACCCCACTCTCATCTTCAATTGTTCAAATAGATTCTGTTCAAAACATTTCAGAAGCACCAATTGTAAATATTCCCCTAGAGGTATCAGCAGTTACACCATCAACATTATCTGGTACTGAAAAGTTGTTGATGTCTTTGTCACCACTTTCAACTCTCAATCTCCACTTGTCATCTTCAGAATCTTCAACCGCACTGCTCTCTTCTATTCCTAAAATATTCCCTGTTCAAAGCAATTTGCAAGCACCAATTTTCAAGATTCCTGTAGATGTACCCTTAGTTACTTTGTTAATGTCATCTAGTACTGAAGAGGATTTATTGTCATCGTCACCACTTGCAGCTGTCAATCTGTATTTGCCATCTTTCGAATCTTCAACACTACTGTTGTCTTCCCTCTCTGAAATAATCCATGTTCAAAACATATCTCCTTTGAGTACTCACATTACCATGACCATGCCCTCTCCTATCATTACTCAAACATCCTCTTTAGTGTCTACAGTGATTAGCACATCTGGATCCATTGATCCAAGAGATGAATTTGATGAAGAGATTGTTGTCTCTCTTGGAGAATATTATTATAGAAAACCTGATAAATCAGTGATCAGAAAGGGAAAAAAGAGGGGTAGGGATCAAAGTGGGATGGAAGTATTTGTTTTTAAGCAAATACTTTGGACTCAGAAGTCCGATGACCCACAGGTAGATGCAACAGATACAGTTGCTGCTTTGGGTGCATTCATAGGTTCCAATATCCATGTTGTTAGCAATTTAAACAGGGAGTTTGACAGGAGGAAAGAAGAGATAACCCAGTTGAAGGAAGAACTTGAGAAGAGTAAAAGGGAACATGAGGCTCATGTTGCTGATCTTATGAAGACATCTGAGGATAGGTACAATGAACTACAAGTCAAAAGTGCCTTTATTCAGGTTGAGCTGCAAAATGAGAAGATCTCAAATGTTACCTTTAGACAGAGGATAGCTTCACTTGAAAAGCAATGTGAAGATGCAACTGCAAGTGCAGCTTCCTCTTTGTTCTGCAGTTTTTCACAAGAAGAATTTAAGCAGATAACTATCAAGATAAATGAGGACCATTATGGGTTAATAACTGAGTTGTTTCACAGTTTAAATGATATTTATGAAACGTATATTGCTTTTGGTCAGATGGTCATTGTACATGAATATCACGTGGAAAATAGGGAGAAAGCTTCAAAGGCTTTGGATGAGATTGTAGACTGGCAAAGGTACAAGAAGGACAAACTAGAAAACATTATCATCCTCAATAGCTTTCAGCTAAAGAAAGTCAGAGCATTACTCTGTGCTTGGCTTTATCTTAATGAGATGGTCGATGAGACTATAAAAAAGGCACAAGCTGTGTGTGGAAGAAGATGGTATGTTGTTGACAGTATCATGGAGGCTTTGTTTTTTCCCACAGTAAATCATATTGAAAATGCCTGTCCTCCAAAATTGATGATCGAGCAGGTTGAACGGCGAAGAGATGAAGCAAGTGAGAAAATCCAAGGGCTCAATCATATAACGATTGAGCATGTCGATTACTTAATCAGACAACCGTTGGCTATTGAGGGCAAGGTCCACATTTACATCCGCATCCAGCATAAGTTAGCTAAAAACGAAATGGACAATTATAGATGCGATGTTCAACTTGGTTTTGAATAAGCTAATTATCCCAACATTGAGGAATTGCAAGGGATTTGGAGCAGATGGCGGGATTTCCTTGCATATTAGTTTTATTTAGATTTGTCAATCAGAATTTGATGGAAATCTACTTTTTGTAATAATTATTTAAAGGGTGGGTTTCACATGTAATAGCGACTTTTTGGAAGGCAAAAATCTGGACAAGACTTTGGAAATACCTCTATTTAATTGAGGTTTTGTAATTTTGTGCAAATCTATTTAATACAGTAATGATATTTTTTCATGTCTCTTTTTGTTTATTTGATTAAGTTTCCTTAATGAATAGTGAGTTTTCTTGTTTCAGATGATTCAATAGGACTATTAGTATTTTGTGATCAAGTAGTACATTTTATTCACAGCCTTGTTAGTGACTCATGTACTGATAAGCTTTTACTAGAGCTTATTTTATAAAATCTGTATCTATTTCTGCAAATGATTACATTGTAAATTCGATAATACATATGTTAATTTGTTAATTTATGCAATTCCATCCGAGTCTTTTATTCAATTTAATTTTTTATTCTATATGTTTTAAATGACATGCTCTCACGGGCTTTTGTCCCTTGCTTTCAACTTTGTATGGATAGAAGATGGAAGGTCATAATCATCGGTGACATAGACTATCTTTAAAATATCATTACAAATATCAGTAAAACTTTTGTAATAAAACCATTTCATTTTTTTTAATTATTCTAAATAATGTGATTGATTTATTTTTTAAAGTTTATGAAATTCCCACATGCTCATGTCTAAAATCATTATAATTTTTTCAAAGTATTATAAATAATGAGTTTGATTTTTTTAAAGAGTTT
>LPNX011145574.1:192994-249686 GCA_001517045.1 Pseudotsuga menziesii | reverse complement strand
GCACTAAGGGTGAAGAAGAATGTTGGTGTACCTTGTTGATTGATCATATTTGTTAGTTCAGCTCTACTTTTGTTCCAATATGATCGTGTTCCACGTAATAAAGACCCAAATCTTGCGACCCTCTCACCAATTTTATCATTTGGCATGTCTTGCAATTAGTTGACAAGCTCATGTACTGTCGGAGGTAGTGTATCTTCAATATTTGTTTTGACAAAAATAGAGGCAGTACTATTACTTCGATGATGCATAATTAGATTGTATATGTAGTATCGGAAGCGAGGATGTTGAGCAAATCTGTTTCCGTGATAACGAATAAGGTGGAGTGCATATTCGTGCATATCAACTTAATGAATGTGTGGTTGTAATAACATTGTTGCACCCATGGGAAACAAAGTTGGAAAATCCATGGAAAGAAGGCCTTTTGTGTTGTACTCATTGATAGGGGACATTTTTATAGGGGGCCAATCTATGGAAGGTGGTAGTGGGATATTTGGTATGTGTATCAACTGTCTAATTTCTTCAACCTCAGTTCTAGCATTGGTTTGTGTTGAAATAAATGATGAGGATTGCAATTCATAGGGTTCAAATTAATTTGGTGGTTGATCTGTACAAGATAAGCTTTTCGGATGAGATGATGTAGCATTGCTATTAAGATGCGGAATCAAAGGTGAAATGTCTGTTGAAACAAGTGGCAAAGAAGCTAATGCAACTGGGTTGATTTGTATATCCTTGTAGTATGGGTCGTTTGCCATTTTGAATTGAAGGGAAGCAAGAACATGTGTTAACTAACAAACAGTTCATATGGTTTATTTGTAGAATTGCATTTTCGAACAACAAGTATGTCAAGTTTTGATACTAAATGCGGTAGGTATGTCAAAATGTTGGAAATGTCTTGGGGGAAGTAAATAGTATGACCCGAGTATTTATATTGACCACCACGAGCATGAGTGACTTGCAATATGGGGTTAGCATGACTAATGAGCATCTCTTCAACCTATGTAAGTATTGCAAGGACAGGTGGCTGCTTCCTCGGATCCATATTGTTATCCAACAAAAAGCGATGCCCTTTTCGTTCTAGAATACAACGTGAACAAGTGTATACCTCATGGAACTTTTTGTTATAATACCAAGGTAACATTCTTTGCAAATTGAGCAGACATGCATATCAGCTAGTTGGTCCATTTTTTTACGAAATCGTTGATGTGCATCATTGAGCTAGTTGTTCAATGGATTTGGTATAGGAGATGGAAGTGAAGCTGAGTCGACAGGTTCTATAAGAGAATTTGAAGAAGACATATCCACACACATACGAGCATCCCTGTAAAGATGACGTTGTTTCTTTTTGTTTTTATCTCTATCTTGTGCATATAAAACTCTTCTTCGTGCATTGGCTTGTTCCTTGTCATGAGTTGGCATAATTCCTACAAGATAATTGTAACCTTCTTAAACACCTAGAAGCTTTGATTATTGGCAGAAACACATTTTGTACATGTATTAACTGGAAAATATGTGGATATAAAGCAGAAGAAAAAAAACAAAGGTTAATTCATTGTATAGGGGGAAGTAAGAATGTAGCTTAAAATAATATAACTGGAGTAAATTTTGTTTTTCAAGTTGTAATTTGATAATTGTAAGAAAATGGAATTTTAGAAGAACAAAGTGTAGTGTGAGAAAGTATATATGAAAAAAGAAGTTACTGTAATTATTGTTATGTACAGGGTAATCAAAAGTTGTGCCCAGAAACAAGATAAAAAAGTTGTGCGTTTTATTAAAAAACATGATATCAAAATAGTATTGTATTTAAAAACTACCATATAGGTTTTTTCACCAATTTGCATAAGAAATGGTGGGTGATAGCATGTACATTGGAAGTATGAAACTGCAAGAAAGTGGTACTACAAGAGAGTAAAAAAAATACCCTGCTATGTTGAACAATGAAACAACGAGTTAAAATTGAGAATTGAAAGCATTCATTATAAACAATGAAGAATGGTTAAGTACCAACTTGAAAAAACGTATATATTTATGTGTCCATCTGAAATTGCCATTTATGTGCTTTCAACCATGGCAATTACAACTTTTAGGCGTGCAACTCTGCAGAAGGTCTCTGTTTTAACTGACAGAGTAAGACGTAATTTTTTGCTGCAGATCCTCTGCACTATTTCATCAAAGTGATGTTGTTTCAGTTGAGAGAAGACACATATCTTTTGAAGAAATTCCCATGAGTTGGTTTGCAGCATCATCAAATGCTATCACACCATGAATGGATCCAGTAACATCTTCCAAGTTGACCTTTAGTATATATCGATAGTCACATTCAAGAAACTCTCCATCACATTTAGCACATTTCCAGATGTCTCCAACTTTCTGAGCAATCTTTTTCATGCATTATATTCCGTCAACAAAAAGAGGGCATGCAAGGAAATAAAAGTCATCCATGTTAACATTTGTAATGGTTGCTTCAAGAGAGTACCAAACAGCTTTTTCAGATGATTGAAGAGTTTGCAGGTCCTTGATGGTAGTGACTTTACGAGAACCAGAGTGATAGGCATTGAACTTTCGGCTCAGCGATGGTGATGCTAAATGAAATCCATTTTCATGAAACTAGTTTTGGAGAATTGAAGTTTGTTCAATATTTGGGTTTATAAAAACATTAGTGTTGGAAATAGTTCCAACAAATTTTCCATTAAATTCTATAACGTGGCCACCTTTGATTGCTACAGCTGGAGGCGTAGGTAAACCACGGAGGCTAGCAAGTTCGGCTCCTTCAATTTGGCAATGGTCACCCCAAAGTGTTATGTCAATACAATTTCCTGACATGTCACGGAGTCCAATAGTGTGCCTAACAGTCTCAACGCCATCTCGTTTTCATATTGTGGATGATGGAGAAACTGAAATTACAAGGCCAACAAGGTCCACCATGGAATTGATAGGTATAGTTTGTATCTCATGAATAGTTTTAAAGTTAAAGCAAAAAAAGGTATTAAGGGGTATTCATTTAAGCATGGTTGGATGGTTGAGGAGGAACCTAGGAAAATCTCATTATGGCTTTTCAAATGGTTGAAAATTGGATTGGATGCTTTCATTGTGCCATTTGATACTATGTACACTATTCCTATATGTATTTTTTCATACAAAGAGAGTGCCAATTCATTGAATGTAGATATATGTATTTCATCGTGTGAAGCATTAACAATGTCAAATCCAAATATTTTTCCAGACCCTCGTTGGTTTCCATATTCGTGTAGCTTTGTCTTGGCAATAACTCGATCTTGAATGTTCCATACTTTGCTAGAACAGGTTAGTGATGTGAATGGAATAGTTGATGCAGCCAAGGCAGGGTTATCATCTACTGAGCTAGGATTCACTGGAACAGAGGAACAACTCTGCGAGGGAGAAGGTACAGGTAAGTGGTAAGGTGCAAGATCTCCAATAATCGTTGCATCCACTGTGACAACCTCGAGTGCAAGCAATGTGATAGTCCTGTGAGAAGAAGTGTGTTAGAGTTGAATAGGATATAAAAACACTGGATACATGAACAGGGTGAAAATGATTAAGTGGACAAAGACAAAATGGAAATTAAACATACATTACACTATGTACAATGTTCGATGTACGCTTGGTAAGTTTGATTATAGATCCTTCTTTGAGTTTTCCAGTTTCTACAAGAGTACTATATATAGTTGGAAGTAATATCTCATCCTTGTGAAGCCTGTCTAAGATAGAAATTCGAAACCGAATAGATGATGAGTTCAGTGATTTCACTTGGTTTAACGAGGAGACTTGTACCAGCAGGCAAATGTTGACAGCACCATGCAGTGAGAGTGATATAGAATCTTCAGTTAGCATACTCTCCATAGTGTGATCGTTTTTTTTTCTTCTGTGAAATGAAAAAGGGAAAGAACAAAAAAAAATCGCAATGTCACATATTCATGTGATCCAATGACAACAAATACTTGCAGATATCAGAAATTTTTTTTCCCAGTTGAACATAAACGAAAATATGTTTTTTTTATTTCCACCTATGAGCATGAGACAATCACTCTGGAGATTGATTATATGGTAGTTGTTCAACATTTGCAATAAACATTAATAGATTAATTTGTTTCGTATTTCAAATTTTCACTATAAATATTGTAATTCTTAAATAATTTTGAAACTAACAGGAGCACTATCAGCAGTAATTTTTTTTTCAAACTTTTTGAGAAAATATGTACTTTCATTATAAATATTGTAATTCTTAATTGTATTCATTTAGTCTTCTTAATACAATATATAGATTAATATATAATCCACTATCCCGCACCCCGCAAGTGCGGGCTGCAGGATGTGGGGTACAAGATTTGTCACATGCCCCAATTTTGTAAAAATAATATTATCGTATTTGATTTTATTTAAAGACAATATGTTAAATTTTATGCTAAGTTGTAATTGATGACTCAGCAGAGTCAAGGATATTGAATGTAATTCTGAATATTTTAATTATAAATAAATAAAAGTGGAGACAACAGCTTAGGAGAGCTGTTAAAAGAGTGTTTACTGGTCAAATTGGTGGAGGAGACTGGGTGGAGAGCAAACAGACATGTGGCAGCATCCTCAAACCACTTACAACTGTTGCAGTTGGCAACCTCCCTACATTTGGGGTCATGATCCCCCAAGAAAGTGGGATCAGAGTAGGTGGCTCAATTAATGACAACTGACCCAAAAGACCTAGGCAATCTTTATAAAAATGCCCATTGAAGAGAGCTGAGGCTGCTCATTCTAGGGAAGTGATCATTCAGGTGAATGTACTTCAGAGAAATTCAATGGCAAGGGAATTTGTGGAAAGAGTTTGAGGGGTTAACTACTAAGTGATCTAGTGCAACTTTTCAGCTAAAGGATCTTACTGCTGAGTACAGAGTGATTATTGAGTCATTGGACTAGTCTATTGTTTGCTTGCTCCACCAGTTCTCAGCCAAGGAGACCAGGAACGGGCTCGAGGGTCCTGAGGAAGCGTTGTTTGAGCGCTCTCTAGGAGTTGGTAGGGAGGAACGACCTCCTAACGCTTTTGTTGTCCAGCTTAATCAGGTTCTACAATCTTTTTGTTTTACTGTGTTAGATGGTTAAATATGGATCTGACTGCTAAATGAATGTTAAGTATTTAGTTGTAAAATGTTAAAAGTTAGTAATCTTTTTGGATTAGTAAAGGAATGAATCTGAATAGATGAAAATAATTCTCATCTGTGTTTTCCACGTCTGGAAGGACCAGACCGTACTCCAATACAGACAGAGTATTTAAAGTAGATGAAGGAAGTGATAAGAGACTGAAATGATTATATATGTTATGCATTTACAGTAGCAAGTAATTTATTTTTGTATGTAGATTATTATCAGAAAAGAACAATAACCTGTTTACTTATGTTCATGGCTTAACTAGCTTATTGATGTGAGTATACTGAAAAAGAAATAGCAATAACTCATTACAGGTAGAAGGATTATCATATTAATAAAATACCCTAGTGGATAAGATGTTATGCTTACACACAGTACATTATTCTTTTATTGAAAATAAAATATGCAAGAGGGTAAACTGTGTTATGCAATGTGTATATATTTTTCCTTGTGTTTATTTATTAACCTGTTGCATAAGCAGTAGAAATAACCCAGTCAAACTACTTTATTACTTTCAGCTACATAAGAATTTAACTACAAATACTTAGTTTATTTACAAGTATTAACAACTAAACGAAGTCTAACTAATACTCAAACCCAAGTAGGGTGTTATTAAAATAATTAATTTATAAAGAACAAACTAAGTACAGAGTTTATGTACATCTTATCAAAGAACTCTAATAAAACCCTATATGTAATTTATTACATAAAACAAACAGAATATGATAATAATTAACATATAAATAAATGATTACTTATGAAAAGAACTGTATTAAAAATTACAAACAGGATGTACCTGTAAAAGCAAATTACAGGGTCGAAACCCTAAACAAGTATTACATTTACAAATGATAAGCATTTAAGTTCTAATCCAATTATTTGGATTATTTAATTAATAAACAACTAGACTATTATAAATTATTTAAAGTCCCTTAAGGACAAATAAAAAGACAATGGTAATATTATAAACTAGAAAATTTCCACAACACACTTGTAACACTAGTTAAAAAACAAATTAACAAAGTAATAGAACTTGTTAAAAATAAAAGGAATAATTTGTTTAAAAACAATGGTTTCCTACAAAAAAACCCTAGCTCGTATTTCCGAGCAAAATTTATAAATTAACCATGATGGAGCGACAGTCTTAATTCATTAACAAAAATCTTTTATGAAATATATTAAACAGTAACATTATACATTCACAGTCGAATAGGGTTAAAACCCTAAGTACATAGAGCATCAAATAGTAACTTTGTAAACTGAGTCCAAGCTCGAAGACATAACAGTAGTAAAAAAACTATTGTTTTCTATCATTAAGCCATAAGGCTGAACATTGAAGACCAAATACAATACTCAGCTCAAGGCCGAGTCTACCCATCGACTAGCGAGGGTTTGAAGGCTAGTTAAAAACATTAATGACCTTTAAAAGAGACTGCATAGTTAATGGTGAGCCTAGAAGAGCTTCCTCGGCTCAGGGTTACTCCAAATGACAACCCTGCTACAAGTAGGAAAAGAACCCAACATTCGACCATAGGGCTTACCCATATAGAGCCACGGCCTCCGAAGACAGTCGATGTACTTTTCTCCAGGATTGATGTATGTAGTCTCAAGCCCCTGCAAGGATATTTCATTACAAGGTGTTAGTACACAAAGTACTTAAAATATCGTATACCCTTTTGTAAAAGATAAACACATGTTGTAAGATAAAACAACACTAATAAATTACCTGTTTCTCAATGTCAAGCAGTCTTGTGGAGAGACTGTCACCAATAGCAACGAGTGCTTATAGTTCTTCCAAACCCTATGACGAAGGCAAGCACTCTCAAACAATAATTAAACTCTTAGCTTTCGCAAAGCAGTAACCGATTAAGGAAGGAGCAAAATGGAGTATGGACAGGTCGCAAACCAAGTACAATGAAACCAACAAGCTCTTGCAGGATAAAAATCATGATTACAAAGAAATGGCATTAAGACTAAGCACTGACAACTACAGCAGTAGACACTCAAAGTTTGGAGAAAACCGGAACAAGGAAGAACCCACGGCCACCATGAAAAGCTTGCAGAGCAGCCGAAGGCCAGCATAAACTACGGAGGAAGAATGACAAGGTGTTAGGGTTGTAGGAGTTTTATATTCTCCAATATATGGCTAGGAGATGACCACGTGTCTCAGGAAAAATCAAACCATGCGTGGTTCGAATTCCATAGTCCCTGCACTGCAAATATTTTTCCAATCATTTAAACAATGATTTTTATCATACGATGCATAAAACTATATTATATGCTTTGTTATCATGTCGTAATTCAAATATATTGCTTATCGTATGGTTTGATAGTTCATCATGACATTGGGATAAGAACGTTATGTTAACGTTGACTTAGCAAAAAGGATCACCTTTTAAACTTTGGTTATCCTGAAAACAATCTTGTATAGGAATTATCTCATCGCTAATCATATATTCCTTCAATTGTAATATTGAGATCACTATATGGATGTTTGGTAAACCATGTTTCATTAACGTTGACCCTTGTAAATATACTAAACCATTTGTTATATGGAAGAGTCCAAGTTGAATGGTTTAAAACCATCGAACAACTATAGTTTCTATATTTAAATACATTGTGGCCTATGCATGGTTGTACTCTTTTAAAACAACAATTCAAGTTGTGACAATTATAAAGTTACATAGCATAGTAAAGAGTAGAATCATGAACTCTTTACAAGTTCAACTTTGTATTAGAATTGTATGTCTATAAACAAAATAGTTTATGTATGTTTTTAAACCTTATAAAAACCAACGAATCAATGGTAGTAAACTATAAAGTTGGCTAGCATAGTAGTAAAACACTTTTATGAATTCTTTTACATAGTTCAAATTGGTTTAGACTTTATTAGACTATGGTTGTTTCTCAACTAGGCAACTGCTGGTAATTTACCATGTCTATATATTTGAATGGTTTTATGCTTATACAAAATAACTGGTGCTTAGCATAGGATAGAAGGTTGACATTTATAGAAAACATCAACCTTAGAAGCTGTTTGTAGACAATAACTTAATACAAGAAAAGTATTATAGGAATAATAAGAACTGCAATGGAATGATCCTACTTGAGTCTATAATCAATAGAACCACATGGTTTGATGTAAATTTAAGAAGTATAGGAAAACGGTGTTTTCATGTGAAAAGACACTATTGTTTTTACACTAATCAAACTTATAATGTCAAGAAGTTTATGTTGAAATATTGTAACTTTGAAGAATATTCTATATGTATCTTTTGTGGTCCCCGATGGTCCTACCAAGAGAACCACTTGTATTATCTTGTACCCCAATGCTTCTAATAGGAAGAACTAATAAGAGTCATGAGGTTATCCCCTCTATTTGTAAAGGTGGGTCATTAGCACCCCGGTGTGGTTACTTGAGCCTACATGTGTAACTCGAGCCTACATGATTAACTCGAGCCTACATGTCGGATGAGTTAATTCAAGTAAACGGATGAATATAAATAGAGGTGTGGTGCTCCTCATTTGAGACACACACACTCTCACTTGTGTAGCACATTAGTGGAGAAGAGAAGTAGCTGGAGAAGGAGGAGAATCAGGTTTTGATCTCCTTGTTAGTTTTATCTTTTATCTTTTGGGGGATCTATATTGAGGAAGCTTTTGATGGGTTTTTCCCTTTAGGGTTTTCCCAGGATAAATCTTTGTGTTCTCCTTTTGTATGGTTTTGCTTGTCTATCTTTCAGTGATCCTATTTATATGCTTTTGTTATGAAATTTAAATGAATTACTAATGATCTAGCTTAGCATATGAAAATTTAACATGGTATCAGAGCCACCCTGAAAGAAGACATTGTGCAGCTAAAGAATCTAGGGATTCTTATTTTTTGGGTCTCTATCCATGATCGATCAGCAAAAGAAGGCTAGACTGACTCTCCATTGAAGGGCGTATCTTTCAGGTCGAAGTGGAATTTGATTCCGAGCATTTTCAGTTTTGGTGCGAAAAATTAGGGCTTTCTACAGAAGAATAATTTTTGAGTGAGCCTAGCATAGGATTGTTCTCCTCATCAAAATCGAATTTTAGAGACCTGGATCAAGAAATTTGGTTGGGTGAAACTCCAGGAAAGTCAAACCCTAGTTTGACCTCGATCTGGAAAAACCCTAAATACTAAAACTACTAAGTTTTGGTACATTCGCTATATCCTGATATTGGAGAAGGATATGGAGTTGAAAATTGCAGAGGCCGAAGATAAAATCCTTATTTACACTGTGTCCAAAATTCAGCCTCATATTCATTATATTCCGGGAGATATGATCCCTCCACGTTAGGGTTCCAGCCTCTTCCATAATTCATCCCTAAACAGGACACCTACGGAGACTTGCTGTAGCGTGGGCTACAGAGGTCCAAATGGAATTATTGAAGCTGTTCTAGAAATATCACGGACTGTACTTTATTTGGTCCGAATTTTCAAACCTGAAGATGAACCAGTGGCATGTGGCATTCCATACAACTTCACTGTTCTGAACAGTCCTGTAACAAGTCACCTTGGGAAAATGATCATAAATCCCAATTGGTGAAACAAATTCTAATGAAACCTATGGTGTTGGATTAGGGACATGCGAGGTTACCGTAGTGCGAAATTTTAGAGACAGAGGAGTATTAATTTCGGAGATATCATAGAAACAGTAACAGAAATTTCTGTAGAAGAAATTGGAAAACTAGGGCTTCCTGTTCCGGGAGCTTCCCTCCACTGTTTTCAGAAAAGGAGTACATAGGACAGCTCCATTTGAAGAGATCTATATTTATATCCAATCAAATCTGAAATATTTTAAGTTTTTAAAATTAGGGTTTCTCTGACAAACCCTAGATCAGCTAGCTTCGGAAGCAGGACGGACACCTCAAATCGATAAGATCTAATCTTTTGCTATTTGCATTTGAGGTTCTCATTTCAAAGTGATCTATCACATCAGCTTGATGATAAGCTTGGTGAAGTTGAAAACTTCCAAGCATGGAAGTATTTGATCTCTCTAAAGAAAATGAATTGGACACCTACATGAGTAGAGAGGTTCCAGTTCTAGAGGGAGATGAGCCTCAAAGCCTTACACAAGAAGAACTTAATCAAGGCCAAGAAGATCATTGTTGATTCAATCACGGATCAACTTGTACCACAAGTGTCTTCCCTAAAGACGCCGAAGATGTTTGATTCCTTGATCAAGCTATTTGAAGATAAGAACATAATTCAGAAGATGAATTTGAGAAAACAGTTGAAGAATGTGAAGATCCAGAATGCATAACATCTTGAAGTGGTAGAAGAAGAAGCAGAGAATGGCCTCCCATGATCATGGGATTCATTCATGTGAGGAATGTGTGCCAAAAGGAAGTGATTACTTTCAGTTGAATCTGGGAAGAAGAAGAAGCTCGTCTCGTAAGAAGAGAAGAAGAAAGATAGGAGCAAATTGAAGATCAAGCTCTCACCATTCAAAGAAAATCCCTCAAGCGATGAGGAATATGAAGAACTCAATTCTTGACGAACCTCTTATCCATCTTATCATTTGGATAAGAAATTATGATTTCATGGATGAAGAAGATGATGAAGCAGAATGATCAAGAAGGAGTCTACCCATGAAACAAACAAAAGATAAGTATTCAATTGTCATTTAATGATATTGTTTTGTTATGCATTTGATTATATTTAGTTGATGTGTTGTTTGCATGCATGTGATGGGTAAGTAGCTCATGGTTCTATACAAATATCCATTGTTACTTATCTAGAACGAAACCTATTTGCTGACATATTGGATTAGTGCACAATCTCAATGATGTCATGGTAGAGATGGAAGGCATATAGAAAGTTTCTGTGAGATATAGATGAATGTTGTATTGGCTAAATAGTTGCATGATGCATAATAATTTGTCATTATACATATGTAGTTCTAACCATGCAACTGGTGCATTTGAATTATAGGAAAGGTCTTGTACAACCTCCTAAAAGAAAAGAAGGAAGAGACTTGTTCCGAAGAACAAGTGATGACAATTCAATAAACATGAATCTGAAGCTCCCAGGGTCAAAGACACCATGATGAAAGAAAGAGATTCAAAGAGCAGTAGATCCACCTCGAAGGATGAATACCACCATGGGTATGAGAGATAACTCAAGATGAAGAAAAAAAATGCTATGAAAGAAGCTATGATCAAAGAATAACAGTTGATTATGGGGAATGATGTATATGACATGATTTCGAGACATAAAGGGAAGTACGTAGTATCTTCCATATGGATCTACAAGAACAAGTGTACAAAGCAAGAATCATGATTTGCCTCAGAAAGAATAGACTATGACATGACATACTCTATTGACTAGTATATATCAAGCATAGAATCACCTATACAGAATGAAGAAGGAAGATAATAATCCACTTCAGGGGGAGTGACTACAGAAGATATCTGAGTTCGACACGGTACGACATGATGGACAGCTTCCTGATGGATCGAGACTTTACCAAGAGTAAAGTGGGTTCCAACCTTCAAAGTTGAATGCAGAAGACTAGGATATGTTGATGATCTGACAAGACGAACTCATGGAAGATGTTATGATGATGTTTGGGATATAGTACTCAAACCAGAAAGCAAGCATGTGGTATCTTACAAATGGATTTGCAAGATAAAATTTGTCACCGATAGAAGTAAGGAAAGACTTGTGGCTATAGGTTTCTATAAAAAATAGGGAATTAATTTTGAAGAGACACTTACTCTAGGAAGAAAGGTACACTTCCTTCAGAACTATTATGGTAGTTGCTTCCATGATGAAGTAAATACAATCCTTCCTTAATGGTATGATTGGGGAATAGTTTTACATCGAAAGGATTTGAAGTTGAAGACAGATGGACTCATATATGTAAGTTGAAGAAGGGCCTCTATGGCATGAAGCAAGCTCCCAGAACTTGGTATGGTAGTTTCCTGTCAATTATGGGTTTTACCAAGAGTAAAGCTGATCCTAACCTTTATCTCAAGGTTGTAGAAGATGAACCTGTCATCCTGTTATTATATGTGGATGACTTATTCTTGACAGGGAAGGAGAAACAGATCCTGGAAAGCAAGAAGAAACTAGCAGAAGAATTTGAGATGAAAGACCTTGGGTTAATGCACTATTTCCTAGGTCTGGAAATATGACAAAGTTCAGAAGAAATATTTCTCAACCAGGGAAAGTATGCGGTAGAGATATTGAAGAGATTAAATATGTTGGAATGCAAAGCCATGGCCACACCCATGGACTCCAACCTGAAGCTGTTAGATGATGACTCATCAGAGTTAGTAGATGCGACTCATTACAGACAGATCAATGGATCATTGATGTACTTAACAAATACCAGACCAGACATTTGTTTTGTTGTGAACAACTTAAGTCAATATCTTGTTCAACCAAGATGGGTTCACCTAGTAGCTACAAAACATGTGATGAGATATCTGAAAGGGACTATAGACCTTGGTCTATACTATGATGGTAGCCATGACTACAGATTGTATGGCTATAAAGATGCAGATTGGGTTGGAAGTATCTCAGACAGGAAAAGCACATCAGGTAGATGCTTTTGTTTGGGGTCTGCTATGAGTTCATGGTTTAGCAGGAAATAGTCCAGTGTTTCTCTTAGAACAACAAAAGCAGAATACATAGCAGATTGCTCGTCTAAGTTGTGAAGCCATATGGCTTCGGAAGCTGATATCAGGTCTCCTTGACCTAAAGATGGATACTACATTGATTCTATGTGATAACGAGAGTTGTGATAACAGAGAAACCTGTGTTCCGTCGTAACACATAGAAATCCGATATTTCTACATACAAGATAAAGATGCAGATGATGATGTTTCAGTATTCCCATTCTGAAGATATAGATGATGCTTTTAGTATTCACATACTAGAGATACAGATGGTGATAGTTCAGTATTCACATATTGAAGATGTAGATGATGATGGTTTATATGGTGATGTGCTGACGAAGCCTCTGTCCCGAGTAAAGTTCGAACACTTTCGAGACAAGCTTGGTGTGGTTTGGAAAGACCTTCCTTGAAAGGAGGAGTAGTGATGTTGCAATGGGATTGTATCATCCTGGGACATATGTCCAAAAGTGATCCAGAGACCTCGGTCTTCGAGAATGAAGAGGAATTGTATCATCCTGGGACATATGTCCAGAAGTGATCCGGTGACCTCGGTCATCGAGAATGTAGCAGGATTGTATCATCCTTGAACTTCGGTTCAGAACGGATCTGGTGAACTTCAGTCATCGAGAAGGTGGTAGGATTGTATCATCCTTGGACTTCGGTTCAGAATGGATCCTGTGAACTTTGGTCATCGAGAAGGTGGCAGGATTGTATCATCCTTGGACTTCGGTTCAGAACGGATCCGGTGAACTTCAGTCATCGAGAAGGTGGCAGGATTGTATCATCCTTGGACTTCGGTTCAGAACGGATCCGGTGAACTTCAGTCATCGAGAAGGTGGCAGGATTGTATCATCCTCGAACTTTGGTTCAGAATGGATCCAGTGAAATTCGGTCATCGAGAAGGTAGTAGGATTGTATCATCCTTGAACCTCGGTTCAGAATAGATCCGGTGACTTCGGTACTCGAGAACGTGTGTTGATGCCATAATTCCAATAGGAAGGATTGTTTGAGTTCCACAACTGTGGTGATCCCGTAATTTCGAAAGGAAGGATCGTTAGTAACTCCGTAAAGACCTAAATCCCGTAATTCTGAAAGGAAGGATCATTGAATTGATCCCGTAATTCCAATAGGAAGGATTGTATGAGTTCCACAAATGTGTTGATCCCGTAATTCCGAAAGGAAGGATCGTTAGTAACTCTGTAAAGACCTAAATCCCGTAATTCCGAAAGGAAGGATCATTGAATTGATCCTGTAATTCCAATAGGAAGGATTGTCCGAGTTCCACAGATTTGTTGATCTCGTAATTCCGAAAGGAAGGATCGTTAGTAACTCCGTAAAGACCTAAATCCCATAATTCCGAAAGGAAGGATCATTGAATTGATCCCATAATTCCAATAGGAAGGATTGTCTGAGCTCCACAGATGTGTTGATCCCGTAATTCCGAAAGGAAGGACCGTTAGTAACTCCGTAAAGACCTAAATCCCGTAATTCCAAAAGGAAGGATCGTTGGTAGCTCCGTAAAGACTTGATCCCGTAATTCCAACAGGAAGGATTGTCTGAGTTCCACAGATGTGTTGATCCCGTAATTCCAATAGGAAGGATTGTTTGATTTCCACAAATGTGTTGATCCCATAATTCCGAAAGGAAGGATCGTTAGCAACTCCGTAAAGACCTAAATCTCGTAATTCCGAAAGGAAGGATCGTTAGTAGCTCAGTAAAGACTTGATCCCATAATTCCGAAAGGAAGGATCGTCTGAGCTCCACAAATGTGTTGATCCCGTAATTCCGAAAGGAAGGATCGTTAGTAACTTCGTAAAGACCTAAATCCCGTAATTCCGATAGGAAGGATCGTCTGAGTACCACAAACATGTTGATTCCGTAATTCTGAAAGGAAGGATCATGTTGATGTTTTGATGATGATGATGTTGATGTTTTGATGATAATGATTTTATGATGATGATGATGTACTGATCGAAAGATCAGAGTGTGACGATGATGATGATCAGTATGTGATGATGACGACATACTGATCAAAAGATCAGAATATGATGATGATGATGTACTGATCGAAAGATCAGAGTGTGACGATGATGATGATCAGTATGTGATGATGACGACATACTGATCAAAAGATCAGAATATGATGATGATGATTCTGTTTGAGAGTTGAAGTATGATGATGGTGCTGATCACGATGTTACTAATCAGAATGTGATGATGTTGCTGATCGAAAGGTCAAAATGCTGAAGATGTCTTTGTTGATCGAAAGATCAAAGTGTTGAAGATATTGCTGATCAAAATGCTGAAGATATTGGTAATGATCAAAAGGTCAAAGTGTTGAAGATGTTGCTGATCAAAAGGTCAAAAGATGCTGATGTTGATTAAAGAGTTGCTGTCGTCAAATATTGAAGATGAAGACTATATGATGTTGAAAAGCTTCCAATGATTTATAGATGTGTTACCCTGATGATGTTGATGATGTCCTCTCCTACTATTGTTGTTGTTGATGTTGTTGTAGAATACCCTTCTCGTTAAGGGGGAGTGTTGAAATATTGTAACTTTGAAGAATATTCTATATGTATCTTTTGTGGTCCTCGATGGTCCTACCGGGAGAACCACTTGTATTATCTTGTACCCCGATGCTTCTAATTGGAAGAACTAATAAGATTCATGAGGTTGTCCCCTCTATTTGTAAAGGTGGGTCATTAGCACCCCAGTGTGGTTACTTGATCCTACATGTGTTACTCGAGCCTATATGATTAACTCGAGCCTACATGTCGGATGAGTTAATTCAAGTGAACGGATGAATATAAATAGAGGTGTGGTGCTCCTAATTTGAGACACACACACTCTCACTTGTGTAGCACATTAGTGGAGAAGAGAAGTAGTTGGAGAAGGAGGAGGATCAGGCTTTGATCTCCTTGTTGGTTTTATCTTTTATCTTTTGGGGCATCTATATTGAGGAAGCTTTTGCTGGGTTTTTCCCTTTAGAGTTTTCCCAGGATAAATCTTTGTGTTCTCCTTTTGTATGGTTGTGCTTGTCTATCTTTCAGTGATCATGTTTATATGCTTTTGTTATGAAAGGGAAATGAATTACTAATGATCTAGCTTAGCATATGAAAATTTAACAGTTTACAGGCTGTAAGTTTCCCTACAGAAGATAAATATCTATCAGCTTGATACTCAAGTAAGTAGTATGATAATGTATAATAACCAATAGTACAATCAGTATAATGTTGCAAGATATGCATATTAAAGTAGAAGTTACTATGCAACTAAGATTACAAGTTTAGAGCCATAGTAAGTACCTTTACTATCTCTACGTACGATAAAGAAAGAAACTCAATTACCTGAACTTCGTTTACAAGAAAAACTGAAGAAAGCAAACTATTTTACCTCATGGAAGTTGCTTGGAATTTAGCAGCTTATTTACTAAGCTTTTTAATTGCAAATAGAAACACTTCTAGATACTTTATGAAATTAAAACGTTACTCGTTCGATCATACCTGTAAACCTATAAGAACCAATAATCTTTTTGTGTTAGCATAAATGCTAAGTAAGCCCAGGATTCAAAGTTAGATTCCACCTACTTGTCATAAAGAAAACTCATCAGTAAACTGAAATAAACATTACGCAAGTAAACCTTATTCATGTTACAAAAAGGAAACCGCTTAGTTAACGTAATTGAGATTATGTAATACTAATCTTTTGACTGTTTCTTTTACTGCTAACCTTTAGCTGTTAGTAAACCACAGTTTCAGCATTTTATGTTATCTCAAAATTTTAAATTTTTGTGAAAATTTGGGGTTTTGACAAGATTACTAAATAATATTTGATTCACCACCCTCATCCCGCAACCTGCATCTCGCAATTTCCCGGGCGGCAATGCGTAATCCCGCAAAATGTGGGTTGCGAGGTATGGGATTACTTAAAAATATTTCATTCACCACCCTCATCCCGCAGCCCGCATCCCCCTATTTCCCATGCAACAACGGGAAATCTCGCAAAATGTGGGTTGTGGGTTGCAGAAACACAGAATAAAAATCCTAAATCAAAAGAGTTTGTCATTTGCAGCTTCAGAGTTGCCTTATTTGGTTGAACTAAAACAAAGCAAGGATTATGTCATTTTCTTTCATTCAAAGCAACAATAACAACCAAAACAAAGCAAGGGTGTTGAAACATCTCGTAATTAGACTAAATGAATATTCAAAAATTTCAGCAGACTAAAGGAATACTTGAAAATTTAAATAAACTGCAAATAGCAAAAGAAAATACATTAATAACTAATAATCAGACAAAGCAGCAATAACAAGAAAACAAAGCAGGGGGCAGACTAAAGGAATACCTGCAAATTTAAAGAAACTACAAACTGTGAAGTGTAAATGAAGCGCACCAAAATAAATATGTGGTTACCTGAAAGTTTGTTTATATGTGCAAAGCAAAGGTGGTGTAACAACAAACGTGACAAATGCAGTATTGTAACATGGTTTTCAAGTTCGCCATAAGCTGAGCAAAGATGAAGATATTGACCCATGTCGGAATCATATGACAAGCTTTCTTGCATTAATTGAGCAACAATGCATTGATGAAACATCAATGCCAGTGGATAAAGGGACATGGGAAAATTGTATTGAATTCAATGAAGTGCCAGTAAAATGGAAGCTCGACCAAATTGTGAGTGTAAAGACAGAAAACTCGTCCAAAATAGCGTCTTCTAAATCCAAAAAAACTGGTGAAGCGAAACTCCGCAATATCGTCGGGAATGAGTTTCCTGAATCAAGATAAATGAACCGCAGGCAAGGACAGTAAAATCCTGTAAAAAAAATCACCTGGACCGGTGGTTTAGGACAACATATGGAAGAGTGCAGAATACACGCAAACCATCTGTTAGGAAAACACAGTAAACAACAACTGCAAATAACAACTCGCAACTGGAAACCAATCCATCAATCCATTTACTTGTAGCAACGGTCGTACCACACAGGACAGTAGTGGTCTACGGGGCAGAAGTTCGCCTATCGAGATGGTAGAATCGGGGACCCAAATAAAATGCATTAGCTAAACACCAACTCCAAAGAACGACCTGCAAGTGCCAATCAATCCATCAATCCATTCACGTGCAGGAATGACCGTAACACAGAGGACACCAGCGGTCTATGGGACAGAAGTTCGCGAATTGAGATTGCAGAATTGGGACCCGACTAAAACGAAGAGGAAACAAATTCTCATTGATCAACACAACACTTGTCCACAATCAATTGGCTAATCCGACACGACACCTGTCGAACTGTGAATGGGTAGGGAGACAAGGAATCTTTGAGATTACGTCTCCATAGGGAAAACGCCTTCGGCGTAATTAGTAAAATTTATTATTTAATATAAAAATAAAGGTCTAGAAAGGTTATTGACATATTTTTATATTTTTTTAACATTGTAATATATGAAAATTTTATATTTTTTTAAAAGTATAATTAAATTTATAAAATTGATTACAAATAAAAATTCTAAAAATTTAGAATAATTTTCAACTTATAAGCCAAGTTGGCTTTAACCTCATCGCTTCTTTTATTATAGCTTCAAACCAGTCTATAAAGAACTAAAGAACCCATGTCAAGGACCCAAAAATTATTCTTAATTATCCATCTATCATCCTCTAAAAGGAATTGAAAAATAATCCAACCATTTACTAACATAAGAACCCTAGGAATATTACCAATAAACAACTTACATTTAACTCTGGTCCATCTCAAAATCTCCCCTCTCAATAACCGAATGAACTCAAATCTACCCACCGGAGCTCGTTGAGCTAAAGCCAACACCGAATCTATAGTTATATCCTTCCCCATCACACATAGAGACCTCCCTTTCTTTGCTTTTTCGAATTTTAGTTTCCTCTTTGATTTGAAAGCTGTAAAACCCTCACTATAATGAACAAAATGCTACTCCTTTTGAAAAAAAACCCAGCCTTCCCATCAAACTTCCCATCGTGCTTTTGCAGATCCTCCAGTTGAAGCACTTCAACCGATTGAACATGTAACAAAACCATTTTGCCCTCCTTCACCGGAGACTCACTGTAGAAAGAAAAGGGCTTGTCTTGAAATCCGTGCCTGAAAAATCCTTGGATGAAGAACTCAAGAACAAACTGTCTGATCTACCTAATCTTGCCATACGCGATGATGGTGATGTGACAGGAGTTACTTCACCAGCTCCACCTGTCCTCAAAGGAACGTGGCCCCTCTTCTCACCCATATGACTACAACTGAAAAAACCACAAAGCTAACTAGTGCAAAGTGCCAAAAAATAATATAAAAAGAAATAATAAAATTCCTATTTTTTATGATCTAGTTGGTACTAGGTCCATCATAAGGATAGACTGGACTCCAAACCCATAATTTTCATCCCTCAACCAAAGTAACTAAGGTTTTCANCTAAGGTTTACATAGCCCCTATCAAGCCAGAATAATTATATATATATATATATATATATATATATATATATATATATGAGTGTTTTAATTTTAAATAAATAATATATTTAAACAACAAGACTATCAAAATTAACAAAAACATTAGTCAACATATTATAAATACATTTTCATATGTATCCTATGGCTGTCATATGATCTCACTTTTTATCAATTACATATTAAGTACACATGATATCATAAACATTTATTGAATAGCTTAGGATATTTAATATGTAGTCCTCAAAAATACGTAGCAATGAGATTGGGTTTTTGAGTTGGCGTGCTTCTTCATCTTGAAAATAAAATATAGTTCCTTGCGATTGTTGAATACTAAGTCAATTGGTTATCTTCACAATCCTCCCATTTAGCTTCGAAAAGGATAGGCACATATTCAATTAATGTTTATATTGTTGAATTTGGATTTAAAGGTTGTTCATGTACTCATATGTGTTGTTATTAATAAAAAATTTGGTAAATGATGACATGAGATAATGTTGACATGAAATATTGTTGTTGATTCTTATAATTTGAGAGGCAATTAAGTGCTTCGAGTTCACATTGAAAGGTTCTAACACCTCGGATTAACTATCTTGATAGTTTTAGAAGATTATCAAATATGTTGAGTGGATGGAAATTAATTATAAGTGCTAAAATCCTCTTAGTTTCTTACTAAAGATATGTTGAAAGAGTTGAGAACATTTCATTTATCTCTAAAATGCAACTTTGGAGGTTTAACCCATCACCTTATTCAAATTTTGAGGCGTGGTAAGTGGAGTTAGTGAGGAAAATAATTATTGATATACATGGTTACTAAATGCTATACTTCTATAGAATTTGAATCTATTTTATTTGGTTGTCATTTTAAAAACGTAATCCCATATCATTAGGGTTAACTTTAACTGGGGAATGAGTCGAGGTGGTTTACATCTAGCACATGTTTGGGCCCATGGTATTTGGTGGCCAATGGTATTTGGTGTTCCATAGTATTTGGTGGCCCATGGTATTGTCCTATGGTATTTGCATGTAAGGAAATATTTATAAAGCTTGAGGAGGCTCCATTGAAAAGTGGTGTGGAGGTGAGTGGTGACTAGCTCACTTGGCCCGGCTTGGTTGGTTTCGGTTAAGAGAGATAATAGATCTATTATGGTGGTTTTTCTAAGTTTTGGGTTTTCCACGTAAACATTGTGTGTCTATCTTAAATGTGTTGCTATGTGGATTTGTGTTCTCTCATTATTAATTATGTGTATGCTCATTTTAAAATCCTAAGAACTGGTATCAGAGCATTGGTTTGACATATAGTTGTGCTCGTTCTGCTATGCCTGGTTATTTGAATTAATGGTGGGTGCATGTTCAGTGGTACCCGACACCCTGGCAGTATTTTTTTGTTCCCAATTAAAATGTAATTTCCCCATGTGATAGAAGCACAAGATATCCCTCTTATGTGCAGAATATGGATGTTCCATCAAGTGTGGAATGAAGCACTGGGTAGGTACAAGGGTGGCAGGTGTACTCGTAGCCTAGCTTGATGTGGATCAAAGAGTTTGATTCTTTGATTGTGGGAGGAATGTGAGATGGTTTAATCTCAGTTATGGGACCAATATTGATGAACCATGTATATGAAGATAATTTCTAGTGAAATGGCGGTTACAGCGACCAAGGACCCATGTAATCCAGTAGATGGAATATTTTTATATGGATGTCAATGAAAAGGTTGGATGTAGGTATAAAAGGAGCATGGAAAAAATGAGTAAGAAGACGAACATACAAAAGCGAGAGGATGAAGCAATGGATGGTGATGATGTAGTCACCATGAAGACACACGCAAAAAATGGAGTAGTTTGCATGTAAATGTGCATATGGTTGTAAGACCTAATAAGGCATGCATACCCTTGGTAACTCACCAGGAAAGTTGGGAGATAAACATAGGTGATAGGGGGGTGTATGTGAGATCCCCAAGTCAAGCTTAAAGGGGGGATTGTTAGGGTTAACCTTGACTGGGGAATGAGTCAAAGGTGGTTTAGTTTTTGGCACATGTTTGGGCCCATGGTATTTTCTATGGTATTTGGTGTTCCATAGTATTTGGTGGCCCATGGTATTGTCTTGTGGTACTGCATGTAAGGAATTATTTATAAGGATTGAGGAGGCTCCACTGTAAAGTGGCATGGAGGTGAGTGGTGGCTAGCTCACTTTTCCCGACTTGGTCGGTTTAGGTCAAGGGATATAATAGATATATTATGGTGGTTTTTCTTGGTTTTGGGTTTTCCACGTAAACATTGTGTGTCTATCTTAAATGTGTTGCTATGTGGTTTTGTGTTCTCTCATTATTAATTATGTGTAGCTCATTTTAAAAGCCTAAGAACACCCATACACATTCATTAAATTTGATTGGTTAAGTATTGCAACATGATCTCAATGGTTACCCCATGATGGGAAAGGGAGGGGGGGCACTTAATAGGCTCGGTCGAAGCGTGGACATTAGCATGCCACATGGTGGGGGAGAATGAATGGTTGGTGTGTATTGGGACGAATAATAGATGTTGGTACTCCCCATACACATTGACATAATGGATGAATAATGAGAACGAGAGGATGATGCTTGAAGAACAGTTAGGGGGGTGGAGATCAATGTGAATATGAAGCCTTTGCATGACCATCCACAATCATGACACTAGAGGAGGCCCTCGTGATGACTATGTGATGATGAGGAAGTATGGTATAATTGGATTAGGTGAGTGGAAATTAATACAAGGAACACATTTCACCATATTTTTGTTGAAGGTAGGTGATAAGGGGTCGGATAGCCATGCTAAGTTTGAGATGAAGTGAATTGTAGAGGGAATATACAAGGATTGGGTGTGTGGATCTATAGGGATATCTCTTGTTTTAGTAAAATGCATTTAGGGAAGAACTTATAGAATGGTTACCAAGGGCAATGAGCATAGGTGTCATTGCAATAGAGACTACACCCATATGCCTAGAGTTCGACACAAAGCAGAATTGTTAGCAACATTTTATAAGCATATTATTTTTCCTTAGACCCAAAAGGAAATAGAGGAAGCATATGAATGGGTGAAGAGGGAACATGAAATGTTAACTGCCGAGGATTTTCCGAAGGATATGGGGTGTTGTGTACCTGATATAGATACCTCCCAAATCAAAGAGAACAAATACACCAAAAATGATATGCTCTACTTGCAAATTAAGTCATTTCTTGGGAAGGTGTTGATGGATAGTAATGAGGAGAGGCAATAAATACTTTTCCAAATAAAGGAGGTTGATAAGTAGATCCAAGGTGTGAATGTGAGGCTTACTCTGATTTCCAAAGCAACAACTAGACTAGATGCCAAAATCAACCTCCTGGTAAAGGCCACCACATGAATGGTATTCAAGGAAACCAATATTATTAAGAAAAAACATCCAGTTCCACAATATCCCGAGGTGCCCACCATCTTCATTTCTGATTATGAATAGTTTTATTAGATGGTTTTTAGATTGGCCTTTATCTGTTAACACAAATTATGTTAGTATCTTTTTTTTCTATAATAGATACTCCAGATAGACTATTAATTCTATGTATCATACTTTTAGAACTTGTATAATCATTGATAATGGACTTAGATGGAGTAAAGCTGATGAAATTTTGTTATGTCAATGGTCATATTTCATTAGTGGCAGACTAGTCTGCTAAAATTCCTATATATTTTATCTTTCATTAATATATGATAGACTAGTTTACCAAGAAGAATTGGTCTCAATGGTTTTTCCTTTAATCTTTGAATTGATTTCCAATTGGTTTACTTTATTTGTTATTTAAAAGTACAAGACCTCTTTAATATCACTCATTGTCATGTATAATTTATATATATGATACCAAAATGCATTCTCTTAACTTCTCGTGTTATCTTCCAAAAGGTTTTTGAGGACTTTCTTAACTAAAGTTGCAACCTATACTTTCTATTGTGAGTGAATTTCTTTTGATTTTTCATTTTTTCCTTAATGAGTTAGTTTAATATTTTATGTTTGTATAACTATGTTTACTTTTGAGTGGAGATATTCAACCACATTCAAAATTTTCATCACACATAATCTCACTCACATGACATTGGGACACGAGTACACATGGAGATAGGTGTCAACCACGAGACGCGTAAATCCTCAAAACATGACACACTAGGACACATGTGTGTGTGTGAGATTACCATTATAGAAATAGACATAAATATGCATTTTTTTAAAAACATTTAGAAGCACAACTAACAACTTATTGCATCCAATACATAAATAATTATAATACATATAGGAGTTTATAATTAGAGGTAGAGCAAAAAAAATGTAGTTTCCTTATTTGAGTCATTTTATGTCATCAAAATTAAAATGTATAACATGGATGGTAATATATGGTCATAATACTAAGTATGTTATGCAACCAAGTCCCAGAAATAGAGCAAAAAAAGACAAGAAGAGAGTAATTCACGCCTTAATAATGAAGAATACAGATGAATATCAATCATCTTCTATGTAGGAACCTCCTTACACAATGTACTGTGTACCCAAGACAAGATAAGATACAATGCTTACTCAAATGAAAATATCTCCTTCCTATACATAGGAGACAAAGGCGTACAATAAAAACTAATAGACCCATTAGTAGACCCGAGTCTACATCAATAATATGTAATACACCACCATATGGGGGGTAAAGTGCCACACTATAGGGGGACTGTGCCCAAAATTTAGGGATTAACATGCTCCTCCCCTTCAGACAGACATTGTTCTCAACACTTGGGTAGTTTTGGATGCATCTATATGAAGGAATCCCCTTCCCATGTCCAATCTGCAACTAGTAAGTTCTTCCACTTAATGAGGTACTCAATAATAGCTAGATTTAGTAGTTGTTTGGTCCTTGTTTTAATGATTTGTTGAAGTTCCCATATGATTTTTCCTTCTTACGAAATCCTTTAACTCTAATGTTGATCTACCTGTTGCTTCATCCTTGTTTTTGGACATCTTCAATATTTTGAGACTGCTTGTCAGTGATCTATGTGATCTACCACTAGAATCACTTCTAAGTACAGTTTCTTTTAGATTCACCAAAATATCATGTATTGATTCTTCAATACCGACCCCTGTGCATTCATGATCTTGTGTGCTTTCCTCCTTTCTTGTGTCCGCGCATCCCTCTATTTTCAAGATTTTCCTTCTTCAAACCTTGATTGGAAGATTTTTTATGGCTTACTTGGATTGAATTAAATTTAAAATTTTAGCTCCTTTAGGTTTGGAACTTCGCCTTGTGGTGGCTAATGTGTCCTCTTTCTGATGTCGCAGGTCTGGCCTAATTTGGATTCTCTAGTAAAACTATCTTGCAATTCTCCCCACACTTCTTATTTTCTGCCTATCCAGAAGAGCGAACTTGTACAGTATTCCAAGTGTCTAATATTTTGAATTTAACTATTTTTCAAACCTTAATTGGAATATTGTTTTAAGGATGACTTGAAACTAAGATAAATTGGAATTTCGTCTCCTCTAGGTCTAAATCATTGTTCTGCTGATATTTCCACTTTTTGATGCCCCAGGTCTGACTTAATTTGGATGTGCCAATAAAAATTTATTGCAAATCTCCCAAAACTTCTTTGTTTTTGCCTATCCATAAGAGTGAACTTGTATTTTTTTTCCTGGGAAAAAAAGCGTAATTTTATTTCATTAGGTGTGAACAAAATCACATTATGCATATGCATATACATTGTGCATTGTTGTAAGAAAACAAGATTGTTTCCAAGACAAATGTCTTCATATTGTGGCTCTTTTTTTATGGAGCTATTACAATAGAGAGTCTTGAAACCTCAAAAAAAATGTTGTAAAGAAGCATAAATAGTCACTTGGCTTATCAACCTGATAATAATCGATATATATATATATATATAAACAACAAGAACATAAAATCTCTGAATCTTATTATCAAAAAACAAAAAGTATAATATGATGTCAAGTTGTTAAACACTGAAATGTCCTATACTAGTGTTCATTCTATAAACAGTCAATGGTATTATTCAAATGCAGACCCGTCCTGGAACTCCTTTATCTTCCAATTTCCCAGAGCCAATTTCATACCCTCCTTTGAGGCTTTTTCTACCTCTTTGTTGTTTTCCCTGTAAACATGACGGCATGAGAAAGTATCAAAAATGTTCAGGACCTCCCAAATGGACAATAGGATATTTGCAAATCTTAACTATTTGCATTGTTGTGTCCCATTTATCCAGTTGATAACATTTAGTGAGTCACCAAAAAATTTAAAACTTTGGCAACCCTTTTCGACTGCAAAAATTAGCAGTAACTTTAGGCTCAGAAGTTCAGCATAGTTGTTACTTCCCTCTCCCAACCCCGGGGTAAGTTCAAAAAAGTGAGAATCTGAAAGGAAAAGAAGGGCCCCTCCCCCACATAAATTGTTTTGGTTTGCACCATCGAAAAACTCCCATGGAGTAGTCCGATCAATTTCCACAACTAGGATCTCCCTTTGTTTTGCTTTTCTAATATGCTAAGGGAAAGTAGTTAGAATGCCACAAGAAAGTGTTGCAGAAATCACTAGTGTACAAGATTTTTCCAAAAAAATATAGTTATTTCTTGCCAACTAGATACCCCAAATGACCAACAGAGGCAGAGCTAACACAGATTTGAGATGTGCCACAGAATCCCAATTTTCCCAAGCTTGAGACACTGAGTTCCCCACCCAAATGCAAAGGATACCAGTTGTTCGTGTGCATTCAGCCCACACTTCTCTAATGTAAGGACAATTTAAGAAGAGATGTGTGACCGATTCTTCCTCTGACTTACAGAGAACACACCACCCAAGTCCATGTTTATTCCTTTTCTGCAGGTTGTCCCACATTGGGACCTTATTTTCCAAGGTGTTCCACATAAACAAACGAGTTTTGGGTGGGCTCTTGATCTTCCACAGATTTTTCCACCACTAAACCGGCTCCTTGTTGTTCACACATGCACTTAGACAGATATAACTAGCTTTCGGAGTGTATCTGCATATTGGGTCTCCTTCCCACACGAGTTCATCTTCCCAGTCCCTTAGAATAATTTGTGCCATGTTGAGTTCCTGAGTTAGCAGAGACAAAGCTACTTGGTCCATTTCCAGTAATCCTAAGGTAGTCACATGTCTACAGGATTGTACCTAGGCCCTATCCTGAAGCGGGCTTGCCAGTTGTGACAGAAAAAATATACCTCTTTCCCTCAATGCCTCCATTTTTTGCTCTGGAAGGAGGTGGCAATGAGAACTCCCAATCCACGGGTCTTCCCTGATTCTAAGCTTCCTCCCATCTCTAATGTTCCAAGCCAAAATTGATTCAGTCACCAGGAACGAATTCACCACGTCCTTCCAATCATCAAACCCCCCACGTGATTTTTCGGGAGATCTCACCCAATCTTCAACAGACTTCGGGGCTATATAATTCTGGGTTACCACCTGAGTCCATATACTTTCTATCTTCAATAGTCTCCACCCCCCTTTAGCCACAAAATCTTTGGAAAACAGGAAGATATTCTTCAGCCCCCTGTCACCCAGAGCTTTAGTACTTGCAATTATTTCCCACCTCACCCAAGGATAAACAAAAGTCACATCTTTCCCACACCACAAAAAATGAAAACAGAGCCTCCTAGTAGCCTCCAGTGTCCACTTTGGAATCTAGGACAGGGGCATCTAATAAACTGGGATTGCCTCCAGTATTGACTTTACCAAGGCCAACCAACCTACTCTCGAAATCCATTTGTGGCTCCATACCTTTAATCTTTTTCCAGCTTATCAAGAAGCCATTTCCAGTCCTGCTTCCTATAATCATTTGGTTTTAGTTGAAACCCAAGGTATTTCAGCCCTGAGTTCACCTCTAAGAGGTTGAAGGGGAAGACTCTAACAAAGGCCTGTACTTCAACTTCCCCCAGCAAATTAGTAGAAAGTGTGGGCTTTCCAACATTTATCTCCATCCCCATATCTTTTGAGAAAAGCTCTACTATCCCCCGAAGAGTTTCAGCATCCCTTACCGAACCCGTGTAGAAAATTAGGACATCATCTACAAAAAGTAGATGTGTTATGAAGAGATTTGGAGCTACCTGAATTCCCCTCAAAATGCCTTGTCTTTTAGCTTCTCTTAAATCCCTGCTCAATCCTTCCTCTACCAGAAGGAAAAGTAAGGGAGAAAGCAGGCACCCTTGTCTAAGACCTCTCCAGAATGAAAGAAGGGATAGGCCTCCCCATTTATAAGGACCAAAAAAGAGACAGTTGTAGTATAAATCATTATCCACCTGATAAAACCTATTTCAAAACCCAGATGAGTAAGAAGCATACGAATATAAATCCAACTTACTTTATCATAGGCCTTGGAAAGGTCTATTTTTAGAACAACTCCTTTGAGTTTTTTGGTTTTGATACTATGTAGTCCTTCTTGTGCTACTCCAATTGCTTCATGAATCTGCCTCCCCTCTAGGAACCCAAACTGTTCACTAGATATATGTTGTGAAAGTATCCCTTTGAGCCTTCTTGAGATGACTTTAGACACTACTTTTTAAATACAATTGCAGAGAGAAATAGGTCTAAATTCATTTAACGAAGTAGGATTATTAGTTTTAGGGATCAAATCAATTAATGTGGAGTAGAAGCTAGTAGGAATCCTCCTGGAATGCCTTGAATCATCTACTACTTTGAGAATATTTCCCCCCAACACATCATAAATTCCTAGTAAGAATTCCATCGACCAACCATTGGCACTCGGTCTCTTGTCCTTTTGAAAACTTTGAAGAGCAACCTTCAGTTCTTCCTTAGAGACTTCCTCCATCAGGGTTTTGTTGTCTGCCTCTTCCACAAAACGAGGGAAAAGTTGTGTCACTCTGATCACTTCTAAAATAGTGGCCAGATTGTTTGCTTTGAAGAGTGAATGAAAGTGATCAGCCCCAGCCATGTCCATAACTTCAAAAGTAGTTTGTGCTTCACCTTGAGAGTTGTCAAGACTCCAAATAGTGTTTGCAGCCTTCCTCCTCTTTGCATAAGCATGAAAGAACTTGGTGTTATCATCTCCGGCCTCCAGCCAAATTTTCGTACTCTTTAGTCGCCAGGTTTCTTCCTTTTCTAGCAGCAGAGTGTTCCTTCTTCCTTCCAATCTAACCATAGCGTATTTGGACTCAAGATTCCTCAGACCCCCTCCAGCTTCCTCATAGATTCTATAGAGATCTACTTCAATCTGAACCAGTTCAATGTCCTCCCTACTCCTCTTTGCAAGAGCCCAGTCTTTAATAGGCCCTTTTAGTCTCTTAATATTATCCACAAATTGGAATGTTGTAGAAATGGGGCTTATGTGATTGAAAGGAATCCACAATGAGGTAACTAGTTTTCTGGAGGAGTAATCTTTCAACCAAATTTTATTAAATTGTAGCGACCCAGGTGGATTTGTCGGGCCATCTCGAAGTTCAAAGAATATGGGAAAATGGTCAGAGCCTCCACCTTCCCCAACCCACTGCCTCAAATAAAAAAATATGTCCACCACTTGTTCTGAAACCAAAAACCTGTCCAAACGCTTAACCACGCTGTTGTCTCCCGAATAGTTGTTCCTAGAAGTCGGTTTGAGTTTGATGGGCTCAATGCCAATCAAGTTTTTCCCTGCTAGTCTCTGAGAGAAAAACCCAGTTAAAATGTCAACACAAGCTTGATTCCCCCAAACTTCCGCCTTCCCCAAAGAGAAATTCAAATCACCTCCCAAAATTACAGAGTCCCCTCTAAGGAGAGGATTGTTGAGCAAGGAATCCCAGAAGGGGATCCTATTGATATAAGGGCCATAAACATTACAAAATGTAAAAACTTCTCCTGAACCTAGGGTCAAGCAAGAAATCCTAATTGCAGACTCCACCCCCCGTAGGTTGAGAAACTTCACATTCCTATCGTTCCATCCAATGGCCAACCCACCAGAACGACCTCTAACATCTGTAGTTTCAAAAGTCTACCCCACAAACCAACTTTCCAATCTAGCCTTCACCACCTCACCAATGCCCAGAGTTTCTTGCAGAAGAATGACTACCGAGCGTTCTAGAAACACCACTCTTCTAATTGCTGATCTATTATGGGGACCAGCTAGACCCCTGCAGTTAAAAGACACGAGTTTCATGAACGACCCTTCTTATGGGATCGCACTGCTCTAAACACCCATTCAATAGACTGTTGTTTCCCTTCCAAAGGATCTTTTTGCTTTAGTTTGAGTCTTTTTGCTTTATTTCCTCCCTCATCCCTTCGTAGGCCACTCCTTCCCTTTCCCAAGACCCCCAGTTCCCAACTTTGTCCCAGAGCAAAGAAAATAACCCAAGTCTGAATACTTAAGCGGGGGCGAGGTGGAGTCTTCCTCACAAGGTACCAGATCTGGTTCAGGTGGAGGGGAAACCTCCTCCAGAGGGGAAGGAGGGAAATCAATAAGGGGAGGAGGGGTCAAGGAGGGGTGTGGAGTGAGTGATATATTGTAACACCCCGGTTTTGACCCCGTTGCATTAGATGTATATGATGATGTATATATTGTAATGATCGTGGTGTGGAGCTCAAGGCCAAGGCCCCACCATTGATTGATTATGCTATGTTTTGGATTTAAATTTGTCACCGATGGTATATTGGGGCATGCGGCATATATTATGTTTGGCATCATGTAAATATGCATCTATAATTAATTAAATGAACCGACCAGCTACGATCACGGAAACTAAAATGAGAAAGGGGCATGATTTTCACAAGGATAAGGATGTGGGGGAATTTGTAAAACCTTGGCCAATGGGGTAAAAATCCATGTGTCATCTTCCCTTGTTTTATTCCAACCACTTTATTTAAGAATTGCTGGTGGTGGTTGAGGCAGTTATGGTCTTTGGGAGTGGGGTGGAAGGACTGTCAGTCCTCACCCACACACACACTCCACTACGGTTGACTTCACAATGGCAAAGGAAAAACCACTGCGATCACTCATGCAGGCAATACCACTCTCCCCACGACGTTGTTGCTGCTCACGCACTTCCATTTTCGCGTCCTCTCTGTAGGTTGTTCATCTTCACGCAGGGAAGGGTTGCTCATTCTCACGCGCGAGACTTCCTCGTTTTACCCACATAGACCTCTTCTCTGCGGATTTGTGGATGGTGCGGCTGTATCCTCTCCTCGCAGGTTGATTTTGGGGGCCTGCGGTCTTCCTTACCTTTGATTGTTGCGTTCTTCCTTGTGATTGGACCTGGTGCAAGTCATTAGAGGAAATTTGGGGTCTAAAATGGGCCTTATAAGAAAACGTGCCAAAATAAGTTTTTGTGAGTTGGAATTCAAGAACCAATAGAATTTCAATAAAATCAGTCAACCATAATGGTTGAATTGACATATTTGTCATAAAAAAAAACTACTTTTTTTGTTCGTATTTTCGACATATCTCATTGTATTTTTACTCAAATTTCGATCAGGAGAGCTCGTTGGATGCGGAATTCGATTCTGCATCCAACGAGTACCCACACTGCATACTTTTGACAGACCCCACTACCCCAAAAACAAGAAATACCTGAAAAAATGTGATGATGATGTCATCATCACATTTTTTCAGGTATTTCTTGTTTTTGGGGTAGTGGGGTCCATCAAAAGTATGTAGTGTGGGCACTCGTTGGATGCAGAATCGAATTCTGCATCCAACGAGCTCTCCCGATCAAAATTTGAGTAAAAACACAGGGATATATGTCGAAAATACGAACACAAAAAGTAGTTTTTTTCTTTCTTCCTCCAAAATTAATCAATATTATTTTATTATTTTAACTATTATTTTATTATTTTCCTTAGGAGGCCCATTTTAGACCCCAAAATTCCTCTAATGCTCATCCATGTACAGGCTGAGAGTATGTGTTTTACTTCCCCAGTGCGGCCAGTGTAAGTCTTTTCCACTTGTTTAATTATCCAGGGCGGACTGGTGCTTTCCTCAAGTTGTGATTTTCATTTGCTGTTGCGTTTGGGACGGTTGTTTCCCTACGTCGTGAGCCTGTTGTTGTTGCGTTTGCGGGCTGTTGTATATTGTTGGAGTCGTTTTGGCCATGATAGGGCCAAGAACGACTCAAAAATCGTTTCCCCAGTTAAGCTGTAATTTCTGAGTAGTTGCATGCATGCAATGGTTGGTCTTTGGACTGTGTTGGGAGCAGGGATGGGGGCTTGGTTTGCTTGATAAACCTGGTGATTGGAAACCACAAAGATAGAGCCAGAGGGCTGGCTTTCTTCTCCACAACCCCTAAAGAGCACTGGAAGGGAATGCAGGGCCTGAGGGACTGTGTAGCAGAGAAGGGACTGATTCCTTGTGTTGGGTGTGTGTGGGTGTCTTAGAAGCCAGGCTAGTTCTGGTGTGGGTGTTCTTGGCTATTTAAAGAGCTCACCAGCTTAGCATTGAGCCTTTCCCAACTCCTTGATTGCCTGATAAACCCAACTGTGTTGGCTTGGCTGTGTTTTGTCTATCCTTGGCTATGTGTAATCCTGCTTGTTCCCTTATTCCTTGGAGAATCATGCCCATCTCGGGGGTGGTAGCGCTGCTGAGAGATTAAGGAGCACGCTGGCCTATGGTTGGGTTGAACGTTGCAGCGATGTAGCTAGTTGCGGAGCGAAGTTTTCATAAGATAAGTGATCTTGTCCATTTTTACTTCTGCAACCATGTTTACTGTTAATGATATGATGAACATGTTAAATGAATGCTTGTGTGAATGCATGTTGATTCCACNACAATTGCACTTGTGCATGTTTTACTTCAATGCATTTTCTTTCAGCATTCTGTTTCAGCAATTTTATGCATGTACATGTTCATGGGGCTCTTAGCCCGGGTGGTTGAAGCTTGGGTCGCGTCCTCTTCGCCGGTTGGAGGCACAAGGACGTGACATATATTCTTGAGACCCTCAACCTAGTCTAAACCAGAGAATGAAATATTATTCATAAAACATTTAATGGAAGGAGATAGAGGAGGAAGAGGAGTACCCGCAAACAGAGGCCCCTACACAGGATGCATCTCGACTGGTTTTGGACATTCATTTTCTGGACTTGACAGAGTTTTTTCCTCCTCTTGAGAAGGTCCAACCCCTTGCTCCCTATCACTCCCATGTCATGCTTCCTGATGTGGAGGTGGCGAAGCAGGACCTGTAGGAACCACCCTGTCAATCCCATCTGACCATTGTCACTGACCTCCAGGACTAGACCGAAGAGGGAGTTGGCATTCAAATGTTGGGTGTTCATAGGAATGACATTTTCGACATCTAAATGACACATTCTCATAATCCAAATTCTGAGTGATGATGTAAGGACCCCAACTCAGCTTCATCTCTTCTTCCAGCCCTTCTTTGACGTTGAGGTTTACCATAATTCTTGCTACCTTGTTTTGTTTTGTGTGCACAAAGGAGAAATCCCCCTCTAAATAAGTTCCCATAATATTTCCAATCCCTCTGAAATGTCGCTCCAACCAGTAGTGAAGAGGAAGGCTCGACAACCGCACCCACAAGGGCACAACGCCCAATATTTCTCTACTGGAATCAAATAGAGGATGCAAATTCTTAAGCATAACTGGGCAGTGATCTGAGTTCCAGTTTTTTGTTGAGAAACCACAATGCATCTTCTGCCTTGCGTAAGTTGAAGGAAAACCAGTTCCTAGTAAGTTTCTTCCACCTCCGACACCTAGGCTATGCTTGTCTTCCAATGGACCTCCACCCAAGTTAAAATGATCCTCCGTGCAAACTTTTGGCCTAAAGCCTTCCCAACCAAAGTCTGATCCATCATCTGTAATACCTGATTCCAATCTATGTCCTCTCCCAGGGTATAGTTGTAGTCTGTGTGGCGAGATTTTACCCAACATTTCCTTCCTCTTTTCTGTGATTTCTCCAAACACTACTTAGCCTCCTCACCATTGACATCCGAACCAGTCCCTCTCCCTGAACTAGGGCTTGAGCATCCCCTCTGCTCATGCACACTCAAACACCCAGAGAAAGAATCAAACTCGTGTAGAATGTTTTTCCCTAACCTACTCAACGGTTCCGACTGCGGATTTCTAGCACGAACCCTACCCTGTCGCGATGACTCCCCAGCCTCCACACCACCAAAAAATTGTTCACCCACCTCAGAGCTCAGGAGGGGATGAATAGAATGCCAAGACGGTACCCCCACAACTTCGAGAAATGGAATTTCATCCATGGGTTGAACTCCCCCTTCTTCATGCTGCATAAACGGCAGAGGAGAGAAAACCAACACGCTCAAAGGTGAAAAAACTGTCTCGGTCAGCGACTATTCAACATGCCAACACCCCTCATCGGGCCCAGGGCTGCCACCTCAGCCTAGATTTTTCCAGCTATCGTGGCCCAGATCGCCCCACTCTCCAGATTGTCACTCGAATTGTCCACCAAGTCTCCAGCCTCCGTGGTTAGGGAACATAGTAAAAACACGTGGAAAAACCATAGGTGAAAACAACCGGGAAAAATGCCTACAAGGGGAAACCACCAGTTGAAAGTATTCGCCCCTCCATGCCAAAGAGTGGAAAACTTCCAAATATAACCCCCAATGCCACTCTCGATGCACTGACAGTGACCCCGCTTAGCCATTGACAGGCCTGCGACCTCAACCATTAACCCATGAACTTGTATTATATTCGACGTGTCCAATATTTTTTATGTATCTAAAAATACTACCAAATATATCCTGGTCTGTCTTTTTCCGGATGTAACAGGTCTCACTCAATTTGGATATCAGATGCCTCAGATATGACCTTTTCCCCCAAAACACTATTTTAGACTAGGCTTTGGACTAGCAAAAAACCCTAGATTCCTATGCAAATATCTCCAAAACTATAACAAATCAAGATCTAAATTTTCGACTGGATATATCTTGCACTATTTCAGAAGTTCTTTTTAACCTCGATCTTTGAATCATTGTAGGAAAAAAGTTGTAGTGAAAATTCCAAGATGACTTGTTTTGCAGAAGCCAGTCCCGAGGAAAGAGCTCTAATACCAAATGTTATACAACCAAGTCCCAGAAAATAGCATAAAACGTGTAGAAATAGAAAAGAAGAGAGTAATTCATGCCTTAATAATGAATAATAGAGCTGAGTAGCAATCCTCTTTGAGGGAGGAACCTACTTACACAATGTATTGTGTACCCAAGACAATATAATATGCAATGCTTACTCAAATGAAAATATCTCCTTCCTATATATACGAGACAAAGGTGTACAATAAAAACTAATAGACCCACCCGAGCCTAAATTAACAATATGTAATACACCACCATATAGGTGGTAAAGTGCCACATTATATGGGGAACTATGCCCAACATTTAGGGCTTAACAAAGTACAAAAATGGTAAAATGGTAGAATTATATATATATATAAATTACATATACCATCATTGGTTTAGGTCCTCCTCCATGCAATAATCATAGGAATTAAGGTCATCACCAGCGCCATTGTCTTCTCTGCCCTCCTCCTTCATCCTCCTCCATCTCTAGTCCAAGATTTATATCTTAGGATTACCTTAATTACCATCATCATAAGTGACCTTCACTATCACTGGTTCATTACCATCCAAATTCAATAATGCTAACTCAATGCTATTATTTGAATTTTTTTCACAAAGAAACATATCTTGCATCTTTGTTATCTCCTTTAACTAGCGTTCCCTCATATTGTGTATAAGAGGAAGGTTGGAATGGACATACACCAATTTCTTTGCTTTGGAATGCTCAAGCTTGTTCTTCTTTAAAATTTTCACATTCTCATGCATGCTCCAATTCCTCTTGTAAGAGGAGGATCGTGTAGCCTAAGAGAGTAACATCATGTCTAATTGTTGTATAATAATGCATGTTTTCCCATGTTTTGTTTGTTAAATTTACAACATCAGGAGTCATTCTCCAAGCCAATCTTGTGTGTCAAGATTGGGAGTCATGTGTTGAGGTAGGGATCCTAAGTTGCACTCAAGAAACTTGGAGTAAATTCTTGGGTTGGGCCTCAAGATGACTAAGCCTTGTGTGTAAAGGTTAATCCTCGTGTGTTGAGGTGAATGCTTTGATATTTTAAAGTGATGTTGTTGTATAATATTGTTGGACAAGGCTAAGGACATGTGTCAAATCGGATCCTCATGTGTTGAGGTGGGCCTCATGTGTAGAGGTAATTCTTTGCTAGTTGAAGCATGCATGATGTGTGGCCTACTACTAACCATGATCTAGCTATTAAGTCTCCTCTAGAGACTGACCACCTCTAGATTGAATTACTTTAGCATAAGATCACTTGGCACGATAGTATAATGATATGATCACATCATTAGTAAAGTCTCCTTAGTATAATTTGGTATGATAAAACTCCTTAGTATAATTCGATACGATAGATAATTAAATTTAGCACATATGGACCATGCAGAAAAGATAAGAGATAAAGATAAATTGCATAGAGAACAAAGAGAATTCGAATTTCTCATGAGAATGTCTTCAGTTGATTAAGGAGAACTCAATTAGTTAAACTCAAGTCATATTAACAATGAGTGCTTAAGCTAATTAAGGAGAACTCGAATTAGTCACTTCGGTAAATCAATCAAGATTGATTTTAGTTAAGAGGATTAACTGAAGTGTTAATAAAGAATATTTAGTTAGCTAAAAGTGCTTTGCATGACGATTTTTTAGTTAAACTAAAAGACGACACTTGAGTTACAACACTTGCATGACGATAGTTGTGTTAACATCCTAACTAAATGGTCTAGCTCCCAATTCTATAGTGACTTAATCTTGAAGTCAATAGAGCATGGATTTAATGCCAAAGATGAAAGGCATTATGAAATTGTGTTGTGTAGGATTGATGGGTTAGAGGCGTGGAAGAATTTCCACATCCAGTGATTTGCTATATTTTGCATGAGACTTCTTTCACCCATGAAGTGGTTCACTACCTCTTGCATGAGACCAAATTTGCAATTTAAATAGTGTGCAAGGCACACAATTGTAATCATCCAATCCTTCTCTCTTCTCTATTGTTCAATGTTCACACATGGGGTGTTTGAATTCTCTCTTATCTTGCACCTGGGGTGTTTGAATTCTCTATTATCTTGCACCTAGGGTGTCGAAAGCAATTTGCAATTGTAAAAGACATTATTTGCTATATATCATTATTATATTGAGGAGATTTGTTAGGGGTTTTCACTCTCATTGTTTTGAGGGTTTTCCCTAGGATACATACTGCGTTATGTGTGATTGATTATGTATATGAATGTTCAATTGATTTCAAGTACTCATATATTCTGCATTTAAAGATTAAAAATCAAATCTCAACAAAATTCAACATTGTCCACTTGAAGAGTGTAAAAGTGTTTGTAGGGTTAAACAAGAATGAAATAATGGTGAGAGGAAGACAATAAAAGTATTTTAGGGTTTTTATAAGCTTCAATAGTTGTTTTTTCATGCCACGGTTTTTAATGCATTCTGACATGTGCTCATGTGTTAAACATGCTTTGCCACACATTTGTCACAATTGATGCATGTCACAACATGTCTAATGCATGTGCATAATCTATCACGGGTGTCCACACTTCTGACACGTGGACACTTGTCCTCCAACAAGGTGGACACTTTTTGTACCAAGTGGCATTTACCATTTGCTTCATGAACTAGTTCAATGTGCCACTTCTACATTTTTCAAATGTTATTTTATATTAACAAAAAAAATATGATACAATAAAGTTACAAGTGGACACAAACACCTAAAGTTTAAAGAAAAGGATTTTAGGTCAAATTGAACCTTTACAAGAAAATTACACACATCTCTTATAACGACAATTCTTTAGTAAATCTAAACCACAAAGACATATCGTTAAGATGTCATATGATACATATAAATTTAGACTAACAATTGCCCCAAGGAGGTGCAATAATATGCCGTTAGGTTGTTGTTGGACGACAAGAAAACCTGAAAAGGGGAACTAAGATGGAGTTCATTAAAGGACCATCCACCTTATATAAAG
This sequence comes from Pseudotsuga menziesii, assembly GCA_001517045.1. Taxonomy (NCBI): domain Eukaryota; kingdom Viridiplantae; phylum Streptophyta; class Pinopsida; order Pinales; family Pinaceae; genus Pseudotsuga; species Pseudotsuga menziesii. The sequence continues at coordinate 212,411 of LPNX011145574.1, read as the reverse complement.
TTTACATGTGTCCATACTTATCCTTTTGAGATTTAAACATGAACCACTTCAAAATTCCAACATTAACTTTTTTAAAATAATACATGACATCTGTATGAGCCCTCTGCTTGCTTTTTATGATTAGAATTATATGGTAAAGGTGATTTCTGCGTCAGTTTATTTTTTTTTTTCTTGTGTTCCCACTTATACTATTATACCAAACTCTTTGAGGTCCTCTCTCATTTAAAAATCTATTATAAAACTTAGAGACATGGTGAAGTTTTATCGCTTGATTTGTGTTTTATATAATTTTATGTATGTGTATTGGTTTTTGTAATTAATCATATAATATTCATGATAAGGTTCATCTTCCATCTAGTTGAGAGTTCATTTCTTCCTATTGTCCCACATCCTTCATGTTTACTAAATTATCATTCTTATGTCCATGTCCCAAAAGTTGAAAATACACCCCATGTCCCTCTACAAAAAACAATATTTGATTTGAAAAAATAAAAATTCCCTCACCCATTTTCTTTCAATTTTCACTATCCTTTATCCTCTCCATTAAATTCCATATATTTTCATTAAATGGAGTGGAAGAACCCCAAATTTATGGATAATTTGTAGCTTCATTCAAATAAAGGAAGATAAGTTATGTCAACTCGGACCAAAGTCATAGTGAGATAATTATAAATTCCTCCATAAACGATAGCCTAGGTTTAGTTTCACACCAAAATCATCAATATTTGGATTTTCATGAAAGAGTTTCGGAAATGGACCGGAATAACCCTAAATTTATGGACGATATGCAGCTTCTTTCAAAGAAAATGAAGATAAATTATGTCCAGTTGGACCAGATTCATAATGGAATGATTAATTAGTCTATGGATGATAACCTAATTTGTCACTCACCAAACAAGAATCATGGGGGATGAACAAGGTCTCCAGCGAGAAGATGGTAGCCACACCAAAAATAATTGTATCCATTCGGACAAGACCATGTTTCTGTTTAGATTCTTCATCCATCCTTTCAACCAACACCTACCATGTGTCGTCCATCCTTTCAGTTGACACCCACGACGTGTCTTTCATCCTTTTAATCGATGCCCAACACATGATGTTTGTCCACCTATCAATTTTACACGGTTTAATATTTCGACGTGGATACATATAATATTGCATGTTTTGGATTTGTATCTATATCCTGCACCTCATCATGATACGACATCATTTGTCATGTTAGCCTTTATGACATTGTTGATTGTGTTATCCTAACTTCTGGGTTTGATTCTGCAACATGATCCGAGTATAATCATATTTTGATTTGTAAATTGACTGGGACAAAAGAATGTGAAGTTGGAAATGCTATTCCACTTTATGTTCGCCAGCAAACAATCTTGGAGGCTAACTGCGGTGTCATTAGTCGGGTCAATGTAATCATTCGACTATCTCCTGAACACATGGTACATGTTGTACTGGGATAATGTGAGGCATGTGAATTGATGGATTTGGTTGAGGAGTCTGATCATGACATAGATAGCTTGCTGAGTAAAGATACAAACAATCCATTCAAACTTTGTAGGAACATAGTGCAAATAATGCTCCCACTAAAAGTTCTGATATGACTAATATAACTATTGAAGAGACAGTTGTTCCAGCAATAAATAAACTTGCAAAATATATTGAGTTTAAAGTTAAGGTGATCATAGATGGACAAGATTCTATGGATTGGAAGATAACAGCTGGGGGATTCCTAATACAATTTGTGCAGAAGTAAAGACAATTTCAAAGTTTGTCCAAGAATTTAGGTAAAATTAGACACATGTAGAAAATAATACCACAATTGGATTTTTGACAAGTGCATAATTTTATAATGTTCAATGTTTAATATTACCAATTGGATTCCATATCGGGTGAAAAGATATGATGTGCAAATTTTAAAGACTAAAATCAGATGATATGTGGACGAGTTCCAAACTTGATGACCTACAAGAGTCCTTGAATGACACAAGTTTTAAGATTGTCCTCACTACTCGAAATAAAGAAGTATGTGAGAGAATGACTATGTAATATATGGTGGAAGTGGATCCTCTTCTACAAGAGGAGGGTTGGAAGTTGTTTCATAGAAGAAAATTTGAAAATGGAAAAGTTGCTCGGGAATTGGAGGAATTCGCCAAGAAAATTGCAAACGAAAGAGTTCTCTTAATCTTAGTAATTGTCCTTGCTTCCATGTTGAGCCAGAAGTGAACATGTAATCCCCTCGATTTCACACAGATTGGTACACCATCTCTACCACCTTCTATCATAAATCTAAATCTCGACATATTAATAACCTTTTAAGTATAACTTAGGCTCTGAATATACAAGAATTGTCCATTATAGAACATTTATAAATTGTGATAAAGGTGATAAACCTCCATATGATACATGGTCAAGGCCATGCTTAAGTTTTAAACCTCTTAATAGTTTCTCTCTAACCGGATGGCATAGATCATTCAAAATAAGAGCTTTGCATCTATTTACAAATAAAACTCACAAACAACAAATAACTTACAAATCATGATCTAACCCACAAGTTTTTGCATGTCCTACTTCTTGTTGGTTATTGGTAAGTTTGACTTGTAAACTAAAAATCAATTCAAAATTAAGTAACTAAAACTCAATTCAAAATAAAGTAACTCAACTTTAAAATAAGGTCAAAAAAATATTTAAATAAAAAATATAAATATTTGAATTGATCAAACATTTTTTCAACTACCATATTCAGGCAAATACTATATAATCCAAAACAAATTCCCAATACGAATACAAAATTAGAAAAAAAAAAAAAATATATATATATATATATATATATATAATTCAAATTTAATAAATAATAAACTTAAAATTAAACAAACATTCAATTCATCGTTGTTTAAATTAAATGTGAACAAACATAAAAAACCAAAATTTCCCCAACCGCCACCCCACCTAAAACATCGCAAACTCTAAAAATTAGGGTTCTTTATTTAAAAATTACAGTTCTTTATTGAACCAAAATGTTAGACAAGTCAACTTAAATATAAATATTGGTACGTGTCTTTTCTTTAGAATAAGTTGGGCATACCATACTCAATCGTAAAGGCTATCAAAATTGTTTTCATATAGCTCAGAACAAATATTTATAACCAAATTATTGAAGGAAATAAACAAAATCAATGACTTAAGCATCAAATTAGTGAAACAAACACTACATGACCCACACAACATCGTACTACTTTCATTCGTTTACATATAATAAGTACCAAGACTTTAGCGAGTTACCGATCCGGCAGTGTGGAAGGAACACATTACGCTACGCTACTTTCATCCGTTTACGCAGAATTAAGTGCCAAAGACTAAATATTTTAGCGAGTCACTGATACGGTGGTGATATATGGAAGGAGCAGTATCATGTAATTGCAGAATTTAAATTGTATTTTCAAATGAAAAAATCAAGAAGAAAAATTGTAAAACATACAGTTGCAGCTAAAGTTGACCAAGCATCCAAGGAATGAGTCACTCTGCATGGTTTCTTCTTCTTGCTTGTAAGGTTTTATGGACGTCGTTTCTTGAGTATAGAAATATCTATTTTGACAGCTTCTATGGGAACTTCCATATGATCTTATTTTGAACGTTGGGATTGCTCATTCTTTTCAGTCTCGGACATATATTCCTGTATTATATCACCAGACTTGGGTTCTTCTGTCTATCACAGTTGTCTCATATTTTCCTTTCACACAAATTTGTTGACCAGATTCAACATTTGCGGCATAAGTAACAACTATGATAGGAACATCGCTCATATTTTTTTAGCTTCTTTGCATCTAAAGGATTTTCAGAGTCTAATACCAAAGAGGTGGCCTTTTCCATTTCTTTTCCTTTCATCTTCTCACCTATCTCATTAAAAACGTTCTTGTTCCTAGAAAAATACTCCCAAGGATTAGAAGCCTGACAAAGAATATGAAGTTCTTCACACTTTATTTGTTCTGAGTTTAACTCAAACTCCTCCTTTGTTTCAGTCACCGAAATGAATGACATTAATTTTTCCATGACTGGTTGTCCCATCTCAGCACATACTACTTTTCGACCCTGAGCATGATAACAGGTTTCAGTATTATGGATTGTTCCCTCATAATTTCTATAATTTGATAAACAGTGGGAGATTCCAGAGATTTTCTCCTCGGAATTTGTGATTCTAGATTTGTCCTTTTAAAGCTTCATTGAAACAGTACAATCAACTCTTCCAATGTCTGTTATACCATCTGTGACTATACCTTCATCATATGCAGTAGAACGTGCAGCATAACCTGACTTCTCAACGGTTAGATCCTCTACTATTTCTGTGTTGTCTAGCATATTTTTATTTTGTTTCTCCTGCATATTAACATTGGATGTAAGCAACATCAGAAATCCACGATCAAAGTTTCCATTATAGGGAAGCATGGAAGCATATGAGTCCCTCACATTGTCTTTCTCAATTGGCCTCTGTAGCCAGGAATTTCTAGAAGGGGAAGTGCCAGTTTCCAGTAAGTGCTAAGAAATGGTCAGCATGTGTTTATATCCAGTTTACTAATTTTTGCAACATATTTAGTAAAATAAAAGTAAGTATACATAATCTCCAAAAGAACCTCTAAACGACCTATTATCAACTTTACTCAAGAGGAAATTGGGAGCAGCATATAGGGCAAAGCAATGTTGAAGAAAAGTACTATACAGGAAACCATTGGGAGTATCATACAGGCCAAAGCAATGTTCAGTTAAATCCAGTAAAGTATAAGAGATTATCTATAGCCGTCACATTTCTAGGAAAATCCCATGCAATTCAAATGTTCAATAAAATTCTCATATATCAGATGTAATAACTATATTCCTTTCAGTCAGAAAGGCTTTAACTTTTAAGAGCTCCGTTATCACATAGCAATTGTGATTTTCGATATAGCGATTGTCGACATAAGTGAAATTAAGGAAATTAGCAACTCGAGACATCGTGCGAAAAAGTATACATGGAATGAAAAATAAGATGTCATTAACTAACATGTATGTGTCTACAAGATATCTGACACAGGTCGTGAAGAACCTCAGCAAATCAATATTTTATTACGTGAATGAGTGTTACATATAAAGGAGATCAAAACAGTTATCTACAGTTAGATAACGAGATTATTAACTAACTAATAAATGAAATATTATTTACAATGTAATCCCGAAGGATTATTCAACATTCCCCCTTTAATCCGAAGGGACATCAGACATGCCAAGCTGCATTCTAAATTTTTCAAACTTTTCACGGCCCAATGCTTTAGTAAAGATATCTGCAATTTGCTCTGAAGTAGGACAATGTGTCAGATGAATGGTTTTGGCCTCAACATGATGTCGAATCAAGTGATATTTGGTGTTGATATGTTTGGTTCAATCATGGAATTTTGGATTCTTGTCAATTGAATTGCAGAAGTGTTGTCAACAAAAAGAGGCGTTGAAGTCATTTGTTTCTCCTGCAAGTCTTCAAGTATTTTACGAAGCCAAATGATTTCTTTTGTGGCTTGAGCTGCTGCAACATATTCGGCTTCAGTTGTAGAATCAGCAGGAACAAATTGCTTTCGTGATCTCCATGTGATAGCTGCTGATCCAATGTTCATCAAATAACCTGAAGTAGAGACCCCATGCTCTTTATCTCCATCAAAATCTGAATCTGAATAACCGGTGAGATGAAAGTCTGAAACTTTAGAATATTTGATGCCATAAGATTGAGTGCCTTTTAAATATTTGAGCACTTGCTTTGCTGCATTCCAATGACCTTCATAGGGATGATGCATAAACCTGGAAAGCATTCCTACAGCAAAAGTTATGTCAGGACAAGTAGTAGAAAGATAAATTAAACTTCCAACAAGCTGCCTGTACTTTGTTGGATCTTCAAATGTGCTACCTTCATTTGAGGTAAGTTTTAGATTCTGCTCTGGATTTGTGTTGAAACAGGATTACAATCTTGCATACCAAATTTGTTTAATAACTCTCCAACATATTTTTTCTGAGAAATGAAAATGTGCTTTGGTTTTTGATCCACTTCAATTCCTAAATAATAATGTAATAATCCCAAATCTGTCATATCAAAAGCCTTTTTCAACTCTCTTTTGATAGATACTATATAATCGTCATTATTTCCTGTGATAAGCAAATCATCCACATAGACAACTAGATATACAACTGATCTTCCAACTTTCTTGACAAATAAAGTTGCATCATCTAGATTGAAGTGCTTATAATTCAATTTGAGAAGATGCTCAATTAACTTTTCATACCAAGCTCGTGGTGCTTGCTTTAAACCATATAAAGATTTGACTAATTTGCATACCTTCTGTTCTTGGCCTTTGATAGCAAAGCCTTCAGGCTGATCCATATACACATCTTGTTTTAAGTCTCCATTCAAAAATGCGGTTTTAACATCCATGTGATGTATCTTCCATCCCTTTTGTGTTGCTAATGAAAACAAAGTTCGAATGGTGCCCCATTTAGCTGTAGGAGCAAATGTTTCTGTGTAATCAACACCTCCTTTCTTCCTTTCTTGGTGATAGCTTCTTTGCTGGCTCCTCCTTCATGGGCTCCTTCTTTCTCACCAAGTCTTTCTCACCAATGCTTCACTGCCTTTGCTCTGATACCACTGACACAGGTCGTGAAGAACCTCAGCAAATCAATATTTTATTACGTGAATGAGTGTTACATATAAAGGAGATCAAAACCGTTATCTATAGTTAGATAACAAGATTATTAACTAACTAATTACTGAAATATTATTTACAATGTAATCCCAAAGGATTATTCAACAATATCATGATCGAACGAGATGTTTTATAATTCATGTCTCTTTCTCTCTAAAAGCTTTTTCCTAAAATATTTGGCAAATGCAAGATCATGTGAACATCACAGAGTCTAACAGAGTTTTTGGCTAAAATATTTGGTAAATGAAAATTCATATCACAGAGTCTAACAGAGTTTTTGGCTAAAATATTTGGCAAATGCAAATTCATTGGATCATGTGAACATCACACAGTTGAACAGAGCTTTTGCGTAAAATATTTGGCAAATGCAAATTCATTGGGGCATGTGAATATCACACAGTTGAATATCGTTGGCAGGCATTTATATGCAATATATAAATGTTATATTCTTACTGTATACTAAAACAATGGCACATTGGGTGGGAATATCGTTGTTACCTAACCCTTTTCTCGTCTGCAACAACCTGAGAAAATATTTTTCATCGTTAGAGAAGATTAATCAACTACGTGTAGCACAGTTTAGACACTTGAATTAAACTGTTGATGATGTTTCATCACCTTGGCTTGGTCTGGGTAACCATGCTGCTGCGAAGCGATGGTGACATCTTGGGCGTTCCCCATGACACAAAAGTGTACGTGATTCGACTACCTGCGAGCGGGACACCCGAGAAAGAGCCACCAAACTGTTTTAAAACCTTATCCTTAATGTGGCAGTTTTTTATTGCAAAATGCGTGGCATATTTTAATTCGTAAGAGGGACAACGACTGAACAATATTTACAAACCAAACCTCGAATAGAAAAATACCTACGGCGTAAATATATCAATAACTTGGCTTTTTGTTCCACAATACTTCAATATGACATTGCCTCCTTGTGTTTGCTCAATAACATAATGATGGTGGATTTCAATATGTTTGGTGGATTTCAATATGTTTGGTCATTCCATGAAAAAAATGGAACTTTTGTGAATTATATTGTGTTTTGATTATTATAGTAAATAGTACATGTAGCTTTTGTTTGAGGATTATTCAATTTAATAGCAAGGATACCTCTTAGCCATGTAGCTTCTTATGTTGCAAGTGTTGCACATCTATATTATATTGGAAATAAAAAAAAATTGTAGTTTGCTTACTACTCCAAGAAATTGTTCCCAAATCAGTGTGAAATATATATCTAGAAGATGATCTTTTGTCATCAACATCTCTTGCCCAATCAGAGTCTTGTGTAACCAATTAGTTGAATCTTGCCACCATATTGATACTCAAGTCCAAGCTGATATGTTCCTGTGATGTATCTAAGGATTCTTTTAGTTGCCTTCCAACATTCAAGATGAGGATCAATCATGAATCTAGAAACCATTCCAACTGCATTTGCAATATCTGGTCTAGTGGTTGTTAGAGATAGAAGACTTCCAACTAGTTGTCTATATAGTGTACCATCATTTTTTTCTGAAATAGATTTACTTCTCAACTTGGCCCCTATATTAATTGGAGTGGGAGTCGACTTACAATTCTCCATATTAAACTTCTTTAACATATCAAGTGCATACTTTGGTTGTGATATAATAATGGGATATCTTTCTCTTTCCAAGCCTAAATGCCAAGAAAATAATGTAATAACCTGTAATGATCAAGTCATCTACATATAGGACCACAATTATAATATCACCAACAATTTTTGACATAAAGATCAAAATCATAAGGACTTCTCTTGAATCCTTCCTTCAAGAAATGCTTATTGATTTTCGAGTACCAAGCTCTCGAAGCTTGTTTTAATCCATACAAAGATCTTTTTAGCTTACAAACAAAATTTTATTGACTAGAGTTTCTAAAACCAAGGGGTTGTTGCATATAGATTTCTTCATGTTTAAATCACCATTCAAAAAAATATTTTTTACATCCATTTGATGAATTTCCCAACCAAATTTTGTAGCTAGAGAAGCTACTATGCAAATTGTAATCATTTTAACGAGAGGAGAAAATGTTTCAGTATAGTCAATACCTTCTTTCTGTGGGAATCCTTTTGCAACCAACCTAGACTTATGCTTTTCAATTTCTCCATTAGAGGTGAAATTTTTCTTGTATACCCATTTGCAACCAGTGAGATTTTTACCTTGCGGAAGTGGAGTCAACTACCAAGTTTGATTCTTCATTAGAGAATTATATTCTTCTTTCATTGCAACATCCCATTATGTTTTCCTTGAGATTCTTCAAATACCTGTGGACCATCAACATTCATCACTCTAGTCATAAGAGCATAACAAAATGATGTCTTGGACCTTCTTGATAAACCTCTTGAACACCCTTTGTTTTTGTGGAAGAATCATCATTTCCATTTTGTGTTCCTGCAACAACAATTTCTCCATCACAAGATTCATAACTTTCTTCACTAGTCATGTCATTAGAGTTTTCTTCAATAGTTGGGTCACTAAGAATTGAGGAAGACGTATGAGTAGAGGAAGAAGATTTGGAAGGTGATATACAGATTTCATCAAATATCACATCTTTGGTTCTCTTCTAGTAAGTATTTCATTTGCTTCAGAATCATACAACCTATAGGCCTCAGATGATTGAATCACTAGAACCAACCATAATACATTTGTGGCTTTTCTTATCTAGTTTCTTCCTTTTTTCATCAAGTATATGAACATAGGCATCACACCCAAAAAATTTGAAATGTCCTACAATTGGTTTTATGCTACTCCAAGATTCTTCAACATCCTTATGTTTGACAACAATTGTAGGTGTCCTATTACACCTTTAACCCAAAATTTTGGATCTAGATTTCTAGCTTGGAGCACACACTTAGCCATGTCCACAAAATTCCTATTCTTCCTTCCATCTACACATTTTTTAGAGGTGTATAGGGGACTATATGATTTCTTTTAATTCCATTATACTTGCAATAATTACCAAAATCCCTTTTCATATATTCTCTTCCATTACCAGTCCATAAAATGTTAATAGAGTTTCCACTTTGTTTTTCTACAAAAGCCTTTAATTCTTTGAACTTCTCAAATACCTCATCTTTGTGCTTTAGACTATTATAGTCATCAATAACGTCAAAACATACCTAAAACCTGAATGGAAGGATGTTCCAATCGTCCCATGAGGTCACTATGAACCAAATGAAGCGAAGTCTTGGCTCTCCATGATTTACCTTTATAAACTTTTGGATATACACCATTTCAAACGTTTTCATTTGAGTAAGGCTTTTCTAATTCAAGTGACCCATCCTTGCGTGCCATGACCTACTCACATTTGCTTGCTACTCCAAGAAATTGTTCCCAAATCAGTGTGAAATATATGTAATGTCCTCTTCCTTTTAGGCCCTGAGGCCCATACCGCTAACCTATGTGATTCCTGTGGGTTCGAGCGGTTACTGATAGCTAGGGAATCAGATTAGGACTGATGCCATCCATAGAATATCTACGGCATCCTCACTTGGTCAAGAAGGGCCACCTGGGCCAAAGGCCACCTTCATGCATGACCATGCTCTTTTCCATGCTCCATGCATGACCATGCTCTTTGCATGCAAGTCAACGGCAAATTAGAAGATAAAGTGACCTAATTAGGTCAAAGATTAGGTTTTGCGCAGTTGAACTTTATAAATAGAGGGTAAAGCAAGAGGAGACCTCACTTATGCTTATGATTATTTTTGGGATCTCTTGGATAGCAGCACAGCGTGCAGCACAGCTGTTGGGGTTGGAGACGGAGTCTTCAGCTAACATGATTTTGGCAGTGAAACATCTGTCCTAGTCTTATTTCGGGTAAGCCATACTGGTTCACCACTTGATCTTCATTCATTCATCAATTATATAGCACAAGGTATAGATTATTGCAGGACACGGTGCAGCCGTAAGGGGGGTTTTCAACCAGAAAGCCCTAATCAGTTGTAGAGCCTCCAGATCTCAGTTTCCTTCAGAAACTCAGGCACCAGTCTTATCATCAGCTACATACTCCGGCACTCCTTGATTATCAGCTCCATCTAAGCTCATCTGAAGGAGTTATCAGCAATTCCGGACCACCAGGGGCGTGAGCAGCTGCCTCAGAGAACCAAGTCGCTATCATACTTAGAGGGTTCAGAACTGCAGTATATTCTAGCCAATCTCTCCGTCACAGCGAGGCTATCAGCCCTGCAAATCTGCGGATCCATCGGGCACCTCCTTCCTTGAGGGCGTCACCTATTGCTCTGATTGGGCGTCTTGTTGCCGGAGCATTCACCGGAGACAGGAGAGATCAGTTCCTCTCTGATCCAGTTCTCAGTGCTTGCAGACTTTATCTGAAGCAATCCAGCTCGTTATCAGTGGTAAGTGTGCATTCTATCTCACAAATCCTAACCCTAATTTTTCCTATAAAATAGGGATTTTTGCCTGGCAGTTTGTAAGCCCAGTTGTATCCGCATAATTGTTTAGAAATAGAAAATATCAGTATTTGGGATATTACAATATATATCTAGAAGATGATCTTTTGTCATCAACATCTCTTGCCCAATCAGAGTCTTGTGTAACCAATTAGTTGAATCTTGCCACCATATTGATACTCAAGTCCAAGCTGATATGTTCCAGTGATGTATCTAAGGATTCTTTTAGCTGCCTTCCAACATTCAAGATGAGGATCAATCATGAATCTAGAAACCATTCCAATTGCATTTGCAATATCTGGTCCAGTGGTTGTTAGAGATAGAAGACTTCCAACTAGTTGTCTATATAGTGTACCATCATTTTTTTTCTGAAATAGATTTACTTCTCAACTTGGCCCCTATATTAATTGGAGTGGGAGTCGACGTACAATTCTCCATATTAAACTTCTTTAACAGATCAAGTGCATACTTTGGTTGTGATATAAGAATGGGATATCTTTCTCTTGCCAAGCCTAAATGCCAAGAAAATAGTGTAACAACCTGTAATGATCAAGTCATCTACATCTAGGACCACAATTATAATATCACCAACAATTTTTGACATAAAGATAAAAATCATAAGGAATTCTCTTGAATCCTTCCTTCAAGAAATGCTTATTGATTTTGGAGTACCAAGCTCTCGAAGCTCGTTTTAATCCATACAAAGATATTCTTAGCTTACAAACAAAATTTTATTAACTAGTGTTTATAAAACCAAGGGGTTGTTGCATATAGATTTCTTCATGTTTAAATCACCATTCAAAAAAATATTTTTTACATCCATTTGATGAATTTCCCAACCAAATTTTGTAGCTAGAGAAGCTACTATGCAAATTGTAATCATTTTAACGAGAGGAGAAAATGTTTCAGTATAGTCAATACCTTCTTTCTGTGGGAATCCTTTTGGAACCAACCTAGACTTATGCTTTTCAATTTCTCCATTAGAAGTGAACTTTTTCTTGTATACCCATTTGCAACCACTGAGATTTTTACCTTGCGGAAGTGGAGTCAACTACCAAGTTTGATTCTTCATTAGAGAATTATATTCTTCTTTCATTGCAACATCCCATTATGTTTTCCTTGAGATTCTTCAAATACTTGTGGACCATCAACATTCCTCACTCTAGTCATAAGAGCATAACAAAATGATGTCTTGGACCAGCTTCTTGATAAACCTCTTGAAGACTCTTTGTTTTTGTGGAAGAATCATCATTTCCATTTTGTGTTCCTGCAACAACAATTTCTCCATCCCAAGATTCATAACTTTCTTCACTAGTTCACTAGTCATGTCATTAGAGTTTTCTTCAATAGTTGGGTCACTAAGAATTGAGGAAGACTTATGAGTAGAGGAAGAAGATTTGGAAGGTGATATACAGATTTCATCAAATATCACATCTTTGGTTCTCTTCTAGTAAGTATTCCATTTGCTTCAGAATCATACAACCTATAGGCCTTAGATGATTGAATCACTAGAACCAACCATAATACATTTGTGGCTTTTCTTATCTAGTTTCTTCCTTTTTTCATCAAGTATATGAACATAAGCATCACACCCAAAAAATTTGAAATGTCCTACAATTGGTTTTATGCTACTCCAAGATTCTTCAATATCCTTATGTTTGACAACAATTGTAGGTGTCCTATTACACCTTTAACCCGAAATTTTGGATCCAGATGTCTAGCATGGAGCACACACTTAGCCATCTCCACAAAATTCCTATTCTTCCTTCCATCTATACATTTTTTTGAGGTGTATAGGGGACTATATGATTTCTTTTAATTCCATTATACTTGCAATAATTACCAAAATCCCTTTTCATATATTCTCTTCCATTACCAGTCCATAAAATGTTAATAGATTTTCCACTTTGTTTTTCTACAAAAGCCTTTAATTCTTTGAACTTCTCAAATACCTCATCTTTGTGCTTTAGACTGCTATAGTCATCAATAATGTCAAAACATACCTAAAACCTGAATGGAAGGATGTTCCAATTGTCCCATGAGGTCACTATGAACCAAATGAAGCGAAGTCTTGGCTCTTTATGATTTACCTTTATAAACTTTTGGATATACACCATTTCAAACGTTTTCATTTGAGTAAGGCTTTTCTAATTCAAGTGACCCATCCTTGCGTGCCACAACCTACTCACATTTGATTTTGCAACCAAATTCTTTCCATTTGAGGCAAACCTTTTAAACTTATAAAGTCCATTTTATACATATCCAGAAGCAACCACTTTTAAAGTATTATTACTATCTTTAATTCAACATTTGTCTTTTTAGAACTCAAGCTTGTAACCTTGATTTTTTCAATTTGAATTAAACCTTGATTTTCAATTTGAATCAAAGAGAATAAATTTGACTTGAAATTGGGAACCAACATAACATTATTAAATACCCCATCTTCAACATAAACATTTGCAGTTAGAATCACATCTAATGATGTATCATTTCCAAGAAAAAATTTCTTTTGATTGCAAATATTATCTAACACAACAAACTTCTTCTTATTATGAGACATATGACAAGTTACATGAAAATCTATGACCCATTCATCTTTATTTGAGATATTAGTCTTAAGAGCAACCCAAAGAGCATTACCTTTTTTTGCTATAGAGTTTTGTCTTGAAAACTTACATTGTCCTTGTTGCATATCCCATTGTTTTTTTGTGACAATCCTTCACATAATGCCCTAGATTTCCACAATATTGATGATTATCATTAAATCTATAACAAAATTTATTTTCTTCAAGCTGATTTGATGACTAACCTACCTTATCATTTATTTTCTGTGTATTGAGTTGATGTTCCCTGGAAACAAGTGTATGATTTCCATCACTAGATGACTCTCTTTAGCTCTACTTGCAATAACTTCACACTGAGATTCGTACATAAAGTATAGGAATTTTACTAGGAGTATCAAGCCCTGTAATGAAATATTGATAAGAACTAAAATGACTACGAAGAATGATATGTACAAACTCCTTTTCAACCAATGTTTTGTTAAGACATTGTAATTCATTACACATATCTTTCAACTCTGATTAGATGAGATACAAATTCTTAATTATTAGGCAACTTCAAATTTTGTAAACCAATGAGATTTAAGATTCACCATTCATTTGTATTATAACACTATTGTTTAAGAATTTTCCATATCTTAATGCCAACCTTACTTTGGGAGTTGAAAGGAAAGGTTAACACTTCAAAAGAGAAGGTTATAACTTAATATGTGTAGGCTATATATAGAGATTTCGGGTCAATGCCAGTATTTCACTTCGTTTTATTCCGGCTATTTTTCTGGTAGGCATAGACTAATGAAACATCAGCTCGAAGAAGGGCTCGAAGAAGGGAGACACCCGCACCAGAATCAAAACTCGCTACAGCACAAGCAAACGCATAACACTTGTTCACATCGGAACTCATAATGTATGTCGTATAAAGATCAAGGTTCTCAAATGCTTAATTCTAACATACACTTCACACCACTTTTAATATATCCACCAACTTCCTTATTTCTTTTCATCCATTTTTTCAAAAACTCTTTGTTCAATTAAAAAAAGCTTATTTTTCAAAAACCCTTTGTTCAATTAAAAAAAATGCTTGTTTCGCACTAGCTTCCTCATTGTTAAAAAATATTTTATTATATACACCTATTTATTATATTTTTTTATAATTCTTTCCCACTAACTTAATTTCGAGTATTATATAACAATACACATATTTATATCATAAATGGAAAATTAAAGAGACTTTTAATTTCACAAAATAAATTGAAACAACCCTTTCGAACTCCTTTTAACTTTAGGCACTCCTTTAACTAATCAGCAACCAAATCCATCTCTACCAGCAAAGCTACCAATTAAAAATCCCATACATAGGGGCAAATAATTTATATTCACAAAAATACACCTTTACCTAATTGGCAATGATATCCACCATTTCGAGCTGAACTACCAAACAACTCGCTGAAAATATAACAGCGATTTGAAATTTGATATATTCTTACTCTGATACTATGATAAAGTAGGTAAAGAAACAAACATTGACTAAACAGAAAATAAACACAGAGACAATAAACAGAGAGTTGGATTCAGGTGAAATTTACTGGAGAATGGGAGCTAATGGGAGCTATCCGGAGCGATGGTGACATCCTAGGCATTCGCCATGATGCAAAAGTGTACACAATTTGACTACATGAGAGCGGGACACCCAAGAAAGAGCCACCAAACCGTTTTAGGACCTTATCCTTAACGTGGCAGTTTCTTATTGCAAAACACGTGGCATATTTTAATTAGTTAGAAGGACGGCGACTGAACAGTGTTTACAAACGAAACCTCAGATAGAAAAACACCTATGGCGTAAATATATTTAGTTTGTCTTTTTAGTTGATAAATTTAGAATATATTTAGTTTATGTCTTTTTCGACTAATTTAGATGTGGAAGTATAATAAACCCATTTAAATTTACAAAGTTAGAAGAATTTACAAATACTTTACTAACCACGTCTTTTTTAAGGAAATTAAATAAATATTAGATTTCCTCAAATATAGATGTAACAAGAGCTGCCTGGTGGCAATGTCTTGGACATTGCCATGATAACATGTTTGATTACTGAAAATACTTTCTTTGTTATAAAAAATAATACAAGAATAGAGATTATTATTTATTATTATCTAATTAAGTTATGTGGTAATTTTTATTATTTGTATTTATTTTTAGTTATAAAATACTTTTTACTATAAAAAAAATTTTAGTAACGTATATTTAATATGAATTAATAGTTAAAATTAATATAATAGATTAATAATTAAATATTATTAATGTATTACATATAAATTATATTACTAATTCATATTACAAGATACTCTTATATTAATTAAGGTTAATATAAATCTTATATGAATATATAACGAGAGGGGAAATATAATTTTATTATTATTGTTACTAACTTATTATTATTGATTATAATTTATAATGCTAATTTAAATATGTATCATAATTAATTGCCATACCATATGATACCTTAAAGTAATTGTTTAGTAATAATAGTATAGTTTATACTAATCCCAAGGTTTTCTCTTATAATTTGTTAGAATATAATCCGCCGGGATTATATTGTAAATAAATAGGAATATGAATAGTTGTATAGGAAGGTGAAAAGGCTGGTTCTCAACCGCCACACGAAATGTATAAATGTATGATATGTCAATGGAATAGAATTGAATCGGGAGTTATACCTATCAGTGGTATCAGAGCGCTGCCATAACTCCTGCCTGTTGCCAGTCTGCTCGTTCATCTGCCCTTTCCTCAGTCTGCAGATTGCATGCATTGGTGCATGCGCTGGCTGCTCTAACGCTCCGCTCAGCCCCATCCATCCTCTGCGTGATGTGATAATCCCTGTGATAGTCCCAGCCTTAACTCTTGCATGCTCAGCCATGGCATTTTGCCATCTTGTTCGCCATCTTGTTGTGTTTTTTTTTAAGGAATACAGAAACCCTAAGAGACGTGACCTTCTGTTGAGTTTTTTGTGAAGGAATAAATACCTAACCCTAACTTGAATTTTCCCACCGTTCACTGCTGATAAAATACGACCCATTTTGTTCAAAAGATCGTGAAGCCCTAAGCCTGAGACTGCGTATTGAAGAGGATATATGTTGCGTGAAGATTCCTCCGTAAGTATGACGCTGCCTTGCATCTCGAGTTGATCTCCAATTCCAATCTGTGAAGGGGATGTTGTCATTACCGGAGTTTTGATGGAGAGCGTTGTGCTGCTCGAAGCGGCATCTCCGGTCATTCTATGTGATGATTTGAATGCAGACTCTCTTTTCTTACGGTTTTGAAACCAATAATCCACGTTTTTTTGTTCAACTGGTCCATGCTTTTGTAGATCTAAAAAGATTCTCTGTCGCTCGTCGCGGCTGGGTGACTGCGTGTGATTTTCGAAATTATCGACGAGTATTTTCTTTTGGGCTTTTGTTGGAGTCAATCTTGTGGTAGCTGGACACACATCACCTGAGTGAAGCCTGCGTTGAAAGCTGTGTTGAGGCTGCGTTGAAGGCTCATTCCTTTTTTTCATTTGCGTGGAGACTGTTTGAAGAGACCATCCTGCCTGGAGCTGCTGCGTGTGCTACATTCTGCTGCGTGTGCTACATTCTGCTGCGTGGAGGAGCTGCCTGCTGCGTGGAGCTGCTGCATGTGCTATGTTCTGCTGCGTGGAGAAGAGCTGCCTGCATGGAAGCTGAGAAGAATGCTGAAGTGATATATAATGCTTGCTGCGTTGAAGACCTATCAGAATAATGTATGTTGACTGATATATTGAAGAATAATGTATGCTGACTGATATATTGAAGAATAATGTATGCTGACTCATATATTGTGACTGATATATCATACATTGAAGAATCCTATGAAAGATATATGTTGTTTTTTTGGTGTTGATTGCATTGAGACTACTCTTGCAATTGGGAATATTGCCACTGTGCAATTATTCTGTTGCTGCAACTAGAAGTACAGCATCAAGCTGCTGGAGTCGCGACCTGCCTTGAAGAATAAAATCTGTGTGAAACAATTGTATTGAAGAATCCTGTAAACTTGCATTGTATTCACCTTGGCAGAGACTGTAGACCTGCAAGGTTATTGTTTTTCTATTTCTCTTTGTCATATTAATTTCATTATTGTAAATTACACTAACAGTTGTAAAAGATGCATTATATAAGAGTATCACAATAACAATAAAATATTTCCCCTCTCATTATATATTCATATAAGATTTATATTAACCTTAATTAATATAAGAGTATCTTGTAATATGAATTAGTAATATAATTTATATGTAATACATTAATAATATTTAATTATTAATCTATTATATTAATTTTAACTATTAATTCAAATTCCCGATTCAATATTCCACTTCTATTTTTCCCTCAGGACAAATAATGACCCCTCCACCTCCCGACATCCCTGGATTCCCCTTTGAGGCACCGTCGAAGAACAACTTGAACATCTTCCTCTCTTTCATCCAGTTTTCAAACTAAGATTTATCAAGTCTAATTTCCCAAGTCTCCAGCTTCTTCGGGATTGGCTCTATGTCAATAGAAAAAAAAATAAAGGAATGCATCCAAGTAATCTCATTGGTTGTGAGCTTGGCTTTATTCCTAGAGATCTGGTTGATCTTTAAAACCTCTCCCATGAGAGCTTGCGTCTTGGTAACTATTTTCCCTAGCGGTTGATCTTTGTTCTAGAATATTCTATGGTTTCGAAGATGCCAATAGACAAGCTTTGGAAGCTTCATCCAGCACTCTTTAAATCCCTTTTTATTTTCCAAACCGCCTTTGTACGCCTTTTCCCAATTAACAAACCAATGTTGAGCATTACCAAGAAACTCCACCTTGCTGAACCATGGGATAGTGAGCTGATCCCACACATCTCTGGCATAGGGGCAGATGAAAAAAAGATGCAGGATGGTTTTTGAGTTAACCAGGCACAATGGGCATCTAAACAGGCCTTCAATCTCACACTTTTCCAGGTTCTCTCCCATGAGGATCCGACAGTGCAGCAATGTCCAACAGAAGATGTAGATTTTAGGCAGCGTTGGAGTTTCCCACAATTTCTTCTAGATTGCAGGATTGTTGGCAGTGTGTGCAACTGTCGAATACACTCTGTATCCATGAGCAGAGGTGTACAACCCATGTCTGCCCCATCCACGACGATCTCTTACTCCACTAGTCACCGACGCAATACCAGAGAGGTAGTCCAGGAATTGTTGTTTCTCACCATTCAGCACCTTAGGGCATTCTGGAAATTTCCAACCGATCCACCTGTGGGGACTCTCATTATCCCATTGGGCTATGTCCCACATCGTTTTGATGCCTTGTCGTTCCAACCACCTTCTGAAATTTGGAATAGAGGGAGGAAACGAGTTCCCCATGATTGGGTCTTGCTAGAACTTGATCATCTTACCATTGCTAGGTGTTAGAATAATCCGTCAGGATTATTGTAAATAAATAATAGGAATATGAATAGCTAGGAAGGCGAAAAGGTTGGTAATCAACCGCCTCGTGAAATGTATAAATATAGGCATTTGCATTTGAATAATCAATTAGAATCGGGAGTTATTACCAACAAGTGGTATCAGAGCAGGTTGTCTGCCATAACTCCTGCTGCATTTTCTGCGCCCTCCTGGCTGCCAAACTGCCTGCCAGTCTGCTCTTTCAGAGCTGCCTGCCAGTCTCTTCTA